>VZSF01006183.1:1015070-1029138 GCA_013398295.1 Chionis minor | reverse complement strand
CCCCCCCCCCCCCCCAAAAAAAAAAAAAAAAAAAAAAAACCCAACCCAAACCCAAAAAAACAACCCAGAAGGGAAAGGGAAAGCCTTATGGGAAGAACCAAGTTCAAAAAACTAAGTCCCGATTCTGCCCTGGTTTGGAAGAGTCACACGCACAACCCTTGGGCCACCACCCTCCTAAGTGCTGCAACTTTTACTTCTGGCCCAGGAAAAGCTGTTGGATTTACCCCGGTTTACATTCACTTGCTGGTTTTAGGTAGACTGTGTACACTGGTAAGGGGACCACCGGAACGTAACTGGACTGACACGGATAATGGTTACAGCCTAAACTCCCATCATCTCAACACTTTCACAAAACAAATCTTGCATGAGAACACAAAGCTAGACTAGCTTTGACATTTCTAATATTGCCCTAAATACGTTGTCATTCTTCTGTGGTGTCAGGTCCAAAGTAGACGCCTTTTCTCCAGCTCTCTGCATGTTTTGACTATCCCGGGTGAAAACATTGGAACGTCATTTCTATGATGACAATAACAGTGATCACAACTAATCCATGAAGTGTAGCAACAACATTCTCTTACAAATGCTGGGTGTCAGCACCCCTAGTTCCACCCCAGAGATAAGCCATGGCACTTCTGCAGGGCTGCCTGCTCGCCTTTTTCTTCAAGGAACAATATAGAGGCCATTCTTGCCTAAAGCCTAACGAGTGTAATTCTTACTCTGAATCTCACTGCGAAAACTTGGATTTACCACAGGAGTCAGGAAATTACTTTTTTTTTTTTTTTTTTAACACCAAGTCAAACATCTCGTGTAGGAAATCAGAGCCTGGAAGCGTGCTATGAGTGCTGGAAATTACCAATGGGCCCAGAATCAAAATATGCTGAGATGAGTCATTATTTGTAACTTTTGTTCTGCACAAGTACTATTTGCCTATGTTTTTCCTGAGTCACTATGTCTCTCTTCTCCAAAGCAAGACGTGAGTGCTTATATCTTCAAAAGGAGTTAGCCAACAGAAGAATGAAGTGGTTTTCTTGTTCTAAGGAGTCCTGAGTCCTTTAAAACCTCCTTCAACCTCCCAGTGAGCTGGAGGCTGGCTAACTGGGAGCCTGAGAGGCTTGCAAGAGTTTACAGAAGAAGCGGGTTAACATATGTGTCACCTCAATTTCGACTCAGCGAGCAGCTGGTCTGTGTTTCACCTCCTCTGCGTTTGTGATCAGTGTTGGGATATGTGCATGCCTTAATCTGTAAATTAAATTTGTTTCCTGGTCCTGGAAAAGCTCGGGCACTTTTGACCTACAAAGTGCAAGTGTTGGCACAAGTAATTTTTTGTCCCGGAAATGCCACTCACATTAGAGCATCTTGGTGGTTGTAAATCTGTCATCCTGCAGCGCCCATACTAAAAGCAGCAGAACATCTGAGGTTAGATAATTAAACACAGTAACACAGAGATATCACTAAACTGGGATATTTGTAGCATTTAGGAAAATAGGATGCCAGTTTATTTTGTGGCATTTTGGTGCTTTATGATTATTATTTTCAAAAATAATATGCATAGTCAAAAATAATTATGCTTGCTGTAGGAAATAAAATTGTTCTGGAAGGCTTTTAGCATTTGGGGACTTGCTAGACTGTTGTACTATGCATTGTAAGTATCTATGCTATACATACGTAATTCTGAGAGTAAGATTAAAAGTGCATATGTAGTTCCACTCTAATTAGGCAGTTTAGCCTTAACAACCTATATAGCATTGTTGCCATTTACTTTAAGTTACATGTAACCTCCAGGTTCTTGGTTAATATATTATCAATGCTTCATATGTCATCTAAGTTAGACTTTTTTCATGCCCTGTGGAGTCCAGTAGAGTACGGGGTGGTGTGCAATTAGCTCAGCACTAGGCACTGGCTAGAATATTAATGCTTCTAATTAAAATATAATGCAGATCAACTTGACATTCCTTGAGATGCTGAGACAGCAGCCACTTCCTTCCTTCTCAGTGCACTGATTAAAGAGTCAAGGCTACATTTTCTGAGGCCAAGAACTGCATCTTGTTTTCAGTCTACAACACGCTAGTTTGGCAGGGAAGAGAAGAGAGAAATATGGGTAGACTGAAAAGTCTTCACAGAGGTGAATAAGAAGATCCAAAAAAGCTTTCAAGACATTTTCTGCAGCAGTAAAGGGGGAGTTTAAAAAGATGCTTAGACAGTGGATTAAAAAGGAAATCCATTTTACTTAAAGCTGCATGGGAAAGGTATTTACATTACTATATGTTGTAAGTTAAGCTAACTTAAGTTAGTTAACTAAGTCCTCACAGTTCCTTAACTGTTCTTCACAAACTTTCTGGAATAAGAGAGTTTTCATCCCCAGATTATGATTTATTCTTTGAATTGAATGAAGTAGGAAACTTGTGGAAAAATATATTGTATTAAGTAACTGAAGACTATTTCAGTGCAGCTGCACAGGGGAGAAGGCAAATTTCTGGAGTTTCCTAAGTTTTTAATTGTTTGATTTCACAACCTCAAAATCTTTCCTATTTCTTTTTTTTTTTTTTTTTCCCTCCACAAACAGCTTTTGTGTAATAGAATAAGGATTAAGAAGTCTGTCTTGAGTAAACTTGAGCCACAAAGTATTTAGGGCTACTATAGCTGAAATCAATGAGAAACAGTTCAGGGACTGCTGTAAGAAGAAAAGCCAGGCCCAAAGGCTTCGTTTGTGTGGTCATTTATGGTATTCATGAAACTGCAGTTCTTAAAGATTGGAGAATAACTTCTGCTGTGAATTTAATTTAACTCTCTGGTCCTTGCACGGTTTTGGTGCTGAAAATATAGGCATCACTCCATAATTATAATTTCCAATAACGCTGACATTCCTGTTGGCTTCTGAGACCTCTGTTATGATTTAAAATTTCAGTTGTCTTTTTATTCCGGTTTAGCTACGTCTTACTTCTTTTATAAAACACACCGAAAAAATACCCTGCATAATGGTTTTAATATTGATTGCATGCTGTTTTAAAGTGGTGGCAGGGCTGGGTTCTGGTAAATAAGACTTCCAAATGGTTTTGATATATCTTTCTATTTTTAGCCAGTTTTCATAGAAGAACTTTTATAAAATGTGCAGGGTAATTTTTCTTGACCCTGCGTATAAATATCCATGGGAAATTTGTCTTCTGTTTCTGATTTCTGTAGTTGAGGAGTTGACCGAACAAAAAAATACGATATTTATGCTGGGAATGAGAGATCTTTCTTTTTGCATGCTAGTAGAAGTGCTTACCTTATAGCTAGATATAGTGTAAATCTCCATTTGCTTTTAAAAGTTTCCTACTTACCTCCCAGATTTTTGTCAAATACTGCCACTTGCTGGTTTTATTCCATACCAGTAATTTATTTTTGTAGCTTTTGCTTTGCTGAAGTAATAACAAAATTTTTTGTAAAAGATCAAATAATTAATACTTTTATCTTTTGTTTTCCAAAAAAAAAAAATCAGATATAAGAAATATAAGCTGAAATCCTCTTCAGTTTAGTTTTTATCTCCATGTTAGCATTCTGTCTCTACATATAAAATGAGGCATTCAAGACATTTCAATACGTCTTCAGGTGCCTGACAATGGAAATGCTTTGCACTGACTTTGGCAGGCACAGAGTCATGACCTAGTTTATTGTTTAGAACCCTTTTGTTTAATAACAACCGTAACAGTTAAGAGGAACAAATTGTCAAAACAACTGATAAAAAGCACAATAAAACCATATACTTTAAGTGGTTTTATTATAATATACCAGCACAGGACTAAAGCTTAAACACATCTGATCTTTAATCTTTTAAAGGCAGAAGCAAAATTTAGACTTGTTTTGAAAGCATATAGTGGTGCCTTTTATTTCTATTACATAGGCAAAACAAATATCGTGGGGTAGCTGGATGGTATGTCAGCAAGTGTGCTAAAACTCAGGGTATCAGCCAATTTAATTATTTAAACTCAAAAATGCTTGTTCATAAACTTTTCTCAGTTATCCAGGAAAGCTTATGTTATACTTGGATACACACTTTTAAAAATACTGCATTCTTCTTCATAGATCAGAGGCAATATAACTTCTCTGACTAAGGGCATTCAAGAGTTTATGATATAGAATCATTTAGGTTGGAAAAGACCTTCAAGATCATTGAGTCCAGCAAACAAGATTAAGGATATTGTCTCCACAGAAGTCAGATTCAAATATCCTTCTTCCTCTCAGTTGGGAAACTGATGCTGTTGATATCTTTAAAATCTGCCATTCTTGTTTCCTGAATATAATACGAATTTCCAGGGAAAATTACTCCTTCACTGGTTGCAATATGAGAAAGCTTCCTTCCGAGTTCAAACAAGTGTACCATTTTCTGCAACCTGCTAAAGTATCTTTAATTGCCTCATATCTTGTAGATCATCTGAATATGCGTTGCTAGTTTCTTATATAATAAATTCCTGAGACAGGCTCTATATAAACTGGCAAAAAAAAAGAGCAAAGGTTCTCTTCCAAAGTATCTCAGCCAGGCTGCCTGGTGCTAGTGTATGTGTCCAAGGAAAGATGCTTACCATATCTTAAATGAGCCAGTATTACTTATGTCTGCCATATATTTCTGAGGCTTTTGAACAATGTGTTTTAATGTGTCCTTTCTTTCAAAGAGTTTGTCGAGTGTGGCCATAGGAAATGGCCCTTGCTAACCCATCATCTGGTATTCAAGGAAATGCCCATAAGCTTTGTTTTTTAACTAACTGTGCAATATGATTCTATTAGATCTATTTGCCTNTTTTTACACTATTTTTTGTTTTTTTTTTTTTTTTTTTGGATTGCACACAACTATCACAGATGAAAGTGGGGATAAAACACTTATTAACCTGCATAGGCTAGTGAAGTCAGGCTTGAAAAGTCTGGATAACCCTCTTTTTATCCTGGCTTTTTAAACAATATGCTAGAAAAAAAAATTAAATAAAAATGAAAAATGTATTAAGCCTTGCTTGGCAAGCTACTTAAAATGTAGGAAACCATAGGCCTTTCCTCTATCTAAGCCAATGTACCTAGTGGAATGGTACCTGTACCTTTACCCTGTAATGGTAAAGGAAAATAAGAAAACTTCCCTGAAGAGAAATTTTCCCAAGGAAAATGTAGTTGAATCGACGAGCTTCTGATTTCCCACAGAGTAATTTTCCTTAATATCAACATAACGGGAAATTGGGTGTTATTAGTTTAATCCTTTGCCTACACTGAGGAAATACCTCACCCAGAAAAGATTCCAGGCTATTATTTGTACTGCAGCTGTGCCTGGAGGCCTCAGCCAGGACCAGAGCCACCCGGCCACGTGTTCTACAGACAGAAATAAAAACCAGTTCCTTCTCCGAAGACAGACAAATGCAGTAGGACTGTGCCCATTTCCCAGATGGATACTGTCATGGACCTGGGTACCCTGAGCCTGGAGGCCTGGCTAATGGGTGCGGTGCCAGCTTGGGAAGAGCAGGTCCCTGAGGAGAAGGAGCCACTGTGGGGAAAGCCAGGCCCCCTGCAAGGACAAACAGCCCTGCTGTTAACCTAACTGCCATTTCCAGCCTGGCCTCAGCTCAGCCCCGTCCCCATGGCCCTGCCCAGCCATCCCCAGGCTGTGTCTGAGCCCAGTTCCCCAGTGGGCCTGATCCCAACCATTACCCATGGGTCAACATCCTGCTGCAGCCTCGGCTCGTGCCATTTCCCAGGGAGGTGCCCGATGCCCAGGGCTGGCACTGCCCCAGTGCCCCTCGGCCGTCTTGCTCCTGGCTGCTGGGTGGGACAGACCCTGGCTGCCAGGCCCTACCCTCCTGGCCATGGGAATACCACATCCTAGGAATGGTCCTAGAGGTGATGTTGGACAAACCCTGTTGGACTCTCCAGAGAAGTGTAAATAAGTTTTCTGTTCTTAATTTGAAAACAATGAGCATCATCATAGGAAACATAGTCAACAGATCAAGGGAAGCTGCTTTTCTTCTTGGCCGGTGTGTGTGAGGTCCTGCCTGGCAGGACACATCCTGTTCTGGGCTCTCCAGATCAAAGGGGATGATGAGAAACTGGAAGGAGGACCACCGAGATGCCCAAGGACCTTGAGTACCTGACCTGTGAGTGTAGGCTGAGGGATCTGGGCTTGTTTCATCGGGTGAAGTGGGGGCAAGGTTGTGATCCAACACCTTGAAGAGAAACTGTTCTTCACAGTGGTAGATTATATATATATATATATATACAGCAAGGCACAATGGTTGTAAATTCTGACTTGAAAAGTTTAGGTTGGATATCGCATAAAAATATTTTTCACCAGGATGGTAGTGTGGCACTGGCACAGGTTACACAGAAGTGCTGGGAATCCTCTTACTGAGATGTTCTCAAGATTAGATTAGACAAAGCTGTGGCTGATATGAGGGAATGCTGGCAATAGTCCTTGTCTGAGCAGGAGGCTGGCCACAGGCCTTCAGACACCCCCTCCAGCCAACATCTCTGTGGTTTTGTCACCAGATGACTTACCCTTCGGAAATGCCCATCTCAATGCGAGCCTAGGTGACTGGCTTGGGCAAGATGCCTCACAAGCCTAAAAGGTGAGTCATTAGCAACTTTACCAGTATAACACAGTCTGGGACAGGAATGGTCTGGTTTAGTCATTATGGCCTTAGTGAAAGGTAACTGTTTTTCTGGAGCAAAATCAACCTACCATAGTTTGATTAGTGTAATAGCTAAACAAAGGTCTTTGAAAAAACAGAAGTAATGCGATCATTTAACAGGTCATTCTGAAGAAAAATTGTGAGTTTTCTCTCACAATCAAAAATCAAATCACAATCACAAATCAAAAAATCACATAGATTTTTTGTGTTTAAAAATAATAAACCGGAAAGATAAAGTTCTTCAAACTTCCAGGTCAGATACCGAAGAACACTAAGAGGCAAGAGGGTGTGTTCAGCTAGGTTGTCTGAGATTTGGGCTATCAACAGACCTCCCTCAACTCGCCCATGTTTTCCTGGCTGATCAAAGTCAGCAGGACTGTTCAACTGGGGTGGGCTAGCTCAGTCCTGTTCTCTCCCTCAGGGGAGTTTTGATGTCCTCTTAATTGCTCCCTGGATTGCCTAATTCCTATTTGATCTTCCTCCTTTAGTCACCTTTGATGTTCTGTTGTTGTTTGTTAGGGGATCTCTGGATAGGATTAAGTCATTTTAGACAGTAAGACATTCCTGCGAAGGGGAATACAGACAAATGAGTACTAAAAAGGGAACAAAACAAAAAAGCGATCTTTGCTCCAGGCTGCCAACCCTGAGTTACAGTAGCAGTGAATTCAGGGGTCTTGATGTGTAGCTGGGACTATTGCAGCACCACCAAAATTTACCGTCCACTGTCTCTGCTCAATTCCTATTAACCCTTGAAATTTAGAATGACCCTGAGAGAGCAAAACAGCCTTTCCAGATGCAAGGCTTAGATAAGAGTTTTTTCCACATAGATTTTTGTGTTTAAAAATAATAAGCCAGAAAGATAAAGTTCTTGAAACTTCCAGGTCAGAAACAGAGCCTGCTTAAGAAACAAATGGAGAAAAACACCCACTATTAAAACCTGTAGCAATACTGTTACTTTTTGCATGCAAATCAATGTAATGTACAGTTCTCTTCAGTTGCTTGGACAGTAATTATATTCTCAGTGATCCTTGCTGTGCATCCCCCACTGTCCTCCACTAATCATTCTGTCCTACACTCATCCACAAAGTGGGCATTTGGCTGGTTTGTTCTTTGCTTCTTTTTGCACAGCCTGTGGAAAGCAAAACAATTCCCATCCAGTTGTGACTGGAAGTGACAATATCTTTAAAACACAGCTGGGTTACGTGAGTTAAGGTTTTATTACTCATCCTTATTGTATAGTTTACAGCCTTAGTTACATGGAAGAATTTTAGAAGATTAGCAAATTTTAGATTTTTCTTTTCTGTTGATTTTTCTGGTTTTCTTTGTTATTCTTTCATTGTTAGTTTCCCATTCTATTCTCACTGTCCCTTTTTTTCTCGAAGAACAATGATAGCTAAAAAAAGCTGTCAGGAAGTAATGAGGATGAGGGGGAAGGCAGTTTTTATAAAAACTTTTTTTTGTTTTATCAAAAACCCAAATATTTTTTAAAATCCCGTGCCATTAAAACATGCCATTCATTTGAAATGCTTTGTAGTAAAGATACATCATATTTTAATCTGGAACTTTAATTCATATCTTCTGTCACCACTGAAAAACTGAAAATATTTTTGCTGTAAATATGCACCAAATGTCTCTTAGCTGACACATATCTATTGAACCAGTAGCAAAATGGCATATTATAATTTGCACAGTATTTTTTCAATTATGTTGAAATGTAATTGCACTGAAATTCAATTAGCTAAAGTCTAGTGGAGAATTTTGTGGACAAACAAAGGCAAGAAAAGACCTGTCCCTTTCATCAGGAATCTATTAGCAAAGCAAGAGTTGACTGGCATTTTCGTACAAAATACTAGCCCTTGAAATAAAACCCCAAAGCTCAGTATCATTTGTAAGATCATCATGAACAACATACTTTTAGTATTTTAGTTTATAACTTTTGCAGAGGCAGAATTAAATTTTGCAGAATTAAAAGGACACAGTCATTAGTTCTTCATTTCAGATTTTCTTTTTCATCCTTCTTAATGTTTTCTCTGCCCTTTCTCTCCACAGCACAAAGTTTTTGGGTCTTAGATTTAAAAAAAAACCCAGAACATTAGAAGGTGCTTGAGTGATTCCTAATTTCATTTTCTATTTTTGAGTCACGGTGTTCATTTTATTTGATTGTTATAAAATTGTGTTATTAAAAAAATATCAAGGAAGGCGAAACCCCATGGCACAGAAGCGGAAGGGTTGCTCCTTCATGTGAATGCTGGGGTCTGGAGGAGTTAGGGGTTAAGAGAGTCATAGCTGAAAGGGTTCAAAGAGCTTCCTGGGACCAAGGGGCCAAAGCGAGGGCTGAGTCAGTGACGCAGAAAGTTACTGGAAGTAAGGACATGATTGCAAGGAGCACCTGGGGACTTCTGTACAACCCTTTTTATTTCTCCTGTAGCTGCCCTGAGCATTTTCCATTTAAAAAATAAAACTACTTTTGTTCGAAACCTGTATTTTTCTATTTAAAATCTTTTTGTTCTTCTTTGGAGAACTGTTCTTAGTTCTTCTTACTGTAAGGAGAACGCTGAGGGAGATCCTCTTCAAAGCCAGCTCAGGACCTTGTCACACTCACATTTTGAAGTCCTGGTCATTAAACTCATAGTTTCTCTTGACTTCAGTGAGATTTTGAGACAGTGCACTTGGAATGTTTAAAACAGATTATTTAATACACAAGTATTAATAATAACAAGTAGCATATATATTTTACCTTTTATCTATGGATTTGTTTGTAACACCATTTAACTATGCTTATCAGATTCCGTAGGAAATAGTGGGTGAATTCAAATTGCAGTTTGAAAAACCAAGGTTTAGCCGGGACATTCAAACTGAAACATGTAAGAACAATAATTTTCCAGGGTGCTGAGCACCTCTGTTCAGACAGCTTCTGATCATGTGTAGACAAGATGCACCATGGGATGGTTTGCACGATCCCTATCTCTAGATAAGATTACGTCACGTGCAATGCTAGCAGCCTCACCTGAATCAGCATGTCCAATTAGAGGTGCAACCTTTGCCATGAATATTGCTATTGCTTCTTGCTTATCTACTCACCTATCCTGAAAAAGATTCTCTTTTATGCCAGTCAGTTCAAAATGGCTTATAACCATACACAGTCGTTAAGTTATGACTACAAAAACTTAGCAGTCCAGCTGATCGTGCAACATCTGTTTTCAGACATGCCACAATTTTGCTCTTAATTGTAAGCATTTTGCATCAGGTGTCCTACAGTAAATGCAATTGCTTAGAAAGATCGCTCCTTTCTTTCGCGTGGAATGAATTCTTCTTCCAGACAGTGTATTCCAGACCTGCTTTTTGGGATGGAAATTCAGCTTAAGTTATTTTCAGAAATTGTCCTCACATGTATTCTGACAACCATAGATGGTGAAAATGGAAAAGGATGGAATAACTGGAAGTGAAAATCAAAAGATTTTTTTTTAAGAAAGTAGAATATAACTAAGGAAGTGCGAATGAGAAAAATTGACACCTGACAAAAACAAGTTTCTCCTGAACAGGCTTGAATTAGTTAAATTTGCTGCTATTGTTGCTGACATGCTAGTTTCCTGGGTGGAACAGCAAAAATAGATTTTACTGTGAACTTTTATTTTTGCAGTTTACTGAAAGTTTTAGTGAAATGTGAGCTAAAAGCTAAAGTTCCTTCTTGATCTAAGAGACAAAGGCTCTCCTGATCCATATTTTCTTAGGAAACGTGAAGTTTTGGAGTATCAGCATTTTTAATCACAGGAGATCAAAGATGTGCCTGGGTACATAGGCATGAGAGGTGAACAGGTACTGTGTCAAGTGTAGTCAGAAGTCAGTCTATTTTTTCAATAAGGTTTAAGTATTACTCATATCAGAGTGGAGACCTTGCTTCTTGCTGGCCTTAAACATGTCTGGTGGTGGAGGTGTTTACAACGATCTGATGAAATATGAATGTGGCTCACACATCTTGGGCATCCATCTGGGCAGATCCTGAGGGCTCTGGGGCATGGGCAGGGATTTTGTGAGGCACCACACTTCACAATTTAAAATTATGTGCACATAGGCACGTACTAGTCTTTTGTGTTAATGTTACCAAAAAAAAAAAAAAAGTTTCATGCACGTGGAGATTAAATCTCTTTAGCAATGATCTCTCACGCAAGGACAACATGGTCAATGCAGAAAAAGTTTCAAACGTGTAAAAAAACCCTTGAAACCTGCTTTTGTTTTTCTGCATCTCCTTAATGTGTAAATCCAGTAATGACTTGTGCACATTTGTTCTCTCTTCGTAAAAGCTGTGGTCGGTGAAGAATGGAGTAGAAGCAATTCCGTATGTTAGGAGGGTCACTGGATAGCTCATTCTATATAAACCATATTATTTACTAACAGCATATGGCTCAGATCCTGTTGAATATAACATGTTTACTTATATTAATTCAAGTAACAAAACCATTTAAAAATAACCACAACCAGCTCATGGTCACCACAAAAATGGGGAAAAAATGTAGCTACTTGTACCGTTCCAATTATAAGTAATCTCTGCATATACATTGATGACACATTTTCATTATAAATAACCACAAAAAGGACCTAAACTAAAAGGGTTCTCTAAAGCATAATTTGAAGCAGTTAGTGTTGCGGTCACCCCAGTGATCTTTCTGCTGCAGCTGCTGGTGTCCCTGAAGACCCTGGGACCACTCAGTGCCTGCAGTACCAGAGCTACCGGTGAGGCATAGCAGGACAAGCATCACCAGAGGAGTCAGGAGCAAGGGACATCCTGATGTGAGGCTACAAGGTCTGACCAAGAAGATAACCTGGTTCAAAGCTTTGTTCTTCAGGGGGATGCTCACTCTTTAACTATCAAATGAAAGTTGGGTGCTTGAGCAAAATTACGAGTGCCCATAAATAGAGGTCATGCAACACACATGGTGTTTTGGGGCTGGAGAAAGAAACTTGATCAGTAATCCCAACAATACAGTTGGTTGCTCCTCAGATATGTGCTCAATGGGAAGTGTGTGCAGCCCTAGCATTTTTTGTGCAGTAGGAGACACATTTTTGTTTCACTGTTCTAACATTTTCAATGTTAAGAATTTCTTATTTTCAAATCATAAAATCAGGACACATTTGAAGCAAATTTAAGATTAAAGTTTTTCAGCTTAAATCATATGGCAAAAGGAGTGCCATTTTCAGATAGGGCAGAGCCCAGAGCCTTGTACAAAAGCAAGTAATAAATGCAAGTGCTAATATGTGAATTGCAGAAAAAAAAAGTCTGCTGAACAACCTTCCCTGGGCATGCCTGCATCCTCCAGCTCCATTGTATTGTGCATCCTTTTTCTTCTTGGAACAGTTATGATACCATAGCGGAACAGTTCTACCATTTTTGTTAGTTTCTCCAGTTTAGATGCCTGCATTTTTGATGGTCTGACTCTGTTCTGTTTCTTTTGCTTTTTACTGACCCTGTGTACTTGCCCTGATGCTTTTTATTTTTCTCTTTTGATCCCCTCCACAGATCGCTTTGGAAGCATTTGCGAGAGGAGTGATTTTCAATGTACAGCTAGTGAACCCCAGACAATCCACAAATTAGTCCTAACAGCCCGTGAGAGGTAGTTAAGAAAATCAAGTCTAGTGCCATCAGGGTTAAATGTTTAGTTTAGAGTTCAATGCTTCCATTGGAAAAAGTGTCTACAATGAAAACTCTTGCTCTAGACTTAGATATGATTTTCTCCACAACAAGTATTAAATTAATAATTGATATCACATGCACCCTTCCACATCATCCTTCCCTTTATGATGGAAGTAAAACTTCTCTATATACAGTAGTGACAAGACAGAGCTCAGAGTTATTTGTGAATATAGTTTCTGCCATTGTTTTTCTCTTTTTGGTACTACTGAGGCAAATAATCTCATCAGTGATCTTAAACAAAAATACTAGAAATGACCAAAGATGGGAAGATTGATCAGCACAGAATTGTTATATTGTACATGAAGAACTTGGTGATGTGATGGACTAAATAAAAAGGCAAGGTTAGAGATTACTTAGAGATAATAGATTTTTTTTGCTATTTTCCAAAACTTGATCAAAATGTAACAGCTGATCACAGGTCTAAGAGTCGTCAGTGAACAGACAAGAAAAAGGAAATGTAATATGCAGAGGTAACAACATGGAAGGTATTTCTGGGCAAGAGAACAAAGGGATCTAATGTTAGTGCTTAGTGGATGAGGGAAAGGCCGTGGATGCTGTTTACCTAGACTTTAGCAAAGCCTTCAACACCGTTTCCCACAGCATTCTCCTGGAGAAACTGGCTGCTCATGGCCTGGACAGGTGTACTCTTCACTGGGTAAACAACTGGCTGGATGGCTGGGCCCAAAGAGTGGTGGTGAATGGAGGTAAATCCAGTTGGTGGGCAGTCACAAGTGGTGTTCCCCAGGGCTTGGTACTAGGGCCAGTTCTGTTTACTATCTTCATCAATGATCTGAATGAGGGGATCGAGTGCATCCTCAGTAAGTTTGCAGATGACACCAAGTTAGACAGGAGTGTTGACCTGCTTGAGGGTAGGAAGGCTTTACAGAGAGATCTGGACAGGCTGGATCCATGGGCTTAGGCCAATGGGATGAGGTTCAACAAGGCCAAGTGCTGGATCCTGCACTTGGGTCACAACAGCCCCTTGCAGCGCTACACGCCTGGGGAGGAGTGTCTGGAAAGCTGCCTGGCAGAAAAGGACCTGGGGGTGTTGGTTGACAGCTGGCTGAACATGAGCCAGCAGTGTGCCCAGGTGGCCAAGAAGGCCAATGGCATCCTGGACTGTATCAGGAATAGTGTGGCCAGCAGCACTAGAGAAGTGATCATCCCCCTGTACTGGGCACTGGTGAGGCCCCACCTTGAATACTGTGTTCAGTTTTGGGCCCCTCACTACAAGAAAGACATTGAGGTGCTGGAGCGTGTCCAGAGAAGGGCAACGAAGCTGGTGAGGGGTCTGGAGCACAAGTCTTATGAGGAGCAGCTGAGGGAACTGGAGTTGTTTAGCCTGGAGAAAAGGAGGCCGAGGGGAGACCTTATCGCTCTCTGCAACTACCTGAAAGGAGGTTGTAGAGAGGAGGGGGTCGGTCTCTTTTCTCAGGTAACAGGCAATATGACAAGAGGAAATGGCCTCAAGTTGTGCCAGGGGAGTTTTAGATTGCATATTAGGAAAAATTTCTTCACTGAAAGGGTTGTCACACACTGGAACAGGCTGCCCAGGGAAGTGGTTGAATCACCATCCCTGGAGGTATTTAAAAGACCAGTAGATGTGGGACTTATGGATGTGGTGGACTTGACATTGTTAGATTTGTATTTGGACTCGATGATCTTAAAGGTCTTTTCCAACCTAAATGATTCTATGATACGTGGCTCAGTAGGCTCAAGGGCTCAAGAAGAATTCAGT
>VZSF01006183.1:990070-1010070 GCA_013398295.1 Chionis minor | reverse complement strand
CCAACATGAGGCAAAATGATAGTGTTTAAAAAGTGGCTGCAGACCGCAACATTGTCATTCAAAGCTGTTTTTTTTTTTTGTCCATTTCAGTTCAAAATACTAAAACATTTAATCACTAAAGCATTAAAAAGAATTTACACTCTATTTATTTTGATCAGCTTACCTCTTCAGAAATATATATACCCCAAAAATGTGCATACATTAGCAGCTATAAACATTACATGGCATATCACACTATGTCAGCTTATATGAAAACGTACAAAATGTGAATGTATTCAAAAAACTATTCTGCAGTTACTATCTTTAAAGCAAGACATAAAATCATTATGAAGTCTTGTAAGCATAACACTGTTTCAAACAGAAATAAATATATAACACTTTCTGGTAAATTACAGCAGCAAAAAACAAGAGGCATCCTTTTTTTAAGCAAGACTTTCACCACTATAGCAGCTGTTCAGACCTGAATTCCTCTCACAGCCTGCTTTATATTTTCCAGTAGGGCTTTATTTTCTGGACTCTGATAACGATCTTGATTTGTATACATGTCCGTCAAAGTGGTCACGTAAGCATCAAAATTTTGTTCATTGATTGGTTCCTACGAGATATTAAATAGTAGTTCATATACAACTTTTATTTTCTTAATCGTATATTCATTTAAGCATAACATATTATCAAGGCATATTGCCACCATTTTTTATAATATTTAAAATGCCTATTTAGTTCTTACTTAATTTTACAGGATACACTGGAACAGGCCCTCCATGTCTTTGTTAGCAGTTAAATGTATCTTTATGGTTTCAGTGTTGTTACCACAAATATCCAACTGGTTGATGAAACATAAACATAAAAAAAGACATCTATTGTATGAAGTGAACTGAAGATCGCCAAATTCCTTAACTTGTGCTCTCAATCACTTACCATATGTGGCAGCTGGATATTAGCTAGACTATGAATTAAAGACTGGCTTAAATTGGCCAATTCATGAAGAAGAGACTCATTTTGCTGTTCAATTACTTTGTTCTCCTCTTCTATCGTCTTCAGGTTGCTCTCCATTGTGGTAATCTAAAATGGACAAATTTGTGTACAATGTAATATAAGGCAAGCTGTTACAAAGCATGCGCTCTTTGAAGGGAGAGATAACAGAAATAGCAGGGAAAGGAGAAAAAAGTCTATTCATTCACACTTAAAAAGGTTTTGCTTGAGTCTGCAATTCTTATCATTGTTCAGACTTTCTTATTCCTACTGCATGTTGTATGACTTTAACGGCTTGTCTTTTTTAATCCTGGTAATAATGAATGAACTTGGATTTGATTCCTCTGCTTTTGAGCTTTTCCTCTTGAGTTGAAAGGCATTAAGAAGGACCTTAGTTCTGCAAGTTCACCCATGTGATTAAACACTTCTACTCCTAGGAGCCTACCGTAGGGACATTCTGCAGGAAGTCATGCATTTCTCATATTTTCTACTATATATATACATATATATACATATATATACATATATATGTGTAGTTAGTTAGTTCAGCATGCACAGCTCCTTGCTGCCAGTGTTAAGCTCCTTGTAAGTATAATTTGATTCCAAACAAATCCACTGGTTTTGAAAAGGCTGTTTTTGAAAGCCAAACAATCGCATGTTACTGTGATGTATGTACAAATTTAGAAAGTTTTCTAATACGTACAATGAGTTGCAAAGCGGAAGGAACTGAAGAAAATTTGCACAAAGCTAGGAGAGTGGGTCTCCGGGGCAGGACTACATGGACAGGTGAAGACAACTGAGAGCGTGCTCTGCCTGTGATCCCAGGTGACCAGACACGTTAGCTCCGACCTTGCGTGGTGCCCGGCTTGAGCTAAAAAGCGTTGCTGAGAGGCAACTTCCCTGAGCTTGCGCAGAGCACTGCGCTCATGCAGCTCTAAGGATCTCAGCTGGCTTATCCCAACTCATGGAGAGCACATGCAGAGCTCACTCCTATCTGTCTACACTTTCCTCTGTAGACCTGTCCTTACTTCCCACATTGGATGACAACCATTAACATCTATTACAAAGTGTACAGTGTGCTTTTGTGTGTGTGTAACGTTAAAATATGCCATGACAAGAGGGTGAAAAAAGATGCCAGAGAAGCAGAAAAAATGCCAAAGAACACAAGGTTTTGAATTCTCAAAATGAGCTTTATCCTTTTCTATATTGGCATAGAGAGTGAACTGCAGGAAGACGTGGTACACTTTAAATGCTGATGGGAAAGTTGGAGGTTGGTGCAGCAGTAGCAGGCAGAAGGGGAAAAGGTTCTTAAGTGGATATTAACTTGGCCACAGGTGAGTAAATTTCAGGACATCGTTGGTGCAATCAGGTGGTCAGATGTCTCAAATTTTATTCTGGACCTAAAGTTTCAATCTACTTATGGAAACACAGACCATTAATTGATAGAAGTAACTTTGACGAGTGATATGGCTACATAAAATGATCTTCAGGTATCTCTTACTTTGGTGTTTATATAGCTGTTAATCCAGGCTGTCAGTATTGCAGGGGCTTGGGTTCATTACAATTAATTGATTCTGAGCTATTTCCACAACATATTAGAGCAGGCAAAATACTTTCTTCATATTTGAAACTGGGAACACATCCTCTCTAGTTTTGCTTTCAGCTTGTTTATATCGGAGAGCAAAGCTGTATGCAAATGCAACACATCTTTCGTAGGTGCTTGTTAGAGTCAGTCGTGCTCCAATATTTACCCTAAAACCTGTTTTTTTATATTGCAGACCAAAGTGAAGCATCTGATGTCAATGAAGGCCCAGTTCAGTATGGCATAGAATCATCGAGGTTGGAAAGGACCTTTAAGATCATCGAGTCCAACCATCAACCTAACACTGCCAAAACCACCCCTAAACCACGTCCCTCAGCACCACGTCTACACGTCTTTTAAATACCTCCAGGGATGGTGATTCCACCACTTCCCTGGGCAGTCTGTTCCAATGTTTGATAACCCTTTCCATGAAGAAATTTTCCCTAATATCCAATCTAAGCTTTCTCTGGCACAACTTGAGGCCATTTCCTCTCACCTTATCACTTCTTACTTGGGAGAAGAGACCGACCCCCACCTCCCTACAACCTCCTTTCAGGTAGTTGCAGAGAGCGATAAGATCTCCCCTCAGCCTCCTCTTCTCCAGGCTGAACAACCCCAGCTCCTTCAGCTGCTCCCCATAAGATTTGTTCTCTAGACCCCTCACCAGCTTCGTTGTCCTTCTCTGGACACGCTCCAGCACCTCAATGTCTTTCTTGTAGTGAGGGGCCCAAAACTGAACACAGTATTCAAGGTGGGGCCTCGCCAGTGCTGAGCACAGGACAATCACTTGCATACTGCTGCTGCCTCACACTAACTTAAGTAGGAGCTGACATTTTACAGAAGTTCTAGCTAGCCGAGCTCTGCTGCTTGAATAGATCTTTTTTCACGTGACATGCTGACTATCTGCAAACACAGTTGCAGCTGATCAGCACGTCACAATTTCATTTAGTACTCGTCTGTAAGTATCTTAAGATAACTGGCATATGTAATTACTGTATTCACTTGCATTAAAGGCTGAAATTTCCCTCCCCACATTCTACTCTAATGAATGTTCACTTTTATCTCTTCCGAAAACAGGGTAACCTGTTGCTTGCATGAGACACATAGTTATTTGCAGATTTTTCTTTCCCCCTCTCACCTTTATGTGTTTCCACCCCTCTCATACTTCTGGACTTGCATGTTAAATTTGAACAAATTTACTAAAATACCTTAGACTAAAAATACTTTCTTCAAAGTCTTAAGCAAAAATGCAGGTGAGTAAGGGAGAGCCTTATGAATGCTCCAACAAAGAAAAAGGCTGCAGCATGACTTTATTAAATATAAAAGATTCTACATGGAAGGGAAATTCCTGTTGTAGGAAAAACTTGCTGGCACTTACAATCATACAGGATGCAAATCCATACCAAACAAGACTGTTGCTACTTCTGGAGTTCACAGAACTTAACTTTCCCCTTGTGTATTCCCTGCCTGTGAAGTCTTACTGAAATCTAGGTTGCACAGTAATTTTCTAAAGGCTTATCAGCAAACATTTTGATATGTTCGATATAATTTCACTGTTGCAAATAAAAGGGACTGTTGACTTTGATCCTCTTAATAGATTGATAATTACTAGGATGTAACTCTCTACGTGTTGGAAATGTAAATTGCTTGTCTTCAGGAGAGTGTATGAATTCAAAACTGAGGCCTCAATTTTTGGAAAGTTTGAATCAGCTGCGATTTTCTCCTAGGTATCAGTAGCTAGTTGGGTAAGAACAGCCAAGTATTAGACTAGGCTGCTTAGAGACTGTGGAAGCTTTAGTGTAGAAAGTAAAGAACAGGTTAGACAAGCACCTGTCAGGATTGGCTTAGGAAGAGCTGGGAAGTAGGAAGGGAAGAGGACTGGTGGACAAAATAACGTTTCGAGGTCTCTTGTAGCTCTATTTTCTAGAATCCTATTAATTATTTCAATGACAGTATGTGTCATTGCCATTCTGCTCTTTTTGTAAATCTGCTGCACCAAGGTGTGAAAAGCATCCTTTCAACTTCATGGCAAAATTATCACCTGAGCTTTTTTACCAAGAATATGCAGTGGTCCCAGGTAGTGCCTAATCTGATTTCTAAGAATATGCACTGGCACTATTCTAAGAAATGAAAGCTGGGACTGAGACCACTGAAATATGGATTCTGTACTCATTTCAGATCAAAACTTGACGTGAAATTCTTAGCTAAATCTTTGAAACTCAATACATGTTGGTTTTGCCTGTGATAGTGTTATCATGGCTTTATTTCTTTTAATTCATCTGGCCAAAAATAAAATTAAAAATGCAGAAAGGTATTGACAACTCCAGCATTTACTTAATGTACGCTTAACGGCCAAATTGCTTCACATTTTTTTAAAGTCTCAGCTATATCAGTCAGCTATATCAGGTGAATAGCACCTACAGCATTGCATTAAGCAAAAGAAAACCCAAGGCAGATTGGAAGCTGCCAGATTCAAAACTTTGGACCATATTCCTCCAACATAAACACATATAATTTTCCTGCCATAGATTATTCTTCTTGCATAACATTCTTGCAGATTTTGTCCTCATTACCCTACATTTATATTTGGTCACTTCAGAAAACTGTGTAGAACATAACTCAAATCCTACAAAGGCTGAATAATGACAGCAGAACCCTGAATACAGGCATAAAATAGAATTGAGGACTCAATGTCAATTTGGCTAAGGTTTAGAAGTTAAAGAAAAACCAAGCTGAAGAGGTAGATGCTGCCTTCTATTTATGAGTATACATGAGGAGACGAGGACAATGGACATGGTGCTCTTCTCCAGAAGCAGCAAAGAAGTAACAATGAATGGTTTACTCTGTTTTCATCAAGATCAATTAGATGATAATGACCATGGGACTAAAGGCTGATAAATTGTGCGAACTGTGGTAAAACTCACTGTTGGTGTCTGTGCTCAAAGCATGTGAAGAAAAAAAGCACCAGAACCTAGGCTGGACATTGGAAAATGCCAGGGAAAGAATTCCATTAATTTCCTTCCTTTGCTTTTTCCATCCAGTTTTAGGACTGCTGAATAATGAGATTTTAAATAATAGTGTAATGTTAGGTTTTCCTTTTTATTCCCCCCAACAGATTTATGTTGAACCTAAAAGGAATTGACCTGGGCTATGGAACCACTACTGCTGCCAAGCACTGCACTTACTGTACCACATGATGATGAAGTGAAGTGTTCACTTCCCTATCTAAATTTCCTTTGTAAGACAGACCTGGCAAAAGTCATGTTGTTCATTTGGACTCCTTCACCTTGTAACTTATGTTAATGACCATGATGTCACACAATATTTTAACTGCAATTAGAAAGGCACAGCCTTATCAAGGGGAAATACAAAGCCGACCATGACAGGTCATGCTTTTGCCATAATTTTATAGAATATATTTCACTAAGCCTCTTTTTTTTTTTTTTAGTGCTGTTAACTGATGTGGAAATTGCATAATGGATATTGTTTTCTGATTTTATAAATGGCAAATCACAGATAGAAATCTTAATAGGTAAGAAACATAAAAGGGAACAATGTATTTCCTATATTTCTTTTAATCAGTCATGTAGAAAAAACAGCTGAATTTAGGGCTTCATAAAACTGTTACCTGAGTTCTGAGTTTAATCATATCGGCTTCCATCTGGGAGTTGGATTCATTTAGTTCTTTGATTTCTTCATCTAACTGTTTAATTTCTTCATCATTTTCTATACCTGTGTGATATAAAAATAAAAGGGGTGTTAAAATAATTAAGCTTTAAATCAGAGTTCAGTGAATTAATTATTTCCATATTTGAAAATAAATTTATTTCAAGTAAAAGTATTAAAGTAAAAAAGAAAAAGGAAGCTTTCTTCAAACTTTGCTTTTGAAGTTAAAACAATGTATTTTCCAGTACTTTTATTTTAAAAATTGCAGCAATTTTCCAGCAAGAGCATTGAAAATGCCTAGAGGATCAGTAAGACACACCTTTTTTTTTTTTGTATTTACTGATTTAACTTTGTATTATAAGAAATGCACCTGCAGCAACAAATTCTGCTCTACTGTCATATGTAACTTATTTGAAAGACTGTGTCCACTTATAGATCTTCTGAAGGAAAAGAAAGTATCTGACTATGCTAGTCTCTTCATAGTGCAGCACTGTCAAAATCATTTGTATCCAGTTCAGACTTTTTTTCCCAACATAGTGAAATTTTGTTGATGTACTGGCATATATTGTGATTCTGCTGTTGCTTTTAATAATTTCATGGTTCAGAAGGGTGTTATTAAATAATGCTATATAGAATAATTTGCCAATTGGAAGTGATTTCAGAGTTTTTATGGCATAAACATTTGGAGAACAGAATCTTAAAGGTACCTGCATTTTTAAGGCTTCAGACAGGAGTAAACCGTAAATATTTTATTTATTTATTCTTTTAATTACTATAAAAAAGCATAAAGTAGCCCTGGGAAAAGACAGTCCTGTTTTCTCTCAAGTCAAAGGCTGAACTTCTAAAGGTAGAAAAACTGGTGCTCCCACTCTCTTGTTCTTACTCTACTGTGAATCTTGCACACCTTTCCCCACAGTGCCTAACTTCAGTAGGAAGGATGCCATGTGTCCCCCAAAGTACTCAAAATACCCATATACCACTTATTAAGGCATTCTTTCTGAGCACGGAGGATACAGTTTTCAATAATTCCCAGGCTGTATGGAAAAATTATATCCAGATCTTCCCCTGCCTGGTTACCAGCTATCGAACAAAGGCAGCCAGTGCTTTCTCCAGCTGTGCTGGCACTGTGGCTTGACCTGCCTCCTGCACTGTGCTGAAACGCTTTGTGACTCTCAAACACAGCCGACACCAACACTTAGGAAGGCATGCACAGTCACAGACTAAGTAATTACATAAATTTTTCCAAGAAAACTCAGGACTTAGGCACCTCCCAGACAAGCCTTTTGTGCATTACTTATTTGAACTGAAGCACCTACATTTTCCTTCTATTGCATTTCAACTATCAGAGTACTATCCTGACTTTCACCCAAGGTACTTTCATCATCTTCCCTGCAACTCAAGGCTTCCAGGAAGGACTGCAGATTATTGGAGATGAAATGGCACAAGGCCATCTACATCTGCCAGAGGTTACAGAGCTACAGCTCCAAATGAATCCAAGGGAGCTCATGAGGACTTGACACTCTGGAAATAAAACCTTTTTCTCTTCTGAATCCTGCAACAATATAAGACCAACTATCTACCTTTGATGAATGAGATGTGAACCGGAAAATTATAACGGTATATTCTACTCTGAAATATTGTACTGTTTTAGATTTAGGTAGACATAACCCAGACCAGTCTGACCACTCCACTGCTGGCTCAGATTTCCACAGCATAAAACCCAGTTTCACTTCTACTGACAGTGAATTCACTATTTATGCAAAGAAGATTTATGCATGTAGGAAAAAAAGACAATAGAGTAACGATAACCTTAGTTTACAAAGAAGTAATATTTATAAAGGTAATGATTAAAAATTTACCATTACTGGCCCGCTGCTTTATTGTTAGCATTTGTTCTCCAGACAGCTTTGCTTTCTTCATTGCTGAAGTAGCTCTGGGGCATCCTGATAAACTGTGAACAGTAAGGAGCCTGTTAATTTTGACAGGTCACTGAAAATAAATCTATAATCCAAACCTGTAATAAAAACAGTATCAAAGGCAAAGTTTATCTTCACTGCCTAGTACTGAAAGAGTGTGTTACTCTGAAAAAAAAAAGGACTTACCAGTAGTGACTTCATGTTTTTATACTTTCTTCCAAATGCTTTTTGTATAGACAGCTAATACAAAAGTCAGATATATCTTGTAAAACTAAAAGCCTTGGGAACAACAGTCCAATTTTCTAAAGATGCAATGGTCTTATTAAAAGGTTTTATTTTCCAGTTACTGTGCAAATACTCCCCTTTGAATTTACACGTCCCTGCTCTGAACTTCCACCCTTTTTAATTTGTATGTTCACCTGAATGCTGAGAAGTGGACATGAGCTACCTCTCACATCCAAATGACTAACTCTTATAAACTATGCTTTTCTTTGTGAATATCACCAACTGAGCTGGCTAAATTGCCCTTTTCTAATTTGTTTCTTAAAAAAGCAGTAACCATGTGTTGGTTTTTTGTTGAACCCAGGAAAAGTCATTCCCATAAAAATGACCGTGCCTTGATGAGGGATGTATCTCTCTTATCATATACATTTGTTACACTTATGGATGTAGACTCAGTTATATCTCGTCTGCCATGTTGCCAAAACATTAAGCTTTTTAATTACATCTTATAAAACAGTTTAATAGCAAATGCAGTCTTAGCAGGTTTTGCTGTAAAAATAAAAATGATCAGACAGTGCTCACTATTTTATTAATAACTGTATATACCAAATGATCCCTCCTTTCAAAATCACATCATTAACGTAGTTGCACTATCACAGGTAAGAAAAAATACACATTCAACCTAATTTAACAATGGAAAATTATAGTCTTATTCTGAGCAGCCTTTAGCAGTGAAGGGAATTTCAAAGCTTACTAAATTCCTTATTGCTTCAACATTTAAGGCTTCATAGCCTATCACATACTTCTCATTGCATGCAGTCACATTTCTATTTCTGCTTCAGATCCAAAGGAAGACTTTTTTTTACAATTTTTAATCGTGCAAATCAAATTCAAGGCTAATCCTCAATAAATCTCTCTGTAATGTTCAACAAGTTTCTGAGGAATACGGTATCTTTGATTAAAGCATTTAGTTAAGTAAAGAACAAACCTCCTCCTAAGTAAAGTCCTCTGATATAACGTTTAATTATTGCAGATGTTTCTCTGAAAAGCCTGTGCTACTATTATCAAGTGCAGTCATGCAAGAAAGGAAACTTTTCTCAGGAAAATGTCTAAAAAAATTTTTCCTTTTCTCAGAAAAAGAAGCAGTGTTCAATATTTTATACAGCTCTGTTACTGAGAAGATATAAAATATACCAATACTAGTAGTATCAAGAAATAGCATGAGCTAGTAGCTTTTCACTGTAGCCTAAGTGCTAGGATGCCAGATTATTGTTCCAAGCTCTGCTACGGACTCACTGCGGGACCGTAAACAATTGTCTTCTTGAAGTGTTAAAGGGAGCCTTGAGGAAGATTAAGGAAAGGATTAGCCATTTTGGGGAAAAAATTGTTGGCACAGGGAAAGGAAGGAAAGATAATGGTATATGCAAAGTTTCTGCAGCATTTAATTGACTTCATTTTTGTGTCCTTTCAATTGATTTAATGAATTTTCTCATATTTTGCCCTCACTCTTTCAGGAGTTAGCATCACCGGGCATCGTAACAACTGTGTTAATTTACTCTTATCTTGGTTTGCAGCCTTTTCCCCTCTAAAAATCTTGACTAATGACAACGTCGGGAATCCCTCAAAATAAAACTATCCCTCAAACAGCCCATAAGTACAGCATTCAAACCCTAAGGAGACCAACAAGAAACCTAGATACTAGAACTGAGCACCTGGAAGTACAGAAGAATAATGAAACAACAACAAAAAAAAGAAGTATGTTCATAAGTATTAGAAATCTATTGTGAGACTCAGTGTAAATTTTGGTGCCAAACCCCCAATCTTATTCCCAGGCCACTGTTATGTACGCTTAATTTTCAGGACTGCCTAAACCTGTAGAAATCTTTTCAGCTTGCCTGAAAGGTTACCTCTCTACTAGCACATTCAGTGTGCTCCACATCACGCCCTCACCCGGAGGGCCCAGGTACAATGTCCCGTATTTGCACTACTACGCTTTCCTACTCTACGAAATAGGGTGGTCACGTTGCAACTGTCTCTGGCCCACACTATCTCCATTGGAAGCACATCTATTGCAAGGGTAGGCGCTTATCTATCGCTTATACCTCTGCTGCAGTTCAGGCATACTGGGACCAGATGTACTCTGCCTAAACTGGAAACAGAAAGACCCGGATCCTGTGCTCTATTCTTGCAGCAGGAAGCATCGGAGAGTTGTTGTGCATGAGTTATCTACCTTCTTCCAGAGGCACCCAGACAAGTCATGAGTTAGCGAGGGGAAAAGCAAAGGGCTGCCTATTTTTGGTCCTCCTAGTGAGGACGTATAGGACTTCACATCCTGTAGTCAGATCGGTTTTGTTCTTACCCACTGGTGATCTAATACAATATGTATGCACAGACACAGGAGTGCTTTGACCAAAATTACTTTCTTTCCGTGCAACTGCACGCCCAAATCACAAGCGGCTTCTTTTTGCTTTCCTGATCCTTACACTCATGGCATTAACATATGCATCATGCACCACTATGACTACATTTAGCTGTTATGTGTGTGTCCTTAGAAGAGGCTATGAATGAACAGAAGGTTCTAACTTTTCCTGTGGGTTTATGCTATGTAAGAGAGCGTTCAAAACTCCCAGAGGTACCAAATTCAACACAAGGTAAGACCGCACCGTCAAGTTTCTCTGCAGGTCTTTACTGGCAAATCCGTCTCTCCATTAATTGCATATTGTATTTTAAGTGGATTAGCTCACTTGCCTGAGCCAGGCACTCACGGTTTCAATGAACCAGATACTAAGTTAGTAACCTAAATTAGAGAATTGTGTTCTATTACAGGTTATTTAACTTGGCTAAATTCCTCTGAAATGAATAAGACAGAGATAGCAATATGCATCCTCTTTGCCCAGCTCTGTTCTTAATTAAGTTACCTAAAAATACTTTCAATAATTTAAAAAGTAAATTAGGACTTTCAGGATAAGTTTCTACTCTGCAAGGAAATCCTACCTCTTCCTTTCTATATTCTTGACTATGTTTACTTCTCCTGAAGGCAACTGCTCTTCCTCTAAGTTGAGAACAGCAAAAGAGGGCAGGACATATGGGAAGGTAACATGAAAAACAGGGCTAAATCAGTATCGCACCAGAAGTGGGCTGTTGTAGAAAGGCTGAACCTCACGGAGGTTTAAAGTTAACCAAAAACCTCGAATTGAGATCCCAGTGAGACTGGGAGTGGCTCAAGATTTCTAGAAGACTCAGGGGTAGAAGGAGGCAGAAGACAAAAAGGAGTAGGTATGATTTTATTTGTCTCAAATATCTTGAGATTTTATTTGCCTTCCCATGACTGACAAACAATAGAGTACAAATGAAAGCCACTTAAGTGCTTTAAGAGTTAAGCAAAATATGCTTTAGATATCTCAAAAGTCAAAAAAGACCAAGAGAAACATGCTAGCTAGTAGTTTTGGTATGGATAATACTTATCCTCATATCAAGTTTAAAGCCTTTACAGTTGATGCCTGTTTTCTGTTACAAGTGGAATTAGTGTGTAATCCTGCTTTGGTTTATTTTTTTATATTTTAACAAACCTTACACTGAATTTTAGACAAACATGGAATTCTGCAGCTTGTTCATTCCAGCAAAGAGCTAGTAAAATTAATCACAATTATCTCGCTTGCCACTGCCATTATTCTCATACACATGAGAAACCATGCAAAAGAAAATATAAAAACAGTTGAGTATTCTTTCCATAATAAAAAATGAATAAGGCTTTCTAACGACATTGCTGGGAGTACTGCTGTAATAAATACAGCACAGAAGTACTGAGACATCATTTATCTCTGTCAGATTGTGGAAGCCACAGGACTTGTAGCTACAGCATTTTGCTGGGGCAGTGAGAAGCACCAATGCCCAACTCCTGGCTCCCTCCGAGTTCCTGGTTTGGCATAAGCCGTGACCTGCTGCTGCCACAGAAACAAGGTATCATCAGCACCTTGTCTTGTTGATATCCAGTGTGTCTTGGCTCTTGCTTAATTTCTACTGTCTGGCTTAATCTCTAATTTGAGAAAGAAAAGTATGGTCTGGCATATCATCCTTGAAAGCCAATTTTTGCCATAACTTACAAAATACTATGAAAAATGAATTAAACTCTTAAAGTGATCTAGAGCCATATCCTGCGAACCTCCTGTAAGGTACGTGCTAAAATTTGAGAAGGTCTCAAGTTTTGCTGGTTGGTTGGAGAGTTCTGACATCACAACACATCATTTATATTGGAAATATGATTATGTTGGGTATGGATGATAAATGGAGAGGTGCATAGCTGGGACCTATCCTGCAGCTTTGCTTTGCACGGCACTGTTGCACTGTCTATGCAACAGTCATTTCTACACACTACACACCTGTAGGACTGACAGGTAGAAGCAGTGACTGGGTTTTGCACCCTACAAGCTCAACCTGCATTAATCAAGCATGTTTTTACAGGAAGACTTCATAAATGCAGAGGTAAAGTCCTAGTAGCTGTATAAACTCTACAAAATAAGAGTATATGGTGATTGCATCTGTTAAGAGTTGAAAACAGCCTGAATAATTAATTTTCTTTCTTGTTTAGGACTGTGGTTTCATTACTGCAACCTATGCCTTGCCATGTAATCAGTGGATTTAGAAAATAAGGTGAAATTAATCCTAAGAGAAAAGGAAAATTAATGGGGGAAAAAGTTTGAAAGGGACATGTAGCTAGTGCTCAGTGAATATTTGCATGTGGGCTAAAATCCTGAACCGCTTCAAGCATGTAATCGCACTGTCTTCAGGGATGCAAACAAGAGAGGCCGTTGGAGTGGAGGATCATTGATCAAGTGAAGCAATTGTCTGGGTGACTGATTTTAGTTATCTGGGTTCCAGCTGTGCTCTGTTAAATACATTTTTTGCCTCAGCAGAAAGATGCAGCAGACAGATCCTCTTGAAGCTGAAGGAATTATACTTGGCTTGTCAAGTGAAGAAAACATTTTCCAAACAGAGAGGTAAGGATGTGGGAAAGGAGGAGACAAAGGTCAAATAAAATGCAACTTTTATATCTGGTGTGTGAAGTGCTGAACTTTGCAAAGAAAGAAAGAACAGGATGCAAAGACACCAGAGCCTCAACCTGGAGTACCCAAAAAGCATCCTGAGGGCCAACTTTATAAACACTATGAGATATTTATAGATTCACTGCCACAGTGATTTTTCAAAAAGTTAAGAAAATGAAACACTTTTCCTATTTATTAAAAATAACATTGTCCATAGACTAGAGAAATGTCACATTTAAGGGACCTCTTTTAACTTGGGAGAGATCCTGAACAAGCCCTAGATGTAAAATCCTTTTGAAATTCAGGGAAATACAGATCACAGTGAAAATTACTGTTTTATTTTGTTAATGGATGAAGCCTTACTTTTATGAATAAGGTCCTGAGCTATTTGGTAATGTTTGAAGTTCAAGTTAAGAGATCAAACTCAGTGATCAAAGTGGCCCTTTTCTTGGTTTAATATTAAATCCATGAACCACTCATTTTTCCTATGTTGAAGGGTATCAGCTTTAGTGATTTCTTTATGTCCATGAGTAAATTCTGCTACACACCTTAAAGGATTAAATACTCTATGTACAACTCCAGCAGAGATAAAAGGAACCCTCCCTAGCCCAGCACTCATTTTTATTTACATTTAAGGGTGACTGGCTTTTCCCCAGCTTCTTACTGAGCTGTGAAGTAAAGGGAGTCCAGGAGAGAGGTTTTGCAAACAAGCCAGTTTTGTTTGCATCGCGACTGCTGCAACTCAGAGGAAATCTCTCCTCCTCCCCACTGGCCACACAACCCCAACTGCCTTTGTGCAGTGTTGGAAAAAATTGTCTGTTCAGCTCAGTTTCAGAATTCTTCACTGGAAAAGAGTAATTCCAATTAATGTGGCTCATTTTAGGTCTTGTTCCCTGGCTAAAGTTTTTTTGAGGTTTTGTTTGTTTGTTTTTTCCCCCCAATCAGGAAGGAAATCTAAGTTAAAAAGACTAAAAGCTTGATGTAACATGGAAAGTGGCAGCTCCTAATCCAAGTTGCTTTCCAAAGCTGCAAAGGAAAGTAGCTAAGATTTTGTTCTGTTTAAATAAATCTTTGCATCGGTTACAGAACTAAGAAAAGTGAAAACACTACCCAAGTGGCCATAAAAGAAATACAGGCATCATGATTAAAACAAAATGTAACCTTTTCAAATTATTTTAATGACATCTGATCATTGTTTCAGAAAGACTTTCAGGAAAAAAATTAGTTTCTTATTTTAGAGGGAGAGGGTTAAAGTAACATTAAAATCTGGTCAGTCAAGCACCAAATGGACAACGATACAGAGTGAATGGCCAAGAGACCCAGAAGACAGCAGGTGGGGGTTTTTTTATTGGAGATTTAAAAGGTAAAACAGTGTTATAGTGTAATTATACATATCCCTCATAACAAAAGAATAAAACATGCATTGCGTAAGAAAAACAAAAATAGGAATTATGCAGAATGGTACACGTGGCCAAGCTGAAAGAAAGGCTTTGAGAGCAGACTCAACTGGAAAGGAATCCCCCTGGGGCATAAATATACAGCAGAAAAAGGATTAATGAAATCTTGAAATGCTGAAACTGTAAGAGCACTGCCAAAGTTGCCCTTCAGCTGGGCACAGTAGTCCTGTGGCAAATTTACATCATATTTTGTTAATTACAGTTCCTTAGTCAGCAAAGAGGCTCTGTGGGTGGGCTTCTCACATGTGCTAATGAGCTTTGACCTGTATCATCCCTAAACAGCGAAAGAGGTTTGGCTCTTGCCCAATGATGCAACAACTGTTCAAAAGTCTCTCATTTATTCTTCGGTGAGTGAGGAAGCGCTGCAGCACACTCCATGATTTACAGGTGGCCCTAGCACTAAGTTATGGGGAAGGAATGTGCACTTAATGGGCCACCACCAAGTGCCCCAGGAGCTGGGGGCTGGCTACTGCAAAGTTCATCTCTCTCCTGTCCTGGGACTGCACACAACAGGACAGATGACCTGAAGACCAGTGGATTTACTGGTCATTTGAATAGGGCGTGTATTGTGAAGGAAAAAACAGGCTGAGATTTCCCTGTGTATAAACAGGTAAGGTCTAGCTATATACCTCTGCTTAGGCAGCTCAAAATTGTGAGTGATCTATTTAGTGACCAAGCCCAGCTCACTTAGGCACTTGAAATGGAGCACGTTTTCTCTAGGCATTTGTATAGACGGCAGAGAGAAAAAGGTACTTGAAGAGGAAAATTCGTCCCACCTGAAATTTAAAAAGCCATCCAGTCATCTCTGCTTTTTTTACGGGCTATGTCTGGAATGAGGACAAACAGGCTTAGAACCAGAGAGCTTCTGCTAAGTGCCTGAAATCAAGGAGATGTCACATTGCAAGCACCTCTACAGATTCCTGTCTGCTGTCATTTGTCAGGTTTGCTCAGCAAAATGATTTTTCTTGTTTACATTGTGCAGTCGGCTTTTTCTAATATGAATATCATATTATTTTCTCCTTGACTTTCCCAAGGTAAGTAAACCTCTTAAGTCCTTTTAGATTAGCTCTCTGTTAGGAGCCTTCCAGTTTAATAGACTGTACATCTGATTAAAATGCTATTCCATTCTTCTTCCAGCTCGCAATGGAAAGAGCTAGCAGAACTATCCACAGTCAAACGGCCTAACTCTTTCAGCAACCAGGGTCTGCACTGAGTCAGTTCTGACTTTTGCTAAATTTTAACTGATCTGACTGGAATATTCCACAGTAGGTGTCTGGCTAGGCTCAGTTTTCTTCTGAACATCATAGGAAAAAAATTTCCATTTCTCAGGATATATTTGTATACTGTTGTTTTGTCCATATACCTTGTTTTGTCCATACTGAGGGGGGAAAAAAGCGCCTCAATAATTCAGTGAGTATCTCTAATTGCCCATGAATTGGAGCAAGACTCAACATTTCACAGGGTATTGCTCTGAGTTTAGAGTTGCATTCTGCTGTCCTCAGGAAAACAAATGTAGATTTGGCAGAGCTACAAGCCTCTGACAGGCTGTCACTTGGACGTGCTCAGTGGATGTGAGCTAGTGTTTGGCTGTCAGGCCCTCTGTGTACTCTGTGTGCATGACAACTGGGAGCACCTTCTCTGCCATCAGCCCCCTTCAGGGCTCCAGGGCCCGGAGCAGAAGGCTTCTTGCTGGAAGCAACACTGGTGAGAGTGCCTGTCCTGTCCTGCCAGTGCTCAGAAGCAGCTACTTGAGGGCCCGCTACCTCAAATGCTGAGGACTGAGAATCACAGAATGGCAGAATCACAGAAAGTTAAGGGTTGGAAGGGACCTCTAGAGATCATCTGGTCCAACCCCCCTGCCAGAGCAGGTCCACCTACAGCAGGTTGCACAGGATGGTGTCCAGGTGGGTTTGGAATGTCTCCAGAGTTGGAGACTCCACCACCTCTCTGGGCCAGTGCTCTGCCACCCTCAAAGGAAAGAAGTTTCTCCTCAAGAGAGAAGAGCAGAAGTAAGAAGAAAGACCAAACAGAAGCCACGGGGACAGAGAAGGGAAGAGGGCCAGCACAGATGCAGTAAGAGAGAAGGAGGATGGGAAGAGGAAGGTGTTGAAAAGCAATTTAGGAAGACCCTTTCCCCTCGAGCTTATGGTTCAACACAAAATTCCTAAGTAAAAAAAATCCTTTGTACTGCAGGATCCACCTCACGGATTTTAGTTTAATATTTTTCTTCTTTATGTATATCATTATTACATTTAATTGCCATGTTTCTCTCCTTGTCTTCTTGGAAACGTCAGCACATTTGCATGTCTGTCATCTGTCAATAATGTCACCAAGATGATGGTTATCATTGTCAGTTGTAATTGCTGTCAAACACAGTGAATTTGGTGAGTTCTTCCATACTCTTAACATTTTATGACTTTCTCCTGCTGAATTGCAATGTAGAACTTGTAGAAAAAAAATAAGAGGTGGGAAACAGCAAAATAAATCAATGGCAGAGGGGGGACAGGTGGATTAAAAACAAACACCCTAAACAACTTTAAAAAACCTACCAGGGAAAAAGCAAAACAATGAGAATTGAGTGAATTAATTTTGACTCAAATGCGGCATTCTGTCGACTTACTGTAGCAACAAACAAAATAAAGGACAAGAATTGACTTGACAAGAGACCTGGCTAGAAATAGATGTTATCAAATAACTTAATGAGCTGCATATTAAAAGCTTCTTACAAATCTGGAGTTTGACAGTATTTGTATTTCATACAGATAAACTGAAGAACAAGGAAGTTTCCTCTCTGCAAGGTTTTTACCATTTTCGACATTACCTTCAAAATAGTATAGGAACACCTTTGAAAAATGTTTTTTAACCTTTGGTTCCCTACAGATATAATTGCTGGATACAAATTCGTCACAAACATGGTATTTCAGAAGTTTAGAGCATGCTGAGAATTCATCTGGCAGTTTGGATTCTTTGTGTTTTAAAGGACACTCACAATTGGCTTAACTGTGACCTTCTGAGTCTGCTCAAAACCAAAAGAGAAGTGTACCAGAGATGGAAAAGTGGACAAATACCCCTTGAGAACTGCAAGAGCATTGCCTGGGAATGCAGAGATGCAGTTAGAAAAGCAGAAGCTCATCTCAAATTGAAATTGGCCGGAGATGTCAAAAACTACAAGAAAGGGTTCTTCAGGTATGTTTACAAGCAGAAACAGAAGGAAAATATTGGCCTGCTGTTAAATAGGAAAGGTGAATTAGTCACCAAAATGCTGAAAAGGCAGAGGTTCTCAACATTTTCTTCACCTCTGTCTTTACCAGCAGTGTTGGGTCCCAGGATATGGGAAGAAAAATCCAGGAAGGTGCAAACAGACCCACTGCCAGAGAAGGAGAAGTTGGTATGCAAACTGTTACAGGAGCTTGACCCCTATAAATCAATGGGCCTTGACAATATCCACCTAAAGGTGTTAAGAGAACTGGCTGATGGCATAGCGAGGCTGCTCTCCATAATCTTTGAGAAGTTGGGGAGATCAGGGGACATCCCAGAAGACTGGAAGAAGGCTAATGGCACCCTCATCTACAAGAAAGGCTTAAAGGAGGATCCAGGGAACTACAGGCCCACCAGTCTTACTTCAGTCCCTCGGAAAGTTATGTAATGAGTCCTCCTGGAGGCTACCACAAGGCAAATGAAGAATGTGATTGGGAAAAGCCAGCACAGATTCACCAAGGGCAAATCGTACTTGACAAACCTGATAGCCTTCTATGACAAAGTAACCTGCCCAGTTGATGTGGGGTGAGTGGTGGACATTGTCTACCTGGATTTCTCCAAGGCTTTTGATATGATTCCCCATACCCTCCTCCTGGAGAAACTGATGCGTTATGGTCCAGACAAGTGGTCTGCGTGGTGGGTGGGGAACTGGCTAAGAGGTCACACCCAAGAGGGTGGTGGTAAATAGCGCCTTTTCAAACTGGCAACTTGTCACATGTGGGGTCCCCCAGGGATAGATACCGGGCCCAATGTTGGTTAGTGTCTTCATAAGTGATCTGGATGATGGGATCAAGTGTACCCTGATGAAGTTCGCCAATGACATCAAACTGAGTAGAGAAGTGGATGCTTCGTAACGGGGAGCCACCCTGCAGGAAGACCTGGGTAAGATGAAAGAGTGGGCTAACAAGAACCTTAAGAAGTTCCACAAGGACAAGTATAAGGACTTGCATCCAGGAAAACATAATCCAGGAGTGCAGCACAGGCTGGGATCTACCTGTCTGGGGAGCAGCTGTGTGGAAAGGAACCTGGGGGTCCTGGTGGACAACAAGGTCAGTATGAGCAAACAGTGTGCTGCTGCGGCAAAGCAAGCCAGCAGGATGCTGGGTTACATCAACAAGGGCATCACCAGCAGAGATAAAGAAGTCACTGTCCCACTCTACCCAGCACTTGTCAGGCCACACCTGGAATACTGTGTTTGGTTTTGGTCCCCACTGTACAAAAAAGCTGTGGACAGGCTGGAGAGGGTCCAGAGAAGGGCCACCAAGGTGACCAAAGGACTGGGAAGCTGAGGAAAAGCTGAGAGAACTGGGTTTCTTCAGCCCGGAGAAAAGAAGGCACAGGGAAGCCCTTATCTCCATGTTCCAGTATTTAAAGGGTGGCTACAAAGAAGATGGAGATTCACTTTTTACAAGGAGTCACATGGAAAAGGCAAGGGGTAATGGGTACAAGTTACTGCTGGTGAGATTCCAGCTGGACACAAGAGAAAATTCTTTCCCAATGACAACAATCATCCATTGGAATAATCTCCCCAAGGATGTGGTGGATTCCCCAACATTGGACGCTTTTAAGGTTCAGCTGGACAGGGTGCTGGGCCATCTTGTCTAGATCATGCTTTTGCCAAGAAAGGTTGGACCAGATGATCCTTGAGGTCCCTCCAGCCTGGCATTCTGTGATTCTATGAATTATTTTTTTGCCATTTTTACACAAAAATATTTTGTCATGATATATCTCATTTTTGCACCGAGATTCACAACACCGAACCCACAGTATTAGTATGCACCTTCTGATATCTTTAATTTGCATTAGTCCATAGTGAACATTGTGTCATATACATATATATATATTTTTGGAATCTTAGATCTGACATAACATTACATTATGTTTT
>VZSF01006183.1:832634-990059 GCA_013398295.1 Chionis minor | reverse complement strand
CATTACATTATGTTTTCAGTTGTTTAATAAAGCTTCTAAGTTTTCCTCTCTGCATTTATTTGCAAATATCAGAAAACCTTTTTTTTTAAAAAAGTTTTTTATTTTTTTATTTTATTTTATTTTTTATTTTATTTATAAGCCTATGTACAAAACAAAAAACTCAGAATAATCTGAGGCCTTCTCACACCCTTTGTAACCATAGAGCTCATTTCTAAAAGACTCATTCCCTGAACTAATGCTAAGTCTTTTTATGTCTTTAAGTGCCAAAGCTGAGAAATGCTGATGCTAAGAGAGGATGTGACTTCAGGCAAACGAAAATTGAAGGCTCTACAATAATTTAGGAGCAAAATTGCAGCCATGGGCACATGTTTGCAGATGCAAAGGCTCTGGATTATAGAGCTACTGTCCCTTTGGCACTCTGCATGTGAACACCCACCCCAGATAAACCCTGGGGTGAGATGCTGTGCTACAGACACAGGCTCAGGCTGCAGCCTTGAGAACCAGGAGGTTTGACCATAGGTAGCACTTGCAAACCTTCCCTTCAGCAGCTGTGGTCCATGACACAGGGTTTTTTAGACAATACGTATTTCTAGCAAAGTGTAATTAATGAGATAAAGGATCTGCACATGAAAATCTACATTTCCATCCTTCTTCCCTCACATTTGTCATCTCCTGAATGCTTTGAGTGTTTGGGAACTCTGAGAATCTGTGTGAGTGTTGTTATTCCCCTACTTCTAGGAAGCAGCTGCAGAGGGCAGCTCCTGTCTTGAGTTTTTATCTTTTTATCCTTTAATTTTTTCCTAATCTGCGTTTTCCCAGGCTTAGCAATGCAGCTGTGCAGCTCAGAACTATGACCAATCTGGAATTTTTGGAGGAAAAAACACTGGCAGTGCTCCTTCACCTCAAGACATGCACGTGAGGTGATGGCTGAGCCGAGTGCACTGCAGGCTTTCTGGCAGCATTGCCATTAACTAAGCCTTCCTATGCATGGATAGCCCATAACTGCCATATGGAAACATTGCCCACAACCACCCCACAATTTCTACATACATTTCTTCAGAAGGGAAGAGGCACTGGATGATGTGGGGTGATGAGGATGAAGGGACTGCAAGCAGTCCTGCCAAGAACAACTTGGAGATACTGGTGAATGAAAAGCCACTGTACCCTGGGCTGCATCAAAAGAAGCATGGCCAGCAGGTCGAGGGAGGTGATTCCACCCCTCTATTCTGCTCTCATGAGACTCTACCTGGAGTACTACATCCAGCTCTGGGGTCCTCAACATAATAAGGACATGGACTTGTTGGAACGGGTCCAAAGGAGGGCCACAAAAATGATCAGAGGGCTGGAGCACCTCTCCTGTGAGGACAGGTTGAGAGAGTTGGGGTTGGTCAACCTGGAGAAGGGAAGGCTCTGGGGAGACCTTGTTGTGGCCTTTCAGTACTTAAAGAAGGCCTAGAGGAAAGACGGGGACAAACTTTTTAGCAAGGCCTGTTGCAATAGGACAAGGGGTAATGGCTTTAAGATGGAAGATTTCCACTAGATATAAGGAAGAAATTGTTATGATGAGGGTGGTAAAACACTGGCATAGGTTGCCCAGAGAGATGGTAGATGCTTCATCCCTGGAAATATTCCAGGTCAGGTTAGATGGGGCTCTGAGCAACCTGATGTAGTTGAAGATGTCTCTGCTCATTGCAGGGGGGTTGGACTAGATGACCTTTAAAGGTCCCTTCGAACCCAAACCATTCTATGATTCTATGATGCTATTCTATGCCCATTACTTCCTCCCAGCACATCTAGATATTTGCAAACACAGTGGCATGCCCTTGCTGCTGAAATACAAATTCTGTTCCATAACTTGTTTACAAATCTTGGAGTCCCACTGTCCTCAGCAAGGATTCAGGTATGCTGAAGAAAAATCCTGCTTCTCCATATTTTCATGTCTGTTCAGCATTACAGAATCACACAGAATCAGAGAATGGTAAGGGTTGGAAGGGCCCTTTGGAAATCATCCAGTCCAACCCCCCTGCCAAAGCAGGTTCACCTACAGCAGGTTGGTCATCTCTTACATATTATAGCTCTACTAGCATGTGTTTTTGTACTGGTTTTGGCTGGGACAGGCTTAAATTTATTCATAGAAGCTGGTATGGTGCTATGTTTTGCATTTGTTCTGAAAACGGTGTTGCTGACACAGGGGTTTCATTATTGCTGAGCAGGGCTTACAGTGCCAAGGCCTCTTCCGTGTCTCATACAGCCCCACCAGCGAGTAGGCTGGGGGTGCACAAGAAGTTGGAAGAGGACACAGCCAGGACAGCTGATGCCCACTGACCCAAGGAATGTCCCTTACCATATGATGTCATGCTCAGCAGTAAAAGCTGAGGGAAGATGTAGGAAGGGGACATGTTGAGAGATACAGCATTTGTCTTCCTGAATCACCATTACATGTTAATGGAACCCTGCTTTCCTGGCGATGGCTGAACACCTGCTCGTGGATGGGAAATAGTGAATGAATTCCGTGTTTTGCTTTGCTTGCATGTCTGGCTTTTGATTTACTTATTAAACTCTCTTTGTCTCAACCCATGAGTTTTCTCACTTTTACCCTTTAGATTCTCTCCCCCATCCTGCTGGGAGTGAGAGAGCGACTGGCTGGGTGGGGCTGAGTTGCCTACAGGGGTTAAACCACCACATAGTAAAGGGAATTTAAATCTACATTACTGTGTTTGAAAGAGGTGAACGCTGATTTAAATAAAAGTGGGCAGGAGATGGGAGCAAGAACGTGGTTTTAGATCTGAAAAGGCATTTCTGCATATAATTTCCACTGAAGTTGGCACAAGCACATTTCCCCTTCTATGCTATGGAGCAGAGTTGCTAAATCCAAGTATATTCTGAGGAAGTCCCCACTGATCACAGTATTTGAAATCATGCTGTCCAGAAGAATCTTCTTAAAGCAAATATGAAGATGTAAGGGCCTGTTCAAGAACTAAACTGGAAAGCTGCAGTATAATAACCAATTCACATTTCATTATAACCTATTTCATTTACCTATCTACTGACTCCATGCTTACATGACTTCCAATTCATTTTTTATATTGCTGATAGGTCACCTAATTTCACACTGGCCGCTCCTGCTAGCGCAGGCTCCTTTTTGAAGCATAGCACAGTTCTGTGCTTCGAGTCCCTCCTGATAACGCTCTGTTGCCGTTCTTTCCTATGCAAACTCCTTGACATAATAAAAACTATTCACAGGAATTTCTGCAGACAGAGATGGCAAACATTAAAAAACCTGAAACTTTGTTGGTGTCTTTGTTCACAGGGTAGGTGTCCTGAAATTTGTGACTTTTTGCATTGACAAATTATTTCTGCTTCAGAAGCATGTACATACAAATATGCATATATTTAAACTCCAGCATATGTGATACCAGTCAGACCAGGTTTTTAACTAAGTACTGATTTACCAGCCCTTGTGGATCATCTGGATACACTGGCACAGGCTGCCCAGAGAGGTGGTGGAGTCTCCGACTCTGGAGACATTCCAAACCCGCCTGGATGCCATCCTGTGCAACCTGCTGTAGGTGGACCTGCTCTGGCAGGGGGTTGGACCAGATGATCTCTAGAGGTCCCTTCCAACCCTTAACTTTCTGTGATTCTGTGATCTCCAGGGTCCACAGGTATCAGTGGAATGATGCTATGTGTACAAGATGCAACAGCAGGTCTAAGAAATCTTTGTCTTAAAACCCTCAAAAAAAAATATATTATTTTTTAAAAATTTTCTTTTTAATAAATTCAACAGTTGGCATAATTTTCACAAGCCGGTCTGCTGTTCCAGTTTCCAGAGTATTACAGCTGCTTGGATAATAGCATATTAACAGCTGTCTACAAATGGCAGAATATAAAAATCTCAAATAACACATTAAGGGCAACTACACAGGCAATTAACAGACATGCTTAGAGAAGCCTGCTGACAGAAAAATATTTGTACTGGGGAAGAAAAATCACCTATTAGGGAAGAAGTGAGCTATACTGATGAAAATGAAGACTTTTAAGTACTACTTCCCTAGGAGCTTTTATTGACCCAGTTAATGGTCACAGCTCTGCTTTCTCCCCACACATGCTGAACACAGCTATACCTGCAAAGACTGAACATAAGCCTGGTTTCAGTGTGTAACTGTCACAGCATTGCTTCTCTTCAGAGGGCGGCATCTGGGATTTACAGCCATAGCTGTATAGTAAAAAAAATAGAGGTAGAAGATAAGACCACTGCCTATTAAAATGCATATACTAAAATTGAGGGGATATTTCATTCTTAGGTAAGAAAAGCATAGTCTGTAATTTGGGTGGGATTGCACTGCAGATTAAGACACCTAGGTTTAAATGTCTGCATGGGAACTATGTGTCAAAGCTGCCGTGGAGTTCTGGAGCTCCGAGGCCCATTCATTTATGAAGGCTAGCACCCTTCCAGATGCCCTGCGAAGCACTTTTAGCTCTCAGCTGTCATAATCAATGAATGGGAGTGTCTCGTGAATCTTCAGTCATTTTTGCCAACCCAGCATTGGCCATTTTGCATGCCCTATGAACACTTCAAATGGCATGAAGTATCTATATGTAGGCAGGGGCATTGCACTCCCTGTTGACATACTGAGTGATGTCTTGGGTACAACTGTGATTAAGGGCAAGTCTCTACTTCACCGAGTCAAGTGAACAACTCTCCAGGATCCTTTGACTCCATTCACTGGAAGAGGAGTAAAGGCATCTTGCTAACCTACAAGCAGACTCTTAAGGTAGATTAATTGTTCTGAAGTTCAATGTTATGTGCCAGAGTTTGATTCAGTTGTCCATACACAGGCATGAAATGCCATTTGAGAAGATAGATTTAAGGCTGATAAATATGACACTGGACCTACCTTTCTGAGCAACAGCTGGAGGCCATGTAAATTATCCTAAGGCATCTAAACCAGCTCCAAGCGCTTTTCTTTGTGTGAGCAAATGAATTAAGCCCTTCTAATAGCATCTTAAGAATTCTACAAGAATTAATCATGTTTTTAAAATAATAAGGCTTGTTACAAATATTGCCATAGCTTATGGAAGTTTCAAGAGATCGTTAAACTTGGTCACAACAACTTAGAGTATCAGGGCTTTGTTACATCAAGACAATAAAGTAAGATCAGTCTACTTCAGTCAGCCTTTTCAAGCAACCTTTCATCTTCCGGTGCTCTCCTTTAACAAGGCTTTTTGCCCAAAAACTGGTCTTATAAGGTAAGCCCTTTACATGTCTGTTTCTACTTACAATAATATCACTCAAGGAAGCATGTGGCTGCTATGTAGCTAAATGTCATATTCAGGTTTCTCCATTGCAAAAAAAAAAAAAAAACCAACAAACTTTTATTCTATTTTTTTCATTAAAACATTCCTATTAAAAAAAATATCTATGTACCACTTGTCCCTTAATTTTCAAGAAGAGTTAAATTTAGTATCAGTATGTTCCTTTTAGAATTTAGTTATTTTTGTTGCAAGAATTTTCTCCATGAAAATTTAAGTGCTATGTAAATACTCCTTGAAAGCAATCTCTCCGTAGTCATATTGTACCTTTCAACTAAGGTACAATGATTTCAAAATTCTAATGACAGATCTTTATGAGTTAAATAAATATTACACCATTATGAAGAAAGCTTAACTGAAATACGACCACTAATACTGATATTTTACTGAAGGTCAGAAACTTAAATCCCCATGTGGACATCTGCACAAGTGCCTGGGGCTTTTGCATCTGCTGCTCCCTAAAGCCTGTAGGAGCTGCAGGCTCTGTAATACATTTGACCGCTGAGGTAGCACCTCAGGTCATTGGCCAGAATCCCTTCATGGCAGGTACCATACAAACACTGAGTAGAAAAACCTAAACAATAAATAAGAACTACGTGCACAAAGTCTGGAGAGGTTGCAGTAAGGGTAAGGCTTGTGAGTTAAGCTATAAAGGATTGTCAAAGAAAGAATCAAAGGAAATAGTTACAGGCAAGAGAAGTAAGAAGCAGCACACTTTTCACCTCTGCATCTAGAACTGGCTACAAAACAAGATCAGGTTGGTTTAGTTAACTAAAAAGTACAGAAGTTCAGCTGAGGTCTGCCTGGAGAAGGGTGACAAATTAGGCGCATTGGCTTGACATATTTGAAGTAATAGGGTTTTATATTAGCGATTACATAATAAGAAATTTGCTCTGGCGTTATAATCATATTCAGGCTGAGATCCTCACCCAAAACTCCAAGAACACCCTTGCTTCCTCACAAGTCACTATGTAAAATGGCAGCAAGATTTATCCCTAACAGACTGGCCACGTTCTCTTCCTTAATCTCTTAAAAGCTATGAAAAATATCATCACTGAGGTTCTCTTATTTTTGCTAAGTTTATGAAAAATTTGGCTTTGTATTTCTGTTGTCAAATATTTGCATTCCATTAGTTTTAATGTCTGCTGCATTCTACATTTATTGTTTTGAGTGAACATTTGCACTACTAAATGAGTAAAAGTTGTTTCTATGGGACTGGTTCCTTAAATTCTTTAGTTCCATGCTTTGATGCTTGGGAATCAACAATGTGTTTGACATCTCTGAAAATCAGGGGGATTCAGATGTGTATTACAAAATCGATTCTGAGGTAATTTTTCCAGAGTCACTCAATGAAGCATGAGCAGATTTACAGTTATTGTCATGGACATTTTTTTCCCTAATTTTTTTCTGTGTATTATGGATTCAGATTCAGGTGTCTAACTGCAAGGATTTGTATAAAAAAAATTGTGTGTCTTGATTTCCAGTTATCTACAAACATATATAGGAAAATTATTTTTTGAAGTCGTAATGAAATTCAAAAGTAACAGAGAAGTGCCATGAGAAAAAGCTGCTTTTCAAATCCTGCTAAGCTAATTGAAATAAAAAAAGCATATGTGAAAAACATAAGCCATAGTCACTTACCTACGATGAGTAAGAAAGCTACCACTGACATGTCCTGAGCCATCACATCCTGGGGTTGGACATGACATTCCTTCCGTCTTCACTGACTTCCAAGAGAACTGTGAGCCATTTAGGTACCCATCCTTTTGCCTTTTGGCAGCTAGAGGACACCCTGACGCACTGCGATGGGATGCATATTTTCCAGTTATATGACCCTGACCATCACAACCAGGAACTGGACATCTGGATAGCAGATAGATGAGATAAACTTTATTGTCTTGCCATCATATACCTGGTAGCCTCTACAACAAAGTCAAAATAAACCCGACATGAAAAGAAAAGAACAATCATGCACTGTGGTCTTAAAAATAGTCAAGATACCCTGTAATGGGTAAAATTACAGGGAGAACTTTACTAATATTAAAAAAAAAAAGTTCTTTGATAAACTGTAAGGAGGCTAGCCAGTAGATGAAGTCACAGCTGTTGATATTGTGCAATTGCAACAAAAGGACTGAGATAGATATTTGAATTGCAGCTGTTCATTACAGTAAATATCACACTGGAATTGAAATGTTGGCTACTGAGCTCCACTCAGCAGGGAAATTGCCCATAAAAACTCAATAAGCATAAAATCCTACTTAGTATAATCCTGGGTACATTTTATTTATGTGTATAGAATCTAAAGAAGACTTGTTTGAAGTCATGAAAATGGTAGGTATAAACAGTTAGGTATGAAGCGATCATAGTGCCTCATCAGAAATGCTGAGCACCTTTAACCACTCTCTGAACAGGAGAGATTATAACGAACTATGTGCTACAGCCTAGAGAGATCAATAAAGGCAGTTCCATATTCATCTGATGGTTTTCCTTACTTGGGAATTCCCCCATACATTTGCCCTGTATACTTCTAAAAAAAAAAATAACCAGGGTTAGAAGGAACAGGTTAGAATCTTCAAAGTGAAATGTTTAAAGAAAATGTTTTTTCAGTATGCTGCTACATAACGCATGTCAAAACAAGGCCGGTTACTTCACTGTTTGTCCTACGCTAAAATATTGCTGCAACTCTCCACTGAGCATCCAGTCCTGAATGGCCTAAGCAATCACTAAATCCGCTGAGTTCAGCGGACACTTATATCAAAGCACCTTGCAAGAAGAAACCAAGACCTATAGGTAGCCATTTGTTCCTTTTACGAACTACATAAACAGTCAGATTTGTTGCAGCAATCTCAGATAAATGCTCTATTCTCTATTCCCATAACTACTTTATTTAGCGTGTATGGTTCGTCTACAGTATGCAAATATGTTTAAGGGGTTTTTTAGGAGACACAGATCTAGGTAATATTTTAATTTAATGTGAAAAACATATTTAAAACTGTTTGCAAATTACAGAAGATTCCTTGGCTGAATGTACCAGTACAGATCCTTGATTTGCAGGTCACTCATAGAAATCAATGTGTCCATCTGAAACACTGTGTGATAACTATCACACAATAATGCTTATGCCTTAATAAAAAGCTGAAGATATATATGACCTTATAAAACACATGAAGGCCATTTGACAATATTTGTTCTCACCTAATTGGCTCTTGATCTTCTTTGTCTTCCTTGCTTTGTGCTATCCTGATTCCGCTTTTCTTTGCTCGCGGACAGCCTGAAAGACTGAGTGAAAGAAAACATTTCAGAATGCAATTTCTCATTCTTGGGTACAGTTTACAAGGGATACACTTTCTATCTGAAAAACTGGCAGAATGGGTAATCCTGTCCGGTTTCCAAACTGCAAGCGCGAGTGGTTCAGCCAGGGAGAGCTGCAGTATGCAACCGCGAGGGGGAATCCGCGTCTCTGGGTTGGTGATGCAGGACAGGACCACGGGCGCTGTGCAGACCACACGCGCAGCCAGTCTCCGAGGAGCCAGGGGAAGCAGCTCTTAAACTCTCTGCCTAATAATCCCTCCAGCTGACTCAGCAGCAGCAGCAACAGCTTTAAAAGGAAAAGAAGCCAGTGTTTCAGGGCTGAGAGACATTACGCCGCCGTCTGTATCTCTGAGGGGGACGGGAGAATAGGCTCACAGACCACGATTCTTTGGATCTCTTGGTAGCACTAGAGATTTCTCTAGGGAGCACATTAGAAACACTATCAAACCATCTCAATTGGCATGTAAGAATCCTATAGAACTGTTGAATAAAAACATGGCAGGGCTCAGAGCTGTACAATGCCTTCCTGAGAACGAGTTTAACTGCTCAGAACTCACCCAGACAAAAAGACTTAGTAGAGACTAAGTTATATGTTAGGCTAAGCAATGTTGCATTTAACTAGACACTGAGAATGTTGTTTTTAACTACACAAGATGGAAAAATAAATATCTATTCCAAGATTTTATGAGCTCAGCTTTCCCTTTGCATATGAAGAATTAATTATAGAAACCATTTAGTAGACTTGACAGTGACTTTAATAGATTTGTAAGCAGTTGCTATCTGAGGACACAAATATGTCTATCAAAAATCATGCTTTGTCCTTTATTGTTATTTCCATCTTAACATATCAATGTTAAAAAAGAAAATCATCAGTAGAACACCACCTTCTATTGTAAAAGTCTTCTAAAACTATTGAAATAAGAGACAAAGTAGTGTCACCAAAGAAAAATTTCCATAGAGAAAGAAACAAAATAGAAGATTAAATTTTTGTTTTCAGCATGACAAAAGGTACTTCAGTGTTGTACAGTAGGTCCTGTCTTGAGGATGAAGAGACAGGAACAGTGGTTGCAAAACTGTCACTTATTTTGTCTTGACAAGAGAAGTGAGGACTGGGATGAACGAGCAGAGGAAAGAGTGATGTAATCACAGACAGAACTCTGTGTTGGTAAATGAAAAATAGAAAAAAATAAAGTTCACGTACTACAAGGTCATAAATAAGTCAAAGAAAGGAAGAGAAGAATGTTGGCACAGGATAGAGGGTCCAGAAGAGGGCCACAAAGATGATCAGAGGGTTAGAGCATCTCTGCTATGAGGACAGGCTGAGAGAGTTGGGGTTGTTCAGCCTGGAGAAGAGAAGGCTCCGGGGAGACCTTATAGCCAACTTCCAGTACTTAAAGGGGGCCTATAGGAAAATGGGAGAGGGACTTTTTACAAGGGCATGTAGCCATAGGATGAGGGGTAATGGCTTCAAACTGGAAGAAGGGAGATTTAGATTCGATCTCAGGAAGAAATTCTTCACTGTGAGGGTGGTGAGGCACTGGAACAGGTTGCCCAGGGAAGCTGTGGAGGTCCCATCCCTGGAAGTGTCCAAGGCCAGGCTGGATGGGGCTTTGAGCAACCAGGTCTAGTGGGAGGTGTCCCTGCCCGTGGCAGGAGGCTTGGAACTACATGATCTTTAAGGTCCCTTCCAACTCTAACCATTCTATGATTCTATGCTATTGGACATAGCGTATTACCTAGCAACTTTTAGTAAGTTTTCTTTTTTCTTTGAAAATAATAATATCATAATCTGTAAGAAGAAAGAGGGAAGAGGAACAGAGTCTGAGGGATTTAGAATAAGAGGAAGCAGGCTCTGGGGCAAGTGGACAGTTCAGGGACAGGTTGTTTCATTGCCCCCCATACAACCTGGACTGCAGAAAGTGAAGGGGAGAGGACAGGAATCATAGGTATCCCCAGTTTATCTGTAAGACTAGTCATACCCACTGTGTAAGCACAATCAGGTTTTACATCTGAAAACTAAACAGTTAATACAAATGCCTCAGAAAGCAATACTTTTTTTAGTAGGTGTACAGATGGGTATGCTTGTAGATGATGACATTTTCATAACGAAATCTGAATGAAGAATTTCTGTCTTGACTAATGATTTAATGCTTTCTACATATTAAATCAATTTAATTATCACCTACTTATTGATATTTTGGTGCATCATCTTTTTGCAATAGATCTTTCTATTCTGGCACTATGATTTATTAGAAAATTCTAAGACCTTTCAGGTCCTCTAAACAGACATTTCCAACAGACAGCTTCTGAGGTTATGATTAATTCATTTTTCCTCTGACAGCAGATTCACCAAGAAAACATATGTCAAGGATGAGCTTTTGGTTTAATTTTTTTTTTAATCTTATAACAACCAAAAGCTATTACAAAGTAAACATATTATTTCATTTTTATATCAGTTTAATTCCTTATATAGGAAGATAAAAGACAACAAGGGAAATTCAACACCGGTATATGCTGATATAACTTCTTGCATACATTGAATGGGTGTGTGGAACTGCAGAGAGTTATGGCAGAGTTAAATCTGCCTTCATGCGTGCTTGCTGTTGAGCAGCCATTTTAAATACAGATGATACCTAGGCATCTTGGCAGCCATTTAGGAGACAAATTTGTCATTCCTTTCCTTCTGAAACCGGAGGGGTTGTAAGTGATGGTACCAAGTACAAACAAAAATGCTAACTCAGATGCAAGCAGAGGTAAATGCTAATTTTCAGTGTGGGAATTAGAAAGCTTAACTGTGAACGTGCCATGGGGTCTTTCATACTAAACAGCTCCAGATTTAGGCTATTGGTTTGCTGCCTCTTGAAAGAGCATGAATTTTGCCAGCCTCATCACCTCAGAAACGGCCTCAAGAGATACCATGACCTGAACAGTGTGTGGGGGGGTGGCTCCATGTAAATGCGACAGGTGTCCTGGGGGTATTGCTGGTTTTAAGCAAAGAAGATATTACTCCTTCAGTGTCAGTGTCCCTGTGCCCACAGGCAGCCAAGGACCCAGGGCTGCTGGAGGCCTTTTGGAAGAGAAATGAAGGAGTTACGTGGTCAATATGCCAAGAGTGGTCAATATGGTGAAATGCCAATGGTGGCATTTCAAAATGTTGACTGTGTTAAATTCCAGATCACTTAGTTTTGCAGAATTACTTTTTATATCATTATGTGTTCTGAGTATGCTGCAGAATTAAATGAAAACTTGGTCCAGCACTCATCCGCAAAAATACCAGAGTTTACAGATGAAAGTAGGTGACACCATCCAGCTCATGGTCCAGTCCTACAGCAGCAAGGAGACAACGTGCAGGGAAAGGGTTTAAAAAATGAGCCAACATGCAGTGTTTCTCCCCAGCTAACCTTGCCAGCTTTTAAGTTTCTGGTTTGTGACAGTTTGCCCTCTGCATCTTCACTGTCCTGACTGTTTCTGGTTAAATAGATGACCAAATACATAAACAGCTTCCTGAAATAGCACAGTCAGGGCATAGCTACAGCAAGCCATAGCTGGTAGAGGTGTGAGCTGATAAATCCACATATAGTTAAATGTAGTTCTAAATTTGACATTAAATCCCTTTAGAAGTGTGATTTAATCTCCTACATCATGTAAATGCTTTTAAAATGTTTACATTTTCTCCCTTCTTCTCCCTTATAATGTTATTTGTACTTCTGATGTTCAACTGTGCATTACAGAAATTGCTATTGTGATCTTTCATTTTTACAGCATGTAAAGGTATGGCACATTTCCAATCTCTATGTTATTTGTGTTTTGACTTTAAACTGTTTGTTGCTTTTACTGGGAATACACTTAAACTGGGAATTTGTGTATTGACTAGTTATAGCCAATTGTAAAACTACAGGGACTTAGTGAAGCACGCAAATATCCAGACTCAACAGTATTACTATGCATGGGAATAAAGAGCCTTTATTGGAAAAAAGAGAGGTGGGCTATACTATTATTCTTTGATTAAACAGTGGATAGCTATTTACAAAATACGGTGCAGCTCTTCTCTACCGATCTATAGTTCTCAAATAGCCACAGGGGAATTGCTAATTACACAGCATTTGTAACATTACCTCTACTGTGGTACCACCGTAATTAATTTTGGGGTTGCCAATAATACCCTAATTAGTAAACGTGAGGCTTTCTTTGGCCCTTGGTAAGGAACACAGTTATAGCTTAGGTAGTTAAGGTAACAGCTTACATCCATAAATTTCTCTTTCCATTTTTCTGGCTTGACACAGTTACGTACAATATGTCGAGATTTAAAAACAAGTCAACCTTTACTGTGAACTGTACTAACAAGACTGGTGCATATTAGATGAAAGAGGTACTTTTTCCCTCTGATTAAAGCTCTTAAGGCTTCAGCTGGGAGAGGAGGTAAAGAACTGGGTCCAATTCTGCATTTCAAGTAATATGGAGGGAACCTGGAAGAGCTTGACAGAACAATCAGGAAGTATAATTTGACAGGGAAAAAATTCAGGACTGTGATTTGAGTCCAGAAAAGCTAAGATTGTGAGGAGAAGAGTTGTCATTCCGAATGTAGAGCAGCAGAAACTTAGGAATGTTGAATTGCTCACCTAGGCTAACAGAGAAGGTAGAAAACCGGGATCCATTTTCTACAAAGATTTTGCTAGATATTAGCAAAAATCTTCCTACCTATTAGGGTAGTGAGCCATGCTGAAACTGCGAAATATTATTCATTGGTGATAAATAGAATGAACTAGACCAACGCATGTCTATGTACTGCACTCAATCCTACTTTAGTATTGAAAGAGGGAAGAAAGGTCTCTTGAGGTTCCTTCTAGCCCTTCAGTTGTTTGATTTGAAGAACAAAACCTTCTCTTTACATACCTTCGATGTGAAGCATAATTTCCGGTAATATGCCCAGAGCCATCACACCCAGGGGTGGGACACCTAGAATAATAATGAAAAAGATACGGAGCTGTGTTACTGACAGGAAAGATATAACTGCCCATTAAAAAATATTCATTGGCTCAGTCCTTGTTTCCACAGGCACCAGCCCTGGAGATCTCTAGCCATTGCTAAACCTGAGCTTAATTCCACACTGGGGACAAGCATACTTTCTCATTCATAAAATGTTTTTGTTTGCTACTTCTCATCTGCCCACTCAAACGCTTTCTGGATATCTTGAGTATCGGCAGATTAGTGGAGATTTCCAGCAGCAGCCTGACATCCCCACACCACCAGGAATGAGCAGGGTTGACAGCAAATGGAATATCTCCATGGTGTGTTCTCAGGTAATGGCCAGCATTACAGACAGCTGTTTTGCTTTCCATCAGAGCTATTGCTCTAATCCCACTGCACAGTGTCATGAGGTTGCATCATGGAGATACCCCTCCACCTCTCCATGAAGTGAAGGAGATGCCTTAGGAAAAGGAAATGTGTAGATGGGGAAGTAATGCTGGCCTCTCGCAGAGAAATGGTAACCCACCCAAACACTCCCAAACATGAAGCTACGCAACCAGACAGAGAAGTCACTGATACAGCCATCACCAGAATTTCTAATAGTTGAACAACATTAGAGTCATCAAAGAAAATGGATGGGTTTTTCTACATTGCAAAGGTGATTGCGATCATCACAGAATAAGCTAAATTATAATGCTAAATAAAACTGCGGGTATTTGAACTGCTACACTAAATCACAGAAAAGATAAAGGAAGAATTAATTATATTCATTTTACTGAAAAGACGAACGTTAAATGCGTTCCAAAAAATCACTTTTCTTGAGCCAGAGTTTTGAATTTTAGCCATGCTTCAAAGCTTTATTTGAAGAAAGCCTTCAAATTCAAAAAGGCACGTGGATAAACTCCGATGTTGCACTCTAAAACATCTGGTTTCTGTAATATTGAATTCTTTCACTATTTGAATCCAGAGTTCATTCCGACTGGCTTTCACCCTTTAGTTAATGTGTGCTTTCCTCAAAGTTGGTCCATCCTGGTAAACTTTTGTTTCACAAAGGTTTCTGGAGAGACTTGAAAGTTTCTAAAAATCAGGAATTAGGCAACCCAGAATTCAGTGCAATGGGGCTGTCATGTTCCTTTAAGCTGAATTTTAGCCCCTTAAAGCAAGTAAGCATTACCTACTTCTGAGTAGCTCAGCAGAGCCAAACTTCAAACATGATTAATGCAACCTTGAAAGAGACAAATTAAACTGGAATTTTTTAAATGGAGTTCTCATATAGTCTTCATCTGGACCAGCTGAGTTATACGTTAGAAAACATTAAAATATGGTAGCACTTCCAGGATATAAGCTGTAAAATCTCTGGTGTTCCCTACGTCACTGAAGTTTCTCTTCTACAAAACAAACAGCCCGTGTGCTAAACAACATCCTTAAAGACAATTATTTTCTCTTGCTTTACATCTTTGCACAGGACCAAGCATAAGACCATCACCTTGATTAGAAAGTGTAAGTATTACTGTGATTCTTAATATCTTAATGACCAATATACAGGCAGATATCACACATTAATCTTTCTGCTTGTAAAAAGATAAAAAGCCTAATCTTTGCATAGTTTCTTCTGACACAAATTAGGTAAAAATATGGCCCTTGGTGAAGAAGTCATAGCTCAGTCTGTATGGCCCTTATCATTAATTCTTTGCTGTGGCTGCACATACCTAGCACGAACTTTGGCTTTTAAGTTAAAAAATAAATGATTAGGGCATCTTATATAGAGGGTCTTATATTTTAAATACTTCATATCTAAATATTTAGATGTTCTATTTATTTTTACTTTTTGGCAAATATTTTGAGATCTGCAAAGAGATAATCTATTGCTTTGTGTGTTTTTTTAATGCTAGGTATCTTCAGTGATCTACAATGCTTGTTCCTATTTCATCAAGACCAGCTGCCTCACTAAAGCCTGACTGAAGCCTCTGAAGATGTTGAATCAAGAGATATGGGAATAAAAATTAATTAAAGGAATTGACTAAACTTTGGCTCTAAATGTCCATGGTATTTAAGTGAATAAAGGAGAACAAGGAGCCACTAGACTGTTCCCCTGCAGTCTGTCTGAGGTACTACAAGGATTTCTTCATGAATACATGTTATTTGAAACCAGCATTTTCCTCTGCAGACTTTTCAATCCTTTTCAGAATAAGCTATTAGCAAAACTCCACAATGTTTTTTCTCATCTTTTCCGAGAAGCTTGCTACAGGCAGGCATGATTAATAGTGTCTTAACAAACAGCATTTATAAGATGCACCAGTATATCCAATCGGTAAGTCCTAAAATTAGACTATTACACCTCAGCCATTTGGACAGTCCTACACAATTTAAAAACTAGCTTATTTATGTTTCATCAAAAAAAAAAATCTTAAGCAACTATTCACATCCGTTCACATCAGTTTAAAATCATACTTTTGATTAAACCAGAAGAGATTTTTTTATGCCTATGTATCTAGGCAAGGATTTTAGAAAGACTGCTCAGATTTTGATTTTGCACTATAATATTTGTTTTCAAATCTCATAAGCTTATACTGACCTAAATGTAACAGATGAAATGAGAGTTTAGTGCAGTTTATAAGAACATTTTAAAACCCTGGAACATTTCTATTTACTGCGGTTTCCGTTCTATGGGAAGTGGTTATAACCACTGTGAAATGCAGGATGCAGTCATACAGCAGTTTGTTTCAACAATAAAGTTTTTACAATATTTATTTGCTATCCTAAGCAGATTAGGTAAGGAGACAATTACAAGTCCTTGTACCATTGGAATTGGGAGTATGTATTTTCAGAATGTCTGATCATACACAGGACCTGCATATACCCTACTACTCTACTATAAACTACTACATATACATATTTGACTTAACTAATCATATATGCATATGCCAGAAAAATGTATGTACAGGTGCTTATATGGGGTAAGCGATATGAAACCCTTTGAAAAGGAGTATCAGAAGAAGTAGAAAATGAGATATACAGCTTCCTCACTTACAGTGACTGTAATCTGGCAGGATCAGAAGCTTATTTGTAGACTCTACATAACAGCTTATTGCAGCAAAGGAAATACTTCAGTACTGTAAAGAGTGAGGTGTCAAAAGGAGCTCGCCCTGTAAAGACTGAGGTTCAGAACATGTAACCCCAGCACTTCACACAAATTCAGGGCATCCAGCAAAATAAAAGAATTTGTCAGTGAAGGGGAATGGAGTAAGCACCGCCTTGATGTCCCATTCATTTCACAGAACATCCCAGAGAAGCTTTTTTGGGAACATAAGCATAAGCAGAAAGCAGGGCAGGCAGCAGAACAGCAGCAGCTGTGGCAGCTGGATTCAGTATTGGGCTTAGATTCAATAGCAGGAATGAAAAACAGGCAAGAGCCAAACAGAGATAAATATACTTAAGCCCTACTACCCATTCTTCACTGGGGAAAGGACTGAAGGTGTGAAGCAATTAAAAAAGACTTTCGGCAGCTTGAAGGAACTTCCTGAGGCTGAGGAAGAAATCGCTGCAATGCCCAGATGGGCTCTGGGAGGTTTCTTCCAAATGCCAATGGTTAAAAGTCTAGCTGCAAACTCAGCTCAGAAGAAGAACCAGCTCACATCAGCATAGCAGACTACAAATAAGATACACATTTAAACCTATATTCCCAGGCTTTTATCTAGGTCTACAGGACCTACATACATGTCTCTTACTATATTTAGACACTATATAGCTCAGCTAGTGTGAGACCAAATAGGATACTACACAAAGGTGCCAAGATAGAACTGAGGTAGTTTTGTCCTCATTATTGTGCATACCTTTGGTTGACTTAGTTTTAAATTTTATTTTAAAACATAAATTATCTCTAAAATACCAAGAAAACAAAGATATAGTAATCTGCAATATAATGAAAGCACTTTGCCTTTCTTTTTTTTTTTTTAAACTTCTAGAGATTTTATCACAAAATGACGACAGCTGTTTGGAACCAGAAGGATTGCACTTCCCTAGGGAGGAGGCAGAGCTCGTGGAATTGTTTCCAGTGCACACAGCCTGACCAGAGCTCAGCGCCTGGACTCAGGATTGGGCTCAGGCTCCCTCTCTCTCTCTCTCTTTCTCTCTCTCTCTCTGAAACCCTCAGTTGAGATTGAGCAACACAGTGAATTCTATTTCCGTCTCAGTGAAATCTTGTCTTTAAAGTTTGACCAGTTTGCATGCACAAATCCTAATGGAAACCTTGGATCTTCAATTATACAAGCCCAAATTCAGCATACCAGGCAAACAAAAGTCGGGTCATTGTAACATTTTTCGCCAAGTAGGGTGATAATGTTTAACTTAATCATCAGAGGCAGTTTCAGCAACTGTGGCCAATATAACTTCTTCTCTTTTCTCTGTCTCCTGCCCCTTCAAACCCCCTTGGCCTCTCCTATGCCCTGCACCAAGCCCTCTCCCTCTGCACCCTTCCAGCCTCACTGCCCTTACCACTACAGCCTGGTTTTCACTAAGGACAGGGCATGTTATTGAATTACCCTGTGGTTTTCAGATGAACTGGCAGGTTTGCACATTATCTGTGGACTTTTTTTAGCTATTGCTCTTGAGGGATTAATAATAGCACTCAGTGGACACTAGAAATAAAGAACTAATAAGTCACTAATAAAGGTGAAGAGCATTGCTAATTCTGATTATGGCAAACCGCTTCGACGTTTTATTTTTGTGCTGAAGAAATTTACTCCCATGGAACTGAATTAAGCCACTAATTTCTCTCACACTGGCCATGCCAGGAGTCATCAGATAGTAATCCTTTCTAGGACCCACCAAACTATACTGGGATTCAGTTGCAATGGGTTGCTACAAAATACCTTTCACAATCTGTTATTAATAAGCTGCTGTATCAGCTCTGAAGACTGATGTTACTTTTACAGTTTAGTTTACAGCACTTAGCACCTACTACATTGTGGATCCAATCTTTCCTTGTGTAAATAAATAAACACACATATAAATAATATAGTCTACCAGACAGAATATGTGTCCTATAAATTACTAATTAAATAATTAAAGCAGATGTAGCTAGCAACCCAAAAAGAAAAATCATATTGAATTGAATGGTGAAGTAAACCAGTAAGTTTCCAGTAAGTTTTGCAGAAATTCAGAATGCTTCTTCAGAATGTTGCACACCACAAAAGAACTGGGATTTAACAGAAATTTATATCTTTCCCATAGGTTTATTTTGACCATGCTGTCAATCTCCATAGTAGAGGTGTGATTTTCTGTTGAAGGTTCAGAAAGGCTAGAGGAATATAATTGTTTCCTGTGGGATTTTTCATAGCAGAATGTAGAATTTTTTATTATCTGGTGGTTTCCATGTATTTGAGATTCCGTTTTATTTGACTGAATCACCAGGAATGGAATTCATAGCTTGGGAGGCTGGAAGACAGACACAATAATACTTTGCATTTCTATCTTTCATCTGAAGATCTGAAAGTATTTTACAAACATTAATGGATAAAATCTCACAGTACTTCTTTGAAAAAGGGAAGAACTTGGCTGAGGACAACTGGGGCATAGAGAGGCTAAGTGACATTACACAGAAGAGGAAAATGGGCTAGAAGTAGAGATTCTTATTCATCACCCTGTTTGCATCTAGAAAGCCATATACCTTCTGAAACTACATTTAGATTCATAAACAAAATATTGGTTTTTGTTTGGTTTTTTTTTTAAAGTCAGGTAGTCCAGAAACAAAAGGTTACAAAAGTAAACCTGTAAAGATATTGTGTTTGCAGTTCCCTGAATTGAGTATGTGAGCAAGGAGAAAAAAAGAGGAGTGAGTAAGAAAGGGAAGGAACGAGAAGAAGCTTTGTCAAATTAAGAAATGGGAGTTTTCTGTAAGGTACAGTAAGTTTATTGTAAGTCTACGCCTCTATGAATTTGAGTGCTTGTCAGAAAACAAGGTTGCAGCTCTTGACAAACAAGTCCCCTTTTTAACTATTTAAGAGGCCAAAAGAGAGAACAAGTTTTCCTCCAGTTCCTTCCTACGTCACTCACCACTGACCTGCAGGGAGAACTCCAGGGTGAAAAAAGAGACCATAAACAGAGCTGTGTGGTCCTCAGTGGAGATTTTTTGGCCACGGGTGTGTCAGTAACAGTCAGGGTTGTGGTAATTGTTATGAAAACACCTATTTAGCAGGAACTAGACAGAAACCAGCAACTCATTTTGCCTTTGCCTTTCTGAGCAGTCAGAGCAATACCCCCCGGCGGTTACTGTTCTAGCCAGCTCTGTGAAAGCAATCTGGATGTGTAAATCTCTAAATCTTATTTTCAGTCCCAGGTACTTTGGTAGATTGTCAAGCTCTAATTAAGTATGTGAAGTGGGAATGCTGCTGATCCTTTTCCTCATGAAGACACAGAAGACAAGCTGCTGTCTGCTCTAATTCTAGTAGGAACACAGATGCTTTTCCACTTTTACCCTGTTGTCTTTTATTGTCTACCTTTTTTACCATAGCATTTGACTTCTGAATTCCTAAAGTGTCGATTCTTTCTTCTGGTACCCAGACAAAACCCTCTATCTACACAACCCATCTGTGAATCTGCAATAAAAAACTTGTTCTGTTCGGATGGATTTATTTTCTCTTATTTTCCCTCAGTGAAGTTGCACATCTACATGCTTCTTCACTCTTTATTTTAATCCTTCCATTTTCTTTTCTGATGTCTCTTTCTCCCTATTTTCAGCCTCTTATCCTTTTTCCTACAGAGGAGCAAGAACCTCCATTTGCTTTTGCCCCATGGTCTGCTTTCCACTCCTATTCCTCCACAGCATTTCTCTTCCACATTCTACTGCTTCTTTTTCCAGATCCTTTTCCTTCCTCATTGTCTCTTCTTGTCACTTAATTTTTCTCTCTCTCCCTTTTACTTCTTTTTTCTCTGTCCGTTCCTCTGGTATCTTCATTCTCTCTTCCTCCCTCACCCTTTCCTCCTTTCATGATCTCTAATAACCTTGAAGCCAACAGTTCTTTCTTCTTTCCTCCTCTGTTGTTTCTTTCCCTTATCTCTTCTTTCATCACCCTTCTTGTTCTCCTGCTCTTTTCTCCCAGCTGATTTTATCTTTCCCTTCGTCTGCATTGCTTGTGGTCCTCTCACATTGTTGAGATGACTGGGTACAGCCTTGTGCCAGGGGAGAAAACGCTGTGTGTTGTCAAACCTTAACACAGAATTTCTTGGCTGCCAAGACACAATGAGTCATTTTAAGTATCTTGCACTCTTTTATTTTCATTAAAGTCCTTGTAAACTTTATCACTGGCTTCAAAAGGAGCAGAACCAGGCTAGCACTGGGCACTTCTGAAAATTGCATTCAGAGCTTATTTAAAGCTCATATGAATTGGTTCAAGAGGCAACATAAACTCTGTGGGACAGGTATGCAAATAACACACCTTTCAGTGGATCTGGAGTGTATGGTTTCATGTTCAAGGCTAAACCTGTGTTCTAGTCCTCACAAATATACCTACAAAAGCACGTGAAGTCAGACCCTTATAAATATCAAAGGTTCGTAAACATGCGTTGTAAGCCAAAAATAAAAAAGAAGTTAAATTTAGATTCATAAGTTAATTATATTTCCCTGTATTCAGCCTAACTAGAAGGAGTACTTAATCACACAAATTTAGTTTTAGCAAATGTGCTAAATATTACTTTTTCATATGTAAAATATTGCTAACATTTCTTACTTAGCAGAATGCTACTGACACAATGAGCCTCAATGGAGGTAATAGGAAAATTTAAAATCCAAAATCACAGCACATATAAAGGAAGAGGATTTGAGGAAATAATAAGAGCCAGCAAAAAAAAAAAAATGTGGTGGAAAGGCACATGAGTGAACTGAGAAAAATCTTCTTCTATCTTGTCAGTTGCTTTTTGGCATTGGATCCAGTGCAGTTCCAGTAGGAATGCGCAGGACATCAGGGGATCCAGGCAAAGAGTTCCTGGCGGGGCATTACTGAGCCCTCTCAGAAGACACTGGGAGAAGTGCAGGTTGGAGATTGGAAAGAAGTGTAGCATGGAAGGATCTGTTGTTCCCGCTTTCACTGTACAGTCTTTCTATCCATGAAGGAACGATGCCAGGCCTATGGAGCTAGTCCAGGCATGAGACTAAAATATTTTTGGCTCAGAGGCTTCATGGAGTAACTTCAGTCTCTTCTACCTCTGCTGAGAGACTGTTCTGTCTCTCTCTTTGCCTCTAGAAACCCCCAGCAATTGAATGGTTCTAAACTGGGTATGGCTGAGTGCATACTCTTCTCCTTAGGTAAAATTTAATTAATTCCCTGACTTTCTGCATGTACAATTTTTCTGTCCTTAGCTGCTGGTATTAACTGTATTGCATTCCTGTATTTTTTAAACTTTGTGGGGGTGAGAAAGAACACAATATGTTTTTTAATTACACTGAAATCCATTTTCCAATAAGCAGACTAAAATGCATCATGCTGGCATTTAAAATATTGCTGTGCACTCGAATGCAGATACACACGATGTGTTTCAATTAATTATATCGCTTTAGAAAAAAACGATTCCGGTGCCTTCAGTAACCACCTCTGCATGCTGCCTGTTCTGCTGGCAGTCAGGACTTCCCAGCTTCCCAGCAGCAAGTGCCATGACGGGGCTGCCCGCTGTTCTCACATCTAGCACCAGCGCATACTGCCTAACACGCCGGTTGCCAAAGGCATGGTATGTGCCTAATGTGAAATAGCTTCTGTGCACTACCCCGGGGGTGCTCCATTCGCAGAAGCTGCCAGGGGGAAGCTGTGAATCAGCTCTCTCCCTGGGCACCTTGCCCACGCTTCCTCTCCTGCCAGCATCTCCTGCCTCGGAGGCAGCACCAGCCAGCTGCAGATCCCCTCCCCGCAGCAGAGAGAACTTCCTGGCACCAGGGATGAATCAGTTCCAACATATGCAAATTCAAATGTTCATTTCCAAACACCTCAGCCTTTGGAAAAAAGCTTAGTTTTTATAGTGAAGGAATAACATAAAATGGTAGAGGCAGGGAGAAGAATGCAGACAATAGCCTTAAGAAAGCATGCCTTACAGCTAAGAGTAAAGTGAGCTCTCCGTCTCCTAATACCATTGCTGCAAGCCTGTGCTTGAAAAAAACCCGACCCCATGGGCTTTTTTTCAGTAATTTTGGAAAGACACATTTGTTTCTGAAGAATGTCCTATTCCTGGTTGGTCTATTAAAATGGGAACTGCTAAACCTCTCAGGAATATCTGCCACACAGCTGCTGCACAGCAAGCCTGGTCCAGTCAGGGTTTGCACAACAGCCAGTGACATGACTTCTCTTGCTCCCTATATGTGAAAATGGGTCCAAGAGAATCCCTTGAAAACAGTAGCACAGGTATAGCATTTTGCTATTCTTCACCTTAAAACATGTCTTCAAAAGCTCCTACAACTGGCCTAACTTTTCTGTTTATGATGTAAACGGAAGTTTCAGCACAAAATTAAACTAAAATTAGGTCAAATGCTGAATACCCTGAAAACACACTCTTCAAAGTAGGGAAGTTTTCCCCTCATAAGAAATTTACGTTGTGGTTATGGTTAGGTCAGTAGCCTGCTGGTTGCCTTGAACACCATAAAATCATCAATAGCATAATTCTTGAATCGTTGCCTCTATGTTGCTGCTTCTTCCACCTTTGCTCTTTTGTACGTTGTATATCTTCTCCCAGGTGAAGCAATTGCCAAAGGGTCTGGTGAGCACAGCAGTATGACCTTGAATCTGCCACTTACTGAGACTTTCCTGGAGGTTTAGGATGACTTCAAAATCTACAGATCCGGAAGATTCAAAATAGTCAGCACCTCCCAGAGAAATGCTGAGAAATGCTACCAGATTAGGACTGCTAAAAGCAGAGGAAATAAATTATCAACTTTCATATAGTCTGCGTCCTTAACAATCTGCTGAAGTCATTGGGAAGAGAATGGGCACAACCCAGCATTAGCCATTCCTTAGCTGTTCTTTTTATCTGGTTTTCATTTGAATGGAGCCGCTCAACTTGTGCATGCACAAATACTTGATCAAGAGAAGGACTCCAGAAGATCACAGGAATGGAGACAGTTACATCAAATGTAAGGGGGAAAGGAAAGGCTGAGTGGAAAGGACAGGAAAGAAAGTCCAATTTATATGTACTCTTTCAAAACAGTATATCAAATATTAGTATGAAAGACTAAGCCTACAAAATAGGTGGTAGTATTTCTAGTCCTGTATAATTAAGAAAGAAGCAGGACTCCTGCTTTTAATGGGAGTCCTTTTAGTCTAGTATTATGGCAAATCCATAAATGAATAGGATTGTAAAAACTTCTGAGTTATCTAGGAAATAGAATATGGGCAGCATGAGGGCTCAGAGGTTTGCAAAAAAAAAACCCATTAAAATAATCCAAATAACAGAAAATATAATGGGCTGGAGTTTTCTTCACTATTAATAGCTTGTTTCTTACTCTCCTGTTTCAAAAGAGCAATTAAAAAGATGATTTTCAGTGCACATTCAGAAATGTAAGATGAAATAAGCATAATAGTTCAGTGTAAAATGTGTTTAAGTGACTAACTGCATCTTAAGGCCGAGGTATGTTTTCTTCCATATACAGTCACTGCTCTGTGCCCATCAGCGACCTTGAGAAATGCTACTGTACCACGAAGTTCCTAAACTGGATGGACTTTTAAATCTCTTCTAAATATATGTATTTCTATCTGAAAACATGTGACATCAGTAATAGGGACAGGTTAACATGTGAATAAAGGGAGCAAACTCTCAAGGGTTTCACTTTCCCAGACAGATAAAGCAGAGATACTACTTTCTATTTTGGGGGTGAAGAGTCAACAGCAAAAGAGTAAAATCCTTCAGTTTTTTGTTTCAGGAAAACAAGCAGCTTTTTCCCCCTAGGCCTAAAAACATTTGTCAGAAGCCCAAGTGAAGAAATGTGAAAATACTGAGTGTGAATTATATCAGACTGTGAGAGGCAGTCTGGTCTAGTAAGAAGGCTAATGAACAGTACAGCTAAGGGAACTCCAGCTTTGTTACTGATTTTCTGTGTGAGTTTATACTAATTTTTGAGCAATTCTCAGACAGGCTTTAATTTTTGGTGAAATTGCCTTGAGACCCATACTCCATCTACCCTGATTTTTAAGTATAACCTCACCGTTTACTTGAATTTACCGCAGGCCTGCAATCTTAAGCAAGATTTAATTAATACTGAAGGGAAAAATTCTTATGGCGAGTCCAGTCAAGAACTTATCTGCAAGGAGGACAGGTTGGGCATGACCACAGCTATGGCTGCTCCTACAAGTACTCCATCCTGCTGCCTTGAGGCAGTCTCAGATGGTAGACAGTGGGCAGACAGATCAGCCCTAATGAAGTAACACTTAGGAGGGCCCAACACTTTTTGTATTCTTTCCAGCGCTCTGAGAACTAAAAACACTAGTTTGCATTGCTGCAAGACGTTGCAGGACAGTTATGGGCCTGGAGCACTTGATATATGAGGCTGAGAGAGCTGGCTTTTTCATTCTTATGAGGAAAAGTTTAAGAAATAATCTTACTGATGTCTACGAATACCTAACAGGATGGTGTGGTGAAGGCATAGCAAAAGTTTTCTCAGAGCTGCACAGCTGAAGAATGAGAGGCGATGGGGACAAGGTTCAGCATGGGAAAGCCCAATTCATTATAAAAGAAAAAAAAAACCAAAAAAACCATGAGGCTGGTTTAACACTGGAACAGGCTGTGGAAACTCTAACCGTAGAAATAATCAAAACTTGACTGACCAAGGTCCTGAGCAACCTGCACCAACTGGACTTGGTCTGAGCAGGCGTTTGGACATTTGGAGATCCCTGCCTATGTGGTCTTACAATTCTGAAATACATCTTAAAGCCTGTATCAGAGACCATACTGTTTTGCCTCCTACTGGTAGCACAGATGGAAGCCTTCCTTACAGGGTCATTTCCAGAAAGATCAAGTACCGATCATTCTACCTGATTTTGCAGTCCCTTCTTGATAGTTCAAGTTCAACCATCAGCCAAATTCTTTGTATAGTTGTATATATTTGAAATATCTGTGTATTTCTTTGTGTTTGTATAGGTTCTTTTCAACAATTGAAAATAATAACGTTTAAAGTCCAGTTTGCAGAGCTAATGAACGTTCAGAAATTCTCAGTGAGGTAGATAAAATGGATCACACCAACCGTCCCGATCAGTGAGAGGGACTGTGTGCCTGAGATAACGGTCCCAGTTTCTACTCTGGGCATCCGTCTGCTTTTTGCTTTGGAGTTTTCTGTCCCTCCTGAAAGGATGTTGTAGCTGTCTGGGTAGCAGTAAAAGAAACAACCGAGCTTTTAGTACGGTATTCAATAACCTGAAATTGGTGCCATTTCACCCTAACCTGTCAGCCTGTATGAGGCAGTTTGCACATTATATGAGCAAAGGAGACATCCCTTCAGTGAGGGCAGGAAGCTCTGATAAGACCATTAAAACTGTTCCAAGATAAACTATTCCTTCTTGTGCTGGAATCTGAGACTGTACTGAACAGCACTTAAGTAATAATTCCAGCTTCATAATACTGTTCCAAGTTATCATTAAGTAGAGCACTTGAAAATGAATTGAGCTTTTTATTGTCACAGGATATGCTCTGGTGTCTTTTCTTACTCTGCCCCTCCTTACTTTCTCCCTAGAGTTAACAAAGGCGGAAAGCCCACGCTTTTGTACAATTTCCCCTTCTGCAACTCCCATAAGATTAGGCGGTGCAAGCTTGGTTTATACCATAAGTATTTCATGAAAGAGCCACTTTAATTTCGCAGTCTAATAGCTGCAGGAATAGTTTCCCAAACAGCTGTGCAGAGTGCCGGAGAGGTCGGAGGTTACAAACAGGGATAAATGGCTGTGCAGCACAATGGCTCTGTGCAACTGCGTACTGCGGCGTGGAAAACAGCTCGCTCGCCCAGAAACACTTTGCTCACAGTTGGGAATGTAGGCAGAGAGAGAAAGTGCTCGTGCTCTACTATACCTCAGGGCTCAAGGCTCTCATGTACTGCAAAATTAGAAAAGCAGCCTTGAGTGAGAGGCTAATAACTTTGTCTTACATGATTTTTACAAGAAAAAGATTTCCCTCTGCTTTTTTTAAAGCAATACCCTTCTTTTCCCAAATCACTTGTTTTTGTGTGCTCATAGCCAAATATCCCTGAGCATTTATTTACTGCTCCTTGCTCTGATTTCTAATTCACTTGGTTAGCATTGATGCAGATCTCATCTAAACATTGATTAATACTTTTCTCTTTCCAGGTGGGCAAAGAGGAACTATAACTTTGTATTTTTGGAATTTTTACATACTGTATTCCAACAAAATATTTTTTAAAAATCACAGTCCTAATAAACATTCCTGCTTAAAATGCCCCCTGACGAGGATCTGGGAGAATAATACGCAAGGCAGAAACACAGCTGAAACACAAATTCTCTTTTTGGATTAGGTCATGGAAGAAGAGGAGCATCTGATTAACCTCCTGGCATGAACTAAGATTAGGCAGAACTCCAGCCTTAAGACCATAGGAAAACCACTAATTTGAAGATGAATATAGCATCTCAGGAAGGTCAAATGAAAGACTGTGGAACAGTTACAGACTGGAGAGTTGGGCAGAGAGAAACCATATGAAATTCAACAAAGGCAAGTGTAGGGTCCTGCACCTGGGGAGGAATAACCCCATGCACCAGTACAGGTTAGGGTTGACCTGCTGGAAAGCAGCTCTGCAGAGAGAGACCTGGGAGTCCTGGTGGACAACAGGATGCCCATGAGCCAGCAATGTGCCCTTGTGGCCAAGAAGGCCAATGGTATCCTGGGGTGCTTCAAGAGGAGTGTGGTCGGCCGGTCGAGGGAGGTCATCCTTCCCCTCTACTCTGCCCTGGTGAGGCCACATCTGGAGTACTGTGTCCATTTCTGGGCTCCCCAGTTCAAGAAGGACAGGGAACTGCTGGAGAGGGCAAAGGGCTACAAAGATGATTAGGGGGTTGGAACATCTTTCTTACGAGGAAAGGCTGAGGGAGTTGGGTCTTTTTAGTCTGGAGAAGAGTGGACTGAGGGGGAATCAATGCTTATAAATACTTAAAGGGAGGGTGCTGGGAGGAGGGGGCCCGTCTTTTTTCAGTGGTGCCCAGTGACAGGACAAGAGATAACGGGCACAAACTTGAACATAGGAAGTTCCATCTAAACATGAGGAGGAACTTCTTGACTTTGAGGGTGGCAGAGCACTGGCACAGGCTGCCCAGAGGGGTGGTGGAGTCTCTGACTCTGGAGACATTCCAAACCCACCTGGATGCCATCCTGTGCAACCTGCTGTAGGTGGACCAGCTCTGGCAGGGGGGTTGGACCAGATGATCTCCAGAGGTCCCTTTCAATCCCTTTGATTATATGATTCTATGTTTCTAGGTTGCCCAGCAAACTACATCTTACAGAAATGTCTCCCATAGGTTGCCACTTCCCAGTACTCATTGTTGGGGACTGTATCTCTTGCACAGAATTTAGTCCATCGGCAGTGTCTTTAGAAACTGCCATACTCCCTTTTTTATGGTGAAGGAAATTTATGAGAAAAAAATACCCTTTGGCTAAAATCTTATTCACTCCACTTCTTTACTTTTGAATGGGGAGTATTTTCACTGACATGAACAGACAAAAAAAAAGTTTTCCTTAGCCTTAAAGACAATCTCACTACCTTGAAATAACAGTTTTTAAAGTTTAAGATAAAATAAAATTGTTTTTGAGATCATTCTTGATTATATAAGACTTTATAGGAAGATAAAGTCTGTTGTACAATAACATTCACAAAAATTTTTTGCAATAATTAGAGATACGTGGTCCTAATTTGTTTACTTATTACTCATTTTTTAATCAGTAGCATTTACTCTGGGTTCAGTAGAGCTAATACCAAAATGTATAAAAATGGAATTAAAATCAGGTAAACTATAGTTAAAACATTATATTCCGGATACAAGTTTTGCATACAAACTGGTAGACAATTACCTCTCATATGCATTAAATATTACTTGTTTTTAATTTACAGTTTTATTATATGAAGTTAAATAACTTCTTTACCACTGTTTGACTAATTAATACCTTAAAAATACCTTTTTCTTGTAAAACAAGTAATGGTAGGACATTATGATATGACAGTATCAACCTGAAACTGGTTTTGTCAAGTGTAAGGAGTGCAAATTCTGGTCAGAGGGTTATGCATGGAATTTGGCCTTGTAATATTGTTCTCACTCCATTAAAAATATGCTGCTCAGGGAAAGCTTTTCACAGTTACAGAACATAACCTCAGATTCAAAGCCAGCTAAAGACAGTGGGAGGTTTTCCATTGACTTAAGAAGACTTTGGATCAGGTCTCAGGAAAGACTTAGAACCATTGAGGGTCTTTTTCTGTGAATGGAAGTGTTGAGGACTAAACCTTATGTGGCTTAAAAAAACATAAAGAAAAAACAAAATTTCTTAATAATTTTATTCTTCCAGGTTCTTCACACTGAAGTCACAACAGGTGTCTTGGGTGTTGTTACTCAAAAACAAGGCCTTTGCCCCTCCTCCATCACACCTATACTTATGGAACATACTTACGCTTTCCTGACAGTTGTTTCTTGATTAGTGCATCAGAGGAAAACAAATCACCACCTACAATGGTTCCTGGAGAAGCCTTGAGGAGAAACCCATAATCTATCATTTTAAAAAAATTATTCAGTTCTTTTCATATCAATTTTTATGATTTCCCTTTTTTTCCATAATTTGTTTGTAACTCTTATTCATGGGGAACAAAACCAGTGCTTATCTCTGCAGTGTCCAGCATACCCAACATCTACAGCTTTTAAATTAAAAATTATTTGTGAAATACACAGAAGTTAAAATAGCAGATATTGAATTCACTTCCTTTTAAGGAATAAGCCTGGTATTTAAAATAAAAATATACAAATATTTGTGAGAAACAACCAAGACATTTTTTCATTTTTATATCTGTTGTCTGGTATCACGTCTAACTCATAGCTGAAACATAGATTCAGATCATATAGACAAAAAGTAAATTATATGCTGTTTACCTATTAAACTGAATTCAGCACTCAGTAGACTGCATTTAACACAGGGTCATTTTAGTTCTTTCAGCTATCACCAGTCGCACATAGTTTTACAGGAAAAGTGAACAAGTTGTGATTTTCTACTGTCTGCTTTAACATGCTTTTTTTGTGAATTATGTGTTCAAGAAAAGTGGCAGATTCACTAGCCTGGAAAAAATAGTTCTTTACCTGTANAAAAAAAAAAAAAAAAAAAAAAAAAGGAAATAAAAGAAAGACTATGGCTTGGTTTTTTTATAAACTATGTCTGCATGATTTGATTCCTTTCCTGCTTAATACAGAAAAAAAGTGCTCCAGTATCTAATCTCTTTTGAATAAATTATATTTATAGCTCTTTTAAGCTGATCATATACTTTCATAATGATGTCCCCATTAATTTGCACTCTGAAAATTTGGAAATTAGATTCTGTTCATCCCCGTGTACTGTTAACTCTGAAGCCTGAAGACAGCTTTTTAAATATCACTCTGATTGACTACTTTACAGCTGATCATTTTAATGAAACTATGTAAACAGTATAATTCTGGAAACTGCATCTTGAATATAATTTATTTAGGTTTAATTTTTTCAATGGTCTGTCTTCCTTTTTATCACAGTCTAAAAAATAATAGATAACAATACTAATGTGCTTATGCTGCAGTCCTCCTCTGCCTCTTTTTCGTTACAGAAAACAGATACTGCTGGAGCGGAGTGCAGTGTAAGCACAGTCAAGCATACAAAAATAATTAATGATGGCCAGTGTTAAAATACTCCTCAAAATCTAAGGTTGTTTCACACAGTGTACAGCAAATGAGCCCATGCTGAAAGAGCACAAAGTCGTTATCTGTAGAAGGAGAGAAACCAGCAGACTTTGAAGCAGTGGAAATTCTGTGTGTGTTAGGGTAGAAGAGCAGTTTTTACATGCAGATGAGCAAATGTAAATTCCACTTACTGGGAATACAAAAAATATTGTAAAAGAAGATCATGATGAGGCGTTTATGAGGGATGTGGGATATTTTAGAGATATAAAACATTGATATAGATACTACAGTGCTGCAAAAAATGTGTGCCGCATAAAGTCCCAATAGCACTGAGATAAAAATAAAGGGGTGAACTTAACTGCATGGCAAAATCAGATGTTACTGTGCAGATACAGACACCAAGTAATTGAGTTAGCAATTGGCCATTCTAAGAAACCAAACAATGCAAGGAATTTTATAACTTCAAAAGGTTTAAATAAGGCAATCAAACATGAATGCTAACCCAAGAGAACAGCTGAGGGCATCTGCCCAGATCATCACTGTTGTATCTTAGCGTAACTCCACTGAAGGCAACGGAGCTACGCTAATTTACACCAACTGAGGATCCAGACAATCATATTTAGGACTTTGAGTGATAAAATTACTTTTATTTTGGGGTATATATGAAAGGGTTTTGGCAAGTCTGACCAAACACAGAAAGTGCAAACCACTGCACTTTTAATTTGCCTTTTAGCAAGTGTATAGTTGATGCAACTTCCCAGGGGGATTGCCTCAGCACTTGGGATATACCACAGCATCATGTTGCAGATCTTTGCGGATCTGGATGGAATGAGCAATTGATTATGATCTGAAGCAATCTGAAGTTGATTTGAAGCAAAAATGATCAACATCACAATGGAAATTTGCACAATAACCAAATTGTGCCAAAGAAAAGACCCTTGAATTGAATACGAGCAAATGTCAGGCTGAATGAGATTAATTATGTAGGACACATTCAATGACAAAGAAGTATGACCAAACCCAAGGAAGGCAGAGGCAACTGTACAAATGGAAAGACTCCAAGACAAGAAGGCCTTAGAGAGATTCACTGGGCATGTTAACATAACTGAGCAAATTCATTGATATTTAATCACAATTAAGTGCTCCTCTCAGAATAGCTGCTTAGGGACTGCACAGAATGGCACTGGAATGACCAACAAGAGAAAAGTTTTGAAAATTAAAATGAACTTTCAAATAAACACTCACACTGAAATAGTTGGTGATTATTGAAGAACTTAGGAACTAAGGGTTGTATCTTCAAAACTGACTAAGTTGTTATTGCAGATACTGAATTCCACTTTCAAAGTTAGGCATACAGAAGGATGCCCAGCACTTAACATTCCTTCTGAAAACAAAGTTTTGTCACACAGGTTGTTTTGAAAAAATTACTCTAATTCAGTGATCTGAATTGAGACTATTTCGGGGGACAACTAAGTGGCAAATGATTTTAAATACTGATTAAAATCCAAACAGTAAAAAAGTACAGCTACCAATATCTTTTGTTCCAAATAATTAAGTACGTAAAGAAAGAGGCCATGAACTATCTAGGTATTGTAGATGCCACTGTGCAAATGAAGCCTCTAATTTCAGAGCATTTCATGGTATTGAAAACTTACTAAGGCCCTGATTCTGCAAGGTGCTTCATGCAAACAATTTTGTGCCTGCATGGAACATTTCACAGCATCAGAGGTACTGATATGCAGATGGCTTTCAAGGAGCTTTTTAGAGAGTACATGCTTTTAAGACTACCTCTCAGTAATGAAAACAATGATGAAGGGTCTCATGTAAACAAACTCAAGTATTTTCCATTTTAGAGACAAAAGTTGACAAACTTAAGTGAGAATAATGGAATGACTCAACCTTACCAGAGTCTGAATGAGTTATTCTAACAGAAAAAAAGCCCAGCCACTTCCATATGTAAAACTTATTGCGACTACAGAGATGAGGTTGCTGCAGATGATGGGTTTCTATACAAAGGACATTATCATAACACCACACAACATGAGGTTGGAAATGCTAGGTATAACCTACAGTGCCCATTTGAGTATTGAGAAGTGCAGGAACAGAGCCCAAGGTGTTCTGTTCTGGCCAGGCATGCATGCTGCCATCAAAGATAAGGTATCCAAGTGGAAATCTGCAATAAATACAGGAAACAAAAATGCAAAAAAAACCCACTGAAACCACATGAGATTCCTAATTTCACTTGGCCCAAGGATCTAGTTGAACAGATGGAAAAGATTATTCCTTACAGGTGAACTAATACTGGGGATCTATGTTCCTTATTTTTGTTTTTAATAATTTAAATTAGACTTGCACGCTAACTTGCAATTTAATAACACATTAAAAACCGCAGTTTGTTTTACCATAATATTGCAGATAAATTAATGAAACACTATCATTTACAAATGACTCACCCTAGTGATTTTTAACATTACTCCAAATACATCATTTCTGGTCCTTGCAATCACATTTTCTACACAAAAGTTAGCTAAAACATCAAGGAACTTAAAAAAGTATCTGCAGATTCAAAGGATACATACTTAGCATCAAAAGAATATTTCATAATAACACAGGATTACTTACTAGGCTCAACAACCTCAGTATTCAAGAAAAACTGTAATGACAAATTGTAATAAGTTTCCCAAGCAGGGAAAAAAAAAAAGAGGACATAAACAAGAGGGGTAAAAAAGTGCTAATAAGAATGAAAATAGTTATTCCTCTTGCACAAAAGAGTAATTTTCTAAGAGAAAAGTGAGTGAAAACTATATAATGGGTCATAGTCTTACTGAGTTCTTATAGGAGGACAGATGTAATCTCAGCAGGAGAAGGGAAGGGAAGGGAAGGGAAGGGAAGGGAAGGGAAGGGAAGGGAAGGGATAATACTCCTGTGCAGAAGAAACAACAAATGTGCACCCAGGCACTGAACATCAGAAACACCTCAAGTGGCAAACACAGGACGCAGGTGGAGAAATCACGTCAGCAGCTAAACAGATCTCTGCAGAAATAATTGGTTCAAGCACAACGAGTGACTGTATATTGTGAGAGCTATCAAAGTTTGAAGAGTATAGGTACCGATCAATATCCAAGAATAATGTGGTTAACTGTCTACAGAGGGGAATGTTTCTGTGGTGTTTTACTAATATATCCTATTAATTTCTGTTGCTGCATTTTGATTTTGTATTGGAGAAGGCCTATTTTTTGCAAGATCACTAAAGTAGGGAAGAAAATATTACTTTTTTCCAGTAATATTTTATTTTATACATTCATCAGGATAAATACAACACAAGTTCCTCCATTTCATATCCCTTCTTCTCAGTTGCTAGGTCTTGCTGAGCAAATTGGAGTAAAATTACAACGATAAAAAGTGAATATTAGAGATTATACTGACATGGAAAAGCTTCCCTAGAAGTATGAGCTAAGGATATCCTTCTATCCAGAGAAAACTGTACTGCATGGAGTTGTTATTCCTAAAAGAGTTGTGGTTAAGAAGGAAAGCTTCAGAGCTTTCCATATGAACTGAATGGAAGACACTACTAGGATGACACACCTGGGAATAGGGAGACAAGGATAGAAGGAAGATAAGAGAAAGAGCAGATGATGACCACCAAGAATATGGAAATTAGGGCAGAGTGACATGGAAAGAAGAAGGACACACGGAAATTCCACTCAAAATTCATTGTGGGGAATGTGCAAAACAAGACCGAGCTCCTCGCTTCGAGTTAAGAAGAGATGTGGAAAAGAAAAGCTCTCAGGCTTCATTGTAGAGAGGGAAATAAGACTGTACTTCTCTCTGTACGTGCCTCAGGGGAATACCAAAAGATGTCCATCACAGGAAACAATGACATGCAAAATCTACACAGAGACATAGGTGCTTTGCGACTGAAGGACTGGGCATGCTACAACAGTATCTGATAAGTATTGACACTTGTAGACACCTGGTTGAACTGAAAATCCTTCTGAGGTTCGGATTCTTTAATACAAGCACTGATGGGTTTTTCTGTCAGAAAACTGACCCAAGGGACAAGGGCAAATGTTAACAATTTGATAGTCAGTTCCATGGTAGACCAAGCTAATACTTAGTTAACTATGCCCTTTGAAATAGTACGTTTATTTTTACATCAAAGTAGTACTAAGTAGAACTAAATTGGTCATTTTCTGGGAATCTCTGGTACCCAGGTTTTCCCGATCCTATGTTGGCAGTACACTGAGTAGTTGTTCTCAGTCAGTATGTTGCATTTTGGCTGTGATTGATTTACTGATGATCAAAATATGTCCTTTTAAAAAGAATAATTAATTTTAGTTTGGTTTTTTTTTTAAATTTTATTTTGAGTGACATTATAAGTGCTTCAAAATGTTGCTTTTTTATGGTATTTATAATTCTACAATGGGATTACAGTTTTGAAGTAACTGCAACTGTTAGAAAAACCTAGCATGATAAGGAATAAATAAGGAAAACTGATAAGAAAAAGTCCCCGGGTAAGATTAAATTGGATTTAACTTATGAATATTTTAATATTGATAGCTGTCACTGGGTGGGCTGTTAATTGCTTTCCCATCATAGTTAAGTTTACTCATCAATATATTGTCCCTAGGTCCTTTAAAAATTAGTTGCTTTTCACAAGTACTATAACCCAAATCTTAATGCTGGAAAAGTTTGGATTCTTGCCAGATATTAATTTCTTCAGAGACCCTTAAAGCTGTTGACCTCTTTTTTTGCCAGCAGCAGTAACTGAGAATTAAAGCTGAAGAAATTCTTCTGTTATTTGGAAACCACTGACCAGGCTGTGTAACTGCTTTGGGCTGCTGATAAACTATGCATAAAGACTCTCGTGTTTCCACTTGGGCTTTGGGTGAAGGTGGAGAATTGTCCAATGTGCACGGTAAACCTGAGCGAGAAGCCTTCCAGAAGAGAAGCATGGGTGGTAAGGAATAACTAGGCCAACCCTGGAACAATTTAATTGAAGGCTGCAACATCAGTATTCTGGGAACCAGGAAATGTGGGTGATGGAATTTATGGAGCCACAACTACCAAAAGGCAATACAGTGAGCAAAACTGTTAAGCAAAATAAACTTTTCTCTAACCTTTTAGAGTCTCATATTATTTTGTTTATCAGTATTATCTGAATAATTTTACTAATGAATATTATTTGAGGTGTTTACTATTTTTTATTTTAGTTGTGGCTTAAAAAGAACCCGCGTGTTAGCAAAATTCCCGTTAGGAAGCTGCATTATACATAACTTGTGTGTTCTACAATGCACAGAAGGAGATCATGGATTGGTAAAATATGGTATAAAGGCTTTACCAGCACATATGTGATATTTGTTACATAAGCTATGCATGGCAAAGGCATAAAAGTATGAAATCTTTCCAAACTCTGTAGTCCAGAAATAAAGTCCCTATGCTGCACTATCATTCCTCTATCGCACTCTCAATTGTTCTCTGTACATCATGCATTAGAAAATTATTTGCCAGAAATTTTACAGAGGTTGAAGTCTTTATGGATGACTGGAAACAATTACACTGAAAACCGGAACAAGGAATAAAAGATGAAGAAGAGATGGGAACGGTACAGACTGAAAGGGACAGGACAGAAGGGATCTCAGCTTGGGATATCGACAAAAAATGTGTATACGTTTCTCTGTATAGCCTGGGGCAGGAGCCAAGGTTACTGATTCTCACTACTCTTCTGCTGTCAGTAAATACGTATGAAACACACCGGCAATGTTCTTCCCCACCTCCTGCTGGTGCCAGTCCATGCTGAGCGTTATACCTTCTACTGCTGTTTGCAACCACAGGAGTTCAGGTGACCTATACAGTGGATAGCAAAAGTTCCCACGGTGGCTGGCGGCCTGACAGAGAGCCAGTAGGATCCCACATTATGGAATTTCTGCTTCTTTTCAGCTTGCTCTTTTCAAAAGCAAGGAAATTATACCCCCGAACCTCACACACAGAAATATAACAGATGTAAACTAAATACTTCACAGTTTAAAAATTCCAAAAATCAAAATTACTTATGTAGCTTTGGTTTAGCTGTTTTGTGCATATGCATTATCATTTGCATGATCACATCTTCCATCTTACGCAGAGAACAAGAGCATAAATGAGAGCTGTATAAAGGACACCACAATCCATAGGACTCCTATTTCCCTGCTTTCAAATGTATGTGAGAAATGCAAAGATGCTTTATTTCTCTCTGTACCAACTTCAGCAGGATGGCTAAGAGGTAGAGGACAATAAAAATATAAATGTGGTGGAGGCAGGAGATGGGCTGATTAGACAAGGTGCTTAAGACAGGGAGCGATATAGAAAAAATGACGAAGGAAAATAGGACAGAGTGAACAGATAAAGTGGAAGCTGGGACTGATCAGAGTTTGAGGGGAGGAGAAGGGAGAGTCCCATTGCTTTTCTGGATGACTGGACTCTAACCTGTTTTTTCTGGAGTTCATCCCTTTTCACAAATGGTCAATCACTCATCATGTAGAACTGCTGAATGCCAACAGCTCCAAGTGAATTCAATGGGTACTTGGCTTTTAACATACACCATTCTCTACAATATGAAGAACTCCGACAAAGTGCATCCTCGAAGTCTCAAAACTTCAAATCAAAAGCAATCAAAATTACATGCTTAAGTCTTCTGGCTTTAAAATGGGGATAATACCAACCTTGACTTAATTCAGTGTAGGTGAAAATAAATTAATTCCTTTATAACCAAGATAACTTAATTAGGAGACACTCCGATGCAATGGTAGTGACAAATATGTGAGTGAATTAGTAGTTACATCCTGAGAGTACAGTCTGAGAAAAGTGCAGTGAATAGCAGACAGGGCAACACATGGGGTAATGAGGGAAACAGAAGAAATTCATTAGCTGCTTATGCAGTGATTACTGTCTGCCCCGTGCAATGAATTACTTTGTTATCCTATGGAAAAATATGTGATCAGAAAATGAAGGATTGCCTTGTAATGAAAATGCAAAAGAGAACTGAGTTAAGTTAGCCTGCTTAAAATTCTGGCATTTCTTAACTTTTGAATTCACTTAACAGAGCTTTTATGTGTTTAACAGGTATTATAACTGAAAAATAAATCATTTATGCTAAATTCTAAGTAAATAATAGACGCTAAACCTAAACATGTAACTTCAAATATTGCTTAATCTTGGGTTTTTTGCTTAGGCAAAACTTGAAATTGATAGAGAGAATGGCATGAGACAGGAGCGGAGTCTCAAGGTAAAGTGTTGGGGTTTTTTCTTCTTCCTGGTCCCTATCAGGTAGGCTTGACTGCAGATGCCTGGGAAAGGCAGAGGACATGATGGGGTAATTCAGGAATACTTTCCTAACTCAAGTAGAAACTTTATAAAGGGTTAGAGCAGCAAAGTACGTGCTTAAGGCATTATTCATGCTGCCCTAAGAGTCTTGTCTGTGTTTTGTTTATGTAATTACATTTCCTCAAACATCTACCACTTGACCCATCCCAACCCAAAATCCAGGTCCAAATCTGAGTTTCTCTGGGGTTATGTGCCCATGTCTTACTCTGCTTATACTTAAATCTTTTCCCTCATCTCATGTACATCCCTTATCCTTACATATCACGTAGCCTTCTGGCAGCAGATACCAGCAGAATTTCAACTGATAGTTTCAAAACGTTATTTTTGATTGGGTGGGAAATAAATTGTAAATTTTGAACCTGCTTTTTGCATCTAGTGACTAGACTAGCTAAGACTGGAGAGCAATCTCACTTCAGCAGCTTTCTCACACTTGCTTTCTTATCTTTCCCATGCTTTACATCAAGGTTTGCTTTTCTCATCAAGGTATGTACTGAACTCGAGAAATGCTATTTAAGGCACTCGTGTGGTAAAGACAGAATACTGCTCAGCATGCCAGCATAAGCTATCCATTCGTACCTTCCCTACCCAATTTTTCCTCGTTACTTGTGAACATCTTTCCATGTTAACCATAGTACCAACTCAGGAGTACCGCTATTTTGTAGCACTAATAAATGCTATAGTTCTTCCACATACAGAGTTGCAATCCAGCATATGGTGCAAGAAGACAGATCAAAGCTAAGTCTCATGATTCTCTAACTTTCACTGCTCACAATTGTCACTCCAAAGAACTGAAAGGAATTGTAAAGAATGCTTTTTAAGCAGGGGAATAACTAAGTAAACACTAAAAACCATAGTCAAATGAGAAAATGCATTAAGCTGATAACAGTGACATAAACCTGGGGAAAATTATGCAAGCATTAGGGTTAAACAAATTGTTTTCTCTTCCCCCCGATCTATGTCTGAGAAACTACAGCACTTGTTGTGTAATCAGAAGTATTTCACCAGTCTAATCGCATGAGAATTTTCTGTTCTAACTAGTAAAAACTCAAACATTCAGAAAAAAATTGAATAGGAATTGAAACATTTAGATGAAATTCGGTAAGTTCTGAATTTTGTCCATCCCTATCACCTAATGAATATACGAAAGGAAATACTACATCAACAGACTTATGTATAGAACCAGCCTGTATGGAATTTCTAGACATTTCAGCACGTGTTCCAAGCAGGATCAGCCCCTTCTGCAGCAGCTCTCCAGACAGTGTTTCTAATTTCTGATACAACTACACACAATTTGCGGTCAAATAAATATTTATAAAGAAAATATTTGTTCTTTATATCTTACTTGAGTTCTTGTGAGCTTGTGGCCAGCATACTTCGAATGCTTTTGTCAGCCAAGGGACAGCCAGATAAACTGTAAGACATGGCAGGACATACAAGTAAGTTAATCTTTTTATTAACTGAACACTCTCAAACAAACACAACATAAAAATTAAAAAGTAAAAGTTTGTAATGCAGAAAAGCGATGGGGCAAGTGCTGTAATATTGAATTTTGTAATATAGTTAACCCTCTGAATATATTTAGGTATCAACATTACTTCCAAAATTACATACTGTAGATGTTCTTTTTGTTTTTTTGTTTCTCTATGAACTATTAAAATGTAACAAAAAATATTTGAGATTCCTGGGTTAACTACTTAAATGCTTAAGAATACTTTGGAAATTTTAGTAATCTATTTAAAAATAAAAGACGTTTATACGACACACAAATTAGCATGCTTTTAAGATCAACATATATTACTCAAAGGGTTAACACATAGTTCAACGTTTTACTTTGACAGCATTGTTGAGGTAAGCTGAAAACAATAAATTGAAAAGACAGAATCCACCATGAAAAAAATGAAGTCACACCTTCTATGTGAGGCGTAATTACCAGTCACATGACCACTCCCATCACACCCTGGTGTTGGACATCTGCCACCAAACAAAAACAAAAACAGCCAAAATAGTAAGTATGTTTAAAAAAAAACTTTTAAAAGTTTCATTGTTTCCAGTTTAGCTGCAATGACTGCAAGGGGTTTTAAGCATCCTAATCGAAAAGCTGCAAAATGAACAGGTTTAAATGAAAATGGCGTCTCAATACAATATAGCATCATTAAGAACAAGCAAATACACATTAGCTTATCACTTTACTTAACTGGCAGTTTGAAACATTTATATGCTGCAAATGTTGCATGCTCATACTGCAAGGCGTATATGTACTCGTTTGTTTAAAAAAAGACAAAGAGAGAAAAGGTTAAAAGGAGAAAAATAATTTCACCTCACATTATGCTTACGTTATTAAATCCTTTTTGCTCTCTTTGCATTGAGGGTATTTGGGTTTAGGACTTGGGATTGTAACTTCACCAGGATACCTTCTTTCTTCAAGCGCCTCTTGAAAAGGATCCAAATCTTCTGGCTACAGGCAAATATACAAGCATTAGTTTCAGTTAGGTGAGGTTACAACTCACACAAAATGATGCAAAGCAGAGTCATCAGATGCTATCTCCTTCCTTATCCTATTCTGCCAGAGACATTTAATGAAATTATTTTATATTCCTTCACTTATTAAGCCTTTAAATAATACTTGGATATTTCGATGAAGATTTTACAATATGTGGTATATATAAGTTAGTTAGGAAAGAAAAAGCTTTTCCTATAGCTATCATATTATTTTGCTTTAAGAGTATTTTTTTCTAAAGTCACAGCAAAACAGAGGCAAGGCAAAAAAGATGACCAAATACGGTATCTTATGCATCAAAAAGCCATCTTAAATAACATTTTAACTGTTTAGAACATCTCAAAGATGAAACAGGAATGATCTAAACATCTACACACAGAATCTCAATCTGGGGCAAACCTCAATGGATCTGTCTGGCAAAATATAATTCAATAATTTATAATTAACTTTACTGATGCACTCAAAAATCCAAAATCATCTATTTCAGGAATGAAGTGGGTGAATGCATTGATTTAGCAGCTCCTGCAGATGGTGCTATGAACAATACAGTAGAAATAGGAAGTTCTGCTTACTCGGAAAAAAGCATGCTACACTTTCTGTTTCACCTCACGTTTCCTTGATAGTGACAGATTTCCTCCTAACCGCAGTGAAATTAATAGCAAAACTGTAATGAACACCTGAGCTAGAATGCATTCAGCGTATCTAGTGAAAATGCCACTTTGTTACGTTTCAAAGTTTTTGAAAATAGTTTTATGCTTTCATTAAAATTGGCAAAAAATGTGCTACACACAAATGATTAGCCTAATTTTCTGTTATAAACCAAGAAAAACCAGAGAGCAATCCCTAGAACTCTCCGAACAGCTAAATTGCATCGAGTGCAGCATTGTAAACTACACAGTGAGTAGGGTTGAAACCTGACGAACCGAAGCAGTGACATTAAAACTTGTCAGCAGACCTCTTCAGCGTCCTGGCTGTTCTAACTTTTGAAAAGTAACATAAATTCACTAACATATTTTCTTTATTCACCTCTTCTGCTTAAAGGGCTTTGTTGTTGTCTTGGTATTATGAACTGTAAAGTAATACGTATTTCTAATATCCCTTCTTTGTGTTATTTAAACAAAGTATTTCATTAATGCAGGCCCTTTCATACACAGAGCTATCAGGAGCATGTAAGTAATCTAGAAGAAGATTAACTGAAATAGTTGAAAGCTTAAACAATACTCTGCTGCTTTTGTTTAAATTGATTTCTAAGTAATACATGCTTTCAAATACTCAGCACATCATTTATGGCTTTCAGATTCAGGAGAATATCTTGTCTTGAGAGCTGATTATCCCAGTATTGCACAGTTATGTCAACTTGTTTATATGGAATAATGTAATCTGGACATAGCGAAACATCCTTACTGCAGAAAATATTTGTTAACAAGATGATTCTGTTAGAAAATATGATTCACATTCATGGTTCAAATGTTGTCTTATGGAACTTAGTCACAGATCAGATATGTGCCAGCATGATACAGTCCTAAAGATTAACCATCAGAAAGTCCTTTCTGTAGAAAACCACCATTTTTATCACATATTAATTTTGTTTCCTCTTTTCCTCCAAATTTCAGAAATTTAACGAACTACCAAAATTAGATTGCAACGAGAACTAATAGATGAAAAAGACATACATTAATCTCTTTGGAATCATCTTCATCTATCCTACTGGGCTTCATTTTAGTGTAGTCCACTGGCAAGTCCCAGCAGTCACCCTCGTTCAGTTGGTAACACCGGTTATTCATCACGGCTTGCCGTTGCGGGGACATTGGCTCCAGTGGTGTCAAAATGGTACAGCAACCATCTCGCTGCCTCTGCTTGTTCATGCTCAGATCCAACGTCCCGTTTTCATCGACTTCCATATCAGGATTCTGTCAAAATAAGAAAAATATTGTTAATACGGCTTCACACTAGCAAACTGTTACCTCTCTGTGTTCTTCAATCTGATTGCCTAGCAGAATGATAAAATGCTTTTCCATTCCTGTATAGACTGTAAGCATTGAGCCCCCTCCCACACATAGCATGATGCTGTTACACAACATTAATGCTGTTAAAGTAGATTTCTTCCTGAATGGCTAATCTGATGTTTGGAGGAAGAGGGGAGAGTCTTCATTACCCCTCCTGCCAGCCAGCACACAGGTGCAAAATTTGGAATGAAAGGGAGAAATCTCTAAAGGTATTTTCTTGTCATCGTCTTTGTGCTCTTGATTTGTTCTCTGACAGGTGAGGATCTATGAGGTAACATCTGCATAATTCTTGTTTCCAGTCCTGACACCTATCTGGATGATTAGAGTAACAAAAAACAGCTAGCATCAAATAATCTTTGTTTCTTTGCTTATTTAACATTAACAGTCAATGCTTGAATAGATAACATCAGAAAATTACAAGGAGGTAGGGTACCAAAACAAGTCCTTTTGGATACCATTTGCCAATGAGGAAAACCATTCAAATTTCACAGTTCCTTCCCTGCAGATGTTAATGTATTAACATTTTGTATATCTCTCTTTATAATCAATAAATTTAGGCAGTGGAATAGTTGCTCCACTTTCCACCGTGACTGAGGTACTGTGAAAAACAGGGCGAGTACAGGCTCTGACTTTTTCCATTTTAGAAACGAGAAAGGGTTGTCTATTATATTACGTGAGGAGAAACGAGATATCTTAAAATGAAGACAATTTTTAAAATTAAAAAAAACTAAGGACAGATAAAATAAAAATGCCCTCAGAGAATCCATCATCTCTTCAAAAATGAAACGCTCCACAAGAAATTTGGTTCCAAAACGAACGGGCATGCAACTGAGTCCTCATATGTCTGATGACTTTCTCTCGTCTGGAGTAACCACAGAGCTGCAGAAAAGCACTGCGAATGCAAATCTCTCTTTCTGAATTACTGCCTTTTGTCAGAGCATATATCTAATTGCTGCTATCTTGCTAATTTAATTTAGAAAATAGTTGTTTATCTTCTCAGATTCATTCCTTCAGTCTCAATATAGGGTGACACATTAGGAAAGAGGCTTCTGGTTTTTAGACAGAATATTTTTAGCAGTGTATCACAACTTTTTCCATTGCATTGATATAGAGCACAACTGCATTTATTTATATGTCAGAAAGACATTTCTCTATTGAATAGTATTAAATAAATTAATATACAAAGCATCATTTGAAAACAAAGTCACCAGCCATTCTGGCTTAAATCATGATTATTACTAAAGCCTACTTCTATGTGTTTAGTTTATTACGAATGATCAAGGGGCTTTACACGATGAGGGGAAGAAAACCTTTGTCTATATGTAGAAGAACAGAACATGTCTGCCAGCTCAAAAGCTCTTCTATAAGCACAATAAAAATGTTTCCTCTGCACTGCATCTGTCTACTTAGCCATCTAGTGGTCTCCTATAGGTAACACTGTACTGTTTGCTGGTGCATATTAAACACTCATTTCTTAACAGCTATCAGATTGAAAACTTAATGATTATAATAAAAAAACATATCTTTGGGTAAATCTTTAATGACTGTTAATAGTGCACTGTTTTTTTTAATATATAAAACTCAACACCAAAAGCTTTAATTTGTATCTGCATAGCCATTTCATAATATACTCAGGCTCTATGAACATACAGAACATTAGTGACCCTGCACTACTGTTAAGCACATTTAAAGTCACCTGTACTGGAGGATTTGTTCATTTCAAATGTATTATGCAGTGAATTAAGAGCTGTGATATCACAGACAGGCAAGAAATTATAACATACAAGTAGCATAGATTTCTTTGTACTAGATCCTACAACCTTAGGTCCCATTTGTGACTATTAAATGAAAATACATTGTTAAATCTTAATCCCTTCACAAAATGTATGAATCAGATTGTGCTTAGTAAAAAAATCAGTAGTGCAATTAATACCACTTGAGCAATCCAAACATCTTTTATAATTATAGATCTCACCAGCAAGAGAAAAAATTTTTTAAAAAAAGGAGTACATGCTATCAGCATCATCAGTTTATATACCGATCGGGATTTCCTGAGATACTTGTGAGCAATTTGCATCTTTCTTTTTTTTTTTTCCCCTCCCTGCTTTAGCAGAGCCACCAGATTATGTTAATTTTGAGGCAACGGAATAATAATAATAATAATAAAAAAGCAAGATGTGCTAAAGCTATTCTTCTAGATATCAGGGCCACAGAGCAAGTGCAGTAAAGATAAATCTTCATCAGCAAACAGAATTACTAATTTTTACCCTCGCACAGAGATCCTGAGGCTTAGTGGAGAGGTTCTGAGGCATCTCCCTGCAGCGAGTGGAGAGATTCAGAATAGCAGTAGCAGCCATGTGCGCTGCCTCCATGTCATGAGTATAGTCAAAGCTGCTCTTGCTGCAGGTACTGCTGGCACTGCTGCCTCCACCACAACTCATATTGCTGCTGCTGCTAGGGGCATAACTGCTTGTTGTGCTGCTGGTTGGACTTGAATTCTTACAGTAGCGTTTAGCTGTGGGAAGAAATATGACAAGGATGACTCAAAAGAACGAGCATTCTGCATAAGTGAAGAGAAAAACAAACTGCTGGAGGTGAAATTTATAACGAGCAACAGTAACTAATGCAAAAAAAAAAAAAGAAAAAAAAAGCCAGCAATAAGAATGATGGCTGTATTTCTTGATTTCTGTCTGTGACTTTTAAATGCTACATATGTGAGTTCGTATGAAATAACCTCCTGTAAATATCTGCATGACATGATCATGAATCATTCTGACAAACAGGCTGGATTTAGAAAACACTAAAAAACACAGAAACACTGCTTTTACCCCACATATATAGTCAGACAGAAGGTAGGATCTGCTCGGCTCATTTAATTTATTTATGAGGGGCAACATAACACTACGGGACCTTTTCATATTTACGTGAGCAAACCGATAATCTGAGGCCTAGACTCCCCATGGCTGCCGGAGATCAAGCCCACTGCAAGGCTGACAGGCTTGGTCTCGGGGCCGCAGTGCCACCCACGTGTCCTCAAACACCCCGTGCTTGCTTCCTGAAAGGGTTCTTCTTCCTACATCCCAGGCAAACGTTACGACACCGGCCGTCAGAAAGGAGAGGAACACGATGGAATAGGAAAGGTGGCGGTCACACGTGAGCTTTACCGTGGCTTGCATAAAGGCAGAAGCGGTGGCTGTGCACATGGGAACAGGCGGACGTGAACCGTCCCCACCTTCTAACAACCCAAGCACCTACAACTCTTCGCGAAAGCAGTAAGGAGCAAGGATAGCCCAGGCTGCTCATGCCGGGAACAGCGGTGCTCAGCTCTTCTCTGACCGACAGAAGCGGCGAGCGGTCACAGCAGAGCTAAGCCACCGCCGAGCCTCGCGGCCAGCCTGCCTAAACACAATGCAGCACTCTTCCGCCTGTTAGGAAACACTCCTTGCAGCCAAAAGCATTACTGTAATAATGCAAGACAGCCCCATTAGCCCACTTATTCCTCCAACCCTCTGCCCAAACAAACGGTTTATAAAAGTTTTTATGCAAAATGCAAGAAAGTGTCAGCTCGTCTCCTAAATCTAATAAGTTTATGAATTTTCGTAAAAAAATGAAAGTCGAGGTCAGAGGATACACACATGCATATTACAGTGACTACTTCCCCTTAAGATGGAAATGTATACTTCAGAGATTATACCATATAGCACAGGATAACAATAACCAACTAGCATGCTGATTAGAAGGCTATACGAAAAAGGTCAGGCCCTAGCTAGAGCTCTTCCGTGATGGGCTCCATTTAAATGCCAGATTCTTCAGGTGTATTTGTCTGAGCAGACATACATATAATAATCTGCTCCCATGAGCACAGCCCATTTGTGAACCACAGGCTGCTTTGGTAGGCAGGCAGGGTTCAAAAGAAGAATCTGAAAGCAAAATATCTCTGCTACAGCTTATGTCATCCTCCCTTCTCTAAAAAACTGGAAAAAAAAATCATGGCGTTATTTTTACTGTAAAGGAAATAGCGTTTCACTTAATTCATAACAGATGGAGTTTTCTCAGGAAAGCCACATAATACACAGGGTGTGATTTTTTTTAAGTGAAGTGAATGCTAAACATTCATCACATTTCTTTGTTTTGAACACATAGTAGCACTACTCTAGTAGGGTATCCACTAATAATATACCTCCAAACTATTTCTCAAGAGTTTCACTATTAATATAGTAGTCAGTGGTGGTCATTAAAAATTCAGCATTTATCCATTATTAGTTTGTAATGGTATCCAAGACACACAAGAATTCTCCTATACCGAAGGAAGGAAATAATTGAATAATTCAGTTTCTACTGTGTTAACACAGCAAGCACCCTGTACCACTGAACTTGTCAAATTAGAAATATCTTTCAAAATTCATATGAACAAATAAGACTTCTGTCAAAGACTTTTGTCATTGCAAAAAATGTAAGTCTTGTCATAGCAGATCACACTTAGACATAAGAGACACACTTAGCGGGAAATTATATATATGAGTATATATATGCTATAGAAAGGGAGGGAAAGAGGCAGCTTTATACATTGGACTAACCATCAGAAACTGATGCAGGCTCTGATATGGACTCCTCTGTGGCCTTGGACAAACTATATTATCCCTCATTTTCCCTATAAATAGCAAGTTGCTTCTAAAACTTAGTTGTGTTGTGATTCACTTGCAAAACACTTTTAAGATGTAAAGTGCTATAAGCACGCTACACAATTATTAGCTTTTAGATTACCAACAATTTTAGCAAAACTCCCTTAGAGAGAAATGGCCATGGTTATTTTATCTTCACCGTAGCTCTACATTTTAAGACAAGTCATATAACCCAGACTGTTCATTTCACATTAGCTTTTCATGAAAAACAAAGATCATCAACTTATAATGCACTAAATCAAGCTGATCTCTAATGAAGGGAAAGCTGCATTGTTTCAATACCAGATAATTCTGCTAGATACATCACCCAACCCTATGGTACCAGGTTTTGGAAGCTCTGCAGTCCACCTACTCTTCGTGACCCAGAGTGACAGCAAATGTGGAGAACACCTTTCCCATTAAATAACAGACATGGGTCTAATCAGCTGCGTATCCAAACTCTCCTTCCATCAGATGTGCCTAGAGGCTGACTACAAAGTCTACAGCCTCCTCTTGCTAATTAACAACGGAGGAGTGGGAGAGATCCCAACAACGTAAAAAACCAAAGGAAGATCTTTGGAGTGGAATAAATTCTGACCAGGCACCTTCACCCCCAGTATTGCCAAAATACTGAAAGAGTTACATAAATTAATTACCGTTCAACATTTTTTCTGACTTGTGGATTAAAAGATTCATCTCACCTAACTTCAGATATCTGACCTAGTCATTACAGGCTTCTATACAGGCAGTGGAAAAAAATAAGAACTTTCAGGCAATGATTCATCTGACCAGTTTTAAATAAGTACTTCAGGAGGAGATGAACCGAATTAGAGCAGTGTCTATCGTTCTCCTTGGATCTGAAAAGGGTGACAAGCTCAGATGTAGGTGCTGATATAATAAAAGTCTACATATTGTCAGAAGAATCCCACTCCTATTATTTTCTCATTGTCCTGACGGAAGGACCCAGGACTATTGGTGGAATGAGAGGAGGTCCTGCCATCACCTGAGCAGCTGACAGAGTTGCGGCCTCCTCTGCCTGCTGTGTCCAGGTGTTCTAATCTCTACTGCTGTATACCATAAGCCCAAGATCCAATACACTATGAAACTGGTTTCAAAGGAAAAACAAGCCCACAAACACGAGATTTCTCAAGCATCATCAGAGCATCCTACACCACAGTACAAAGTATCCATTTTCTGTTTGGTTTTTACTAAACCTTTCTGGGAAAAAAATCAAGAAGACAATCCAAAGGAGTTATTTATGTTCATGTCACTCACAGCCATACACTTACTGAACATATAGTCCCTTTCTCTGATGATGAAAATACAGCATTAACTTACAATTAAAAAAGGATTGAGACATGAAGTTATTATTTTTCATATCCTTAGACTATTTGTCTCATCTTATATAGCCAGAAAAACTAAAGTGCCATTTACTTGCAAGTTCGCCCAAAACTTTAGGCTCACGTTCAGGTTTTTCAGGATGACTTTTCAGAACTAAATCTGCTTGTATATAAATGTGTTTGCTGACATACATAACAGTCGTGCACTCTGTACCTCCATAATAGCTTTAGTAGCAATAATTTTTTATTTTTTTTTTTACACACAAATGTGAAATCACCAAGAAATACTGCAAAGTTTCTTGAGGAAAAGTGGCTCTTCTAAGTGAAGAACCTCTTCCTGAAATCTCGTTCGTATTCAGTTATTCACAATAACTGTCAGCAAAATCCTTGTCCCGTTGAAAGTCAGTGCCAAAACTTTGACCAATTTCAGTGTGCCCATCATTCTGTGAATTTAGCCAATTTTCCTGAGGAACTTCAAAACCCTTGGCCAATTTAAGCCAAATATGAGGGAGTGGTTATGGAATACCAAAGATATGTAAATCCTAAAGGTTTCATGAAAATCACTGATAGGGTACAAATTAGGTCCCATCTTTGGGACCATGGCAGTATGTCTGGCTAAACAGCTCACACGTCACATACAGGTACAGCCTGCAGAGCCTCCTGCAGAGTCAGGAGTACGCAACAAACCTAGAGAGAATTAGCAAACAACCTGCTCCAGATGTAATGAGCTTCAGCTGTTCCGAGTACACAAGAACCATGTATACTTGCTCTACCAGCATAAAGCACGTGTATACAATGTCCCTCAGTCCTCTCTGGCTCAGATTATTGAGCAGTGAAACAACCTAGTCCCAACCTTATCACAGAATCACCGGGGTTGGAAGGGCCCTCTGGAGATCATCTGGTCCAACGCCCCTGCCAGAGCTGGTCCACCTGCAGCAGGTTGCACAGGATGGCGTCCAGGCAGGTTTGGAATGTCTCCAGAGTCGGAGACTCCACCACCTCTCTGGGCAGCCTGTGCCAGTGCTCTGCCACCCTCAAAGTCAAGAAGTTCCTCCTCATCTTCAGATGGAACTTCCTATACTCAGGCCTGTGCCCGTTACCTCTTGTCCTGTCACTGGGCAATACTGGGAAAAAAATCTCCATGTAAAATTCTTGTTCATATCAAAGGAAGATGAGTGTGTATAAAGACAGTGACCTATATGACCCTAGCCTTTCACTATTTAAGGCCACTATTAAAATTGTTTTTAATGTTAGTCTTATCTCCAAGCTCTGGTGATTTGGAAAAAAAAGTGGAGTTTGTAATTATCTGCTGAAAAGGGGTCTTAAATGAGAAAAACATGTATCAGTTGCTTAAGCACCAATAGTTTTCTCTTAAAATAATCATGTCCACAGGATGCCCAGCAATACTGATTCTTTCATTCCTGCACGAGTAGACAGAGCGTATACACAACAGTTAATATCTCATTTACTTTATATTAATATATGCTATTTAGGTTACTAACCACAGTTAGAATTGGTGCTTTACCCTTAATAATGTTCAAACCCTTATTCTGATACAGTCAAACAATATGAGTGTATGAGAGAAGAAAAAAGGGCACTTTTACTCAAGAATATGTTGCCTTTCACAATCCTTCTCATTTCTGCTATAGTGCAAGAGCATGCCTGTTGATTCTATGAGAAAGCAAAATATCCAAAATATCTGAAATATGAAGGCTATGAAGGCAAGAGATGTGGCAATTTTCCCTTTCTCCACTTACCTACTTTTGAATGTCAGAGTCTGTATTCAGGCAACAGCGTAAATTGTTCTATCTAGTATATTTATTTCTGTTTTCTTAAACAAAAATCTGACACCTGCCTGAAATTTCCTATGGTAGTCAGTGAGCAGTATCAAATATTTTAACCAAAAAATAAACTGTTAATGTTCAAAAAAAGAAAAGAAAAAATAAAGGCACAAAAAGTTTGGTTTTATGTGTGTGTATATATATATATACACACACACATAATACATATATACACATATAATTGTATTGCTCTGAAAAATTCCTGATGTCCTCAAAAGCTACAACCCAAATCTTCATTCTTTATCCTGTGGCTCATTTTTCTTCCCTAATAAAAGTCCTCTTGCCTGACAGACCCCATCTATTGTCCTCTCCTAAGCTGAAGCCACTTTCAGCCTACTCCTAAATATGTTACTTATGTTGGGTTTTCCAGAGAATTCAACAGGTGTGTTCATGAGGACAAAATGAGAAGAAATGCCTCATTAAGTAAGTTGCAGTGATTTCTGAAGTGCTGAGATGAGATCCAGGTTTTCTACTTCCATATCCCCACAGAGCAAGTACGTCATCTTTATGGGCCACCTGAACTACCGTACGGAAGCGAGAATCCTAATGTGACCCCTGAGGCCAGGTCTCCCAGATAGCAACATAAAGGCTAGCTCTATTACTAAGCTTTTATTGCGATCTCAACACATCCCAGGAGTTTAATAGCTGGAGATTTTCTTTTGCCAGTGCAACAATCCTGAAGCAAGCACCGTATAAAAACAACGCTTTTCAAAAAGGCCTTCAAAATAACTTACACATGACAGCATTTCTCATAATACTATATGAACATGAAAACGTCTTATTTGTATGATGTTTACATATACAACAACATGATCAACTGCAAACTTGTCTCTCATGTATAAGAGTGTGCACCTCCTACCATCATATCCTTTGGGGGATATATCCCTGGATTGCACCTTGGGAGCTATGGCTCTCTTGCCATAGGCATGGTTGTCATAACTGTTATATTCAAACGTAGTCTTAGAGTATTTCTCTAGTTCCTTGGCCAAGTTGGAGCGGGGTGTGGTGGTGGGGACATTGTTTCTGTAGCCATACTGAGGGATCTCCAATTGCTTAACAAAGCACATGGGCCTAGAAATTAAAGATATGTAAAGTTTGTTAGATGCAGTTCAGTTTACTGTGTCTGTGCATAATTTATAGTTCAGATTAGAAAATCTTAGTTATTTCTCGTACTCAAGAGACAGCAATATATTATTGCATTTGCTTAGTTTGGTTATTTTCAGCAGACAAACAATATATATATATTTTTTTGAACAAAGTCTAGACAGAATTAATTCTAATACCACTAAATGTATCCTGTAGCTAAAAGTATTTTAAAATTCTGTTTTAAAATACTTCAGGGTTTCCCTTTCCCCATGTAATTGCATGACATAGCAAACATTTTCTCTTTTGGGAGATGAATTAAAAAGGGGCAAGCAGGCTGACAGAAGAAGTTTGGACAAATTCCTTTAAATGTCAAAAAGAAAAAATAGCACTGGAAGCTACACTTCATTACTGGAGTTTCCTCTGAATTTCTTTCAACATGTACACTGTTTTCCTGTATGCTTTCCAAAGGAGCTAGTTCTGTTTCATCCCTCAATCTACAAATCCGTGTTCATCTTCAGAAATACACAGGAGGGTCTTGCAACCTCTGTTGACTTTGAGCTGCTGCCTCACAGATCCCGCTCACCCTTAAATGCAAGGGTCGGACAGGACCTGCGATTCCTGATACACAGATACACACCTCAAGGAACATCCTGCAAATGATACAGAATAAAACTGTATAAGCTAAATTTCTCTTTTGTTTAGGATCAGGGAGGATAGCCAGGAGAAGGCCTGACTGATCTCATTCTGCCACTGGAGAAACTTGTGAAACGTCAGTGAAAGAATGCTGCAGTGAACTCCTCCACTGTCACACTGTCTTCTGCATGTGGACACAGAAGTCACCAGCTCTCAAAGCAGGTAAAGGAAGGTCAGACCCTGCAAATCTTAGCTATATAAGAAAGTGTTATATGACCGGGTCACAGGGAGCAAATGCTACACGGTGCTGCACGTCTACCTACTGCATTTAGCATAAGGTAAAGATGATGAGCAGCACTCTGGAGATGCTTCTGCTGGAACCAAGAATCATACAATCAAGTCTCTTTTTCTTTTTCTTTTTTCTTTTTTTTTTCTCCTTTACTGCATTTATAACCAGAGGAAATGGAAGGAACATTCATAGGAACATAAATTCAGTCAAGACCGGAAGTATCATCACGCTGACTGACAAAATGGAATGTGATAAATAGTAAGAAATAGGTTTTGAATATTATGTTTTTCTGAATGAATTCATTTTCACAGAATTTAGTCAGGTTATTTACATAAAGATCACCCAAGAAATCATATTAGTCATACTATTGCCTTTGAGTATGCTTGTTCCTTTAGACACTTCTTCCTCACAAAATACAGTGGGCTCATTTATACAATGAGCTGACATGAATAATATTTTGATCCTGTCTCAAGATAATCTATATTTAGCAAAAAAAATGCAATTCAGATCCTGTATGCTCAATGCAAATCCAAAATTTTTGTGGCTCAGAAGTCCTATGAATTTCATTTCTTTTTAAGTAAGAAATTTTAAATGCAGGTGGGATGGAAACTGGGATGAAGACAAATAGTCAAGATTTACTCTTAGAACATCTCTGTCTGCCCATCAGTTGCCTGCATGCAAATATTATAAATAGCTCCCAAGTTCTTCATCTTAAATACTTCAATGACTTAAAGGTAAAAGGGAAGCAGGAGACAAGATGAAAGCATTATTTGAGTTGTCTATAAAATCTGAAACACAGGGCAGGCTCACAAGGAAAGTTAAGATTGCAGCACAACTTCCCAGGGAGTTTGCCAGCAAACTGGATGCTGCTTTTGAGCCATCGCCTTCTTTGTATGGCATCTGACTTCAGTGGCTTCCCTCTAATGAGCAGTGGTAAAAGTCGCTGCATTTTTGATCTGTCTTTTTCCATCAAGTGAGAAACTGTGTTATTCCCTCAAAGGGTGTTTTTTAATAGATTTTGAAGAACCCTCCTCTAAGAAAACTTCTGGGATGCTGTATGAAAAATTGTACAATCTGGATTAGGGGCAGTTAAGATAAAGCCCATCAAAAACAATCTGAGGAAGAAAAACAAAGTCAACAGGCACAACAAAAAATTCCTCTGTAGATGTGAACCATAATTCTGTGTTCTTAGCTCTATGGAAAGACTGGTTTTTGAAAAGAGCATCAAGATTAGATGAAGTTTTAAGAGAATATTCAAAGAATGATGTTGGTAACACAGTAGGAAACTTTCATTTTAAGCAGCCCTATCAGATTTTAAATCTAGAAGACGGCTAAATACTAAGAAACCTATGGGGTAAGTAGGAAATTCTGGGAACTAAAGCTGTGGCACTTCCTCCACGCTCTTCAAAGCAGCTGGGAGGGATGTACCTATCCCAGCCCACAGATATCACAGTATCCATGGAGAAATTCTGCAGCTCTTGGGGCATCATCAGCATAAGGCTGGTACAATCATGCAGAAGTCTAGTTCCTTTACGTGTATCCTTCACACTCCAGCTCCTTAGAAATAATATTTTTTCCACCCACTTATCTCAAAAGAGGAGACAATAGCACAAAGCTGGATACAGCTCTGGATAAATGCAGAATCCTATATGGATGAAGATAAGGGGTATAATTATGTCATATTGGTTCAAGGTTTGGTTTTCCGTAGGAAAATTTAGGACAATTTCTCTCTCTTTCCATCCTTCCTGGCGGTTAGTGGGGGAACACCGACAAAGAACTAAACCTGACCTTATTTTGGAATTTAAGCTATACCTGTCATTTTTCCAAGTGTCCTGCCAAAACATGTACTACCACTTTGATAATGTAAATAGGGCTTCTGGTTTAATTTAAACTGATATTTACTAGTAAAAGCCTGCTGAAAAAACCAAGACTTACCGGTAAATATTAGTTTATTCCCAAAAGATACCAACTTTTTTCACATTGTTCTTAGACTTTGCACTCCAGCAGTCATCTTTACACCAAACAATGCCTAAGACAAAAATGAGCTTTTCAGCTTTACATGTATTTGCCAAAGTAATTACCAACCCTCCCCCATGTAAATTGATTGGGAAATATACACGGTGAGAATTGGATCCAGAAGCCCTAATTCTAACTCTTTTTAAAGGAGATATATATGTATATACAACGTATGTAAATATAATTTCTCAGATTAGGTGAACGTGTGATGAATTCTGCATAATAATAAGTATTATAGTGATTTCTAATACCTTAAAACCCGATCTGATGCCTGGTTTGATTTTGACACATCACAGTTCTGATGCTTCTCTTGAGCTTTAGCCAGTTTCTCTGCTGCAGCAATAGGACATCCAGAGAGGCTGCAATTACAGAAAGGAAATTTAATTGTCTTCTCCTGCGTAGTTTCACATTATAGCACTGATCCAATTACTCCTTCTCCTCCTTAGCCAGCATCAGGAAGAATCTGAAGGAAAAGAGTTTCCAAAAGCTTTCTGGTCATATGTATTTTTTCTAGAATAGACTTCCTTTCTTCTGCTGTCAAAGTTGCATGGTAGATCTTACACCTGCTCTTCTCTGACTGTACATGGGTAGATTATTCATGGATGTCAGCCAGTGAACATACCAGTAGGAGAGGAGAATATAAACTGGAATCTACTGTGCAGCTCTGCTAGCAGACTCGTGAACTTTATACATCTACAAATGTTGCCAATGAAATGGCTCCTGGACATGTTTAAATGACAACACCATATAGGCCAAATCTTGCACCGCTTCACACTTCATTCAGCTCCATTAGCTCCAATCTTTTTGCAAGGCATATCAATGAGTGCAAAATTCGGCCTCGGGTCTCTAAGTCTACATCTCAACTACGTTATACTTGTAGGTTTGTTCATGAATTTCAGCCCCTGAAGTATGGTTTCTAACAGTAGATGACATAACATGAAAAGAACTTCTGCACTTGAATTGAAATTCAATTAAATTTGCAAATGCGGAACTATTATTGAAGTGACAATAATAAGCCCGATTCTTCTGGAAAAGATTTACAACAGGGAAAAATAAATATATTGATGCCAGCAGATGGTGCTCTTAGTGAAGCTGTAAAAACCTGTGACCTGACAATGGAGGGGTCCTTTCCTTGTCATAGTCTATTGCGTGCTTATGTGACCGCAGCGCTCTCTGTTCTCCATGAGAAAAGAAATTAAAATGAAAGGCAAATCAGTGCGTTCCCAGATGTTCCCTTCTCTACAGGAAATAAGGGGGGAAAAAAAAAAAGAATAAAAAACATGAAGCAGAGCAAAATGCCCCAAAAGCTGCAGAAAGAGGTGAGCACAGACTGCAGACTGCTCCCCCCCTGGGTGCCCTAGTTCTGCAGAGCGGTGAGGGGGCTCGGTGCGGTTCTGGAGTCGTGCCAGAGGGCACCCGCGCTCCACCGACGCGCTCGTCTTCAGGCCCCTCACATATTCTAGCAGATATTCAACCAGAAGCGAATGCTGCTTCAAGCAGCAGTAATTCCCATAAAGCCTTCTCCGGGGTTTTTGCTGCATCTACCGGCAGCATCTCTGCAGAGAAGAAAAGGGGCACCAGAGCTTATCGCTGGTACCCACAAGAGTCTGCTGGGAGACACGCAGTTAATGCGAGGGGCTCTGGTAACCCAGAGCTTGATAAGACTGAACATCCAGTACCTGTGTAGTCCCTTAAGCCTCCACGCTACAATTAGCAGTAAAAAAGGAATTCGATAATAGGAACCTCACATAGTTCCTTTTACCCTCTTACCCACGTTTGCCGGACTTTTTAAAATTGCAAAGAATTAAGCAAGATCATGTTGTTCTGTGGGAAAATTATGACATGTACTAAGAAGTACAGTAACGTTTTGATAATTTTGTTATTTGTTTGGCAGAAATTAATAGGCAACGGCATCTCTTCTATAAGAATCTATTCCTAATCTTAGGAAACTACAGAAAAGCCGCTTCTTCTCTTGATCATCTTTTTTTTGGCTAGAATATTTACATCTAACATTTCTGGCTTCTCATTTTTAAATTTGATGAGACATTTTCAGAATGCTTCTTAAACAGGGAAAATTCTCATTCATTTTTAGCTGCATAAGGACTTTGGGGTTGAGCCTCTGGTCAGTCGGGAAGCTAACTCTTAGAATGTCTGTGTACTTAAAATACTGTTTCTCATGTATTAAAGAAATCATTTTTAGGAGTAGGGTGGATTTTGTCATGCACTATAAAATAATCCCTGAAGAGAGTGAAGTGGGAGAACAAGAACTCTGCCCTAGTCCTGCTGATGTTGGCAGACTCTTCCTTCTCCCTGTGACATACCCGTAAGGAGTCATACCATTCATTTTCTACTCCTGCTGTTCAGCTAATATCAAAACAAAAAGACAAAAAAATCCGCCCCAAACGCTAAAGGATGCTTAAAATGTCTTCTGTGGATCAATTCATCCATACCGAAGCAAGCGCACACTCGTCCTCCTCAGAAAATACATGAATAAATGTTACTCTTTAAAATGGATAAAGCACACGAAGCACCATCTGTCAATCTTAAGAACAAAACAACGACACACACACTCACACCCCCCCGCCAATGGACTGCTAGAAGGGCTGCAGTTCGGAGGCACTGTTCCCTCTAGACTGGCGTCCAGCGATGGCATCCTTACCTTCGGTGGGAATTCCTGTTGCTATTTACGTGGCCCCGGCCTGTGCAGCCTGGTGTAGGACACTTAAGAACATTTTCATGCATGGCAAGAACTTGACAAGGAGAGTAAGAGAAAACAGCAGAGTATGAAAACAAGAAAAAAAAATCAAATCCCAGTATATATGAAACCATTTTAAAACAAAGCAGGATTCATTAACAACCAGCATTCCTCAAAATACACGTGACACATATAGCCAATAAAGCCTGATGAGGGAAATAAGTATCGTGACCCTATGCTCATTAACACAGGGCAACAGTGAAAGTTATGAAGGTTACAGAACCTATAAACAAATGCATCTCTGGTGCAACAGTGAAGCAGAAGACTTCCAACATCTTCTTCATACAAAAACACTGAGCAAAGATCAGCTCAACAGTGAAGTGTGAGCTAGCAACGATCCAATACAAAATTAAGGACTAGAAAAATTCTTTCAGGAAATGTATGCATTCATAATGCATAGCTGTATACTCGCAGTATCAAACTTGAGAGCTGAAAATCTGCTCTCAAGTTATACTGGTGGAACACTGAATTACTTGAAACACGCCTCAGTACAACCCTGAACAGAATTTAACCCTAACTATAAGACAGCCCAATTGAACTAAAGGCCAGTTCTGCCCGCTTCCACATAGATATATCATTCATATCTATATGACAAGTAGAATTGGTCCTTTAATTTGTACTTGTATTCTCTACAGATGTGAAAATTGCAATGGATAGATTGTTTTTTCAAAAGACTAAAAATTAAAAATAAGGACTTAAAAAACTGAGGGATGGCGGGGAAAAAAAAAAAAGAAAACTATAAAAAAAACAAATAAGTGGTACAAGCTTAAGCAAGTAAACTGATTTACATCCGCATCCATTGCAAGCTGGATGGAAAACTTATTCCCAAAGCTGCTCAGAGCAGTACTCCTCTAAATCATAAAGCTCATGCTATGAAGTGCCAAATTATCAAGAACTTTTTGGTAACTCTAAAGAATTTTGTATGATGCGAGACTATTTGAATCCATGTCTCAGAGCTGGATGGCAGTACACCATTCTATGGAAAAAGGCGATCCAGCCCTTGGAAAGTTCTGGGTTTTTTGTACAAGAACTATTCTGGAAGCCTGTATTTAGTTCTCACTCAAAAAAAGATCTAATAAAATCAGTGAATTCCTTGACTGAGTTAAGAACTGAATAAAAGCTGCTCAGAGACTTGAGAATTTAACCACGTACACCGATTAAAAGATAACCATCATCATCACCCCATCATTAGTGTACTAAAATGTGTATAGATGCAAAAGTTTAACTCTGAAATTCCTACTATTCAAAGCTGTTCTTGAAACATGCTTCACAAGGCCAACATCACAGGAAAAAAATAAAAAGATGAGCTCACCTTTTTCATTTTAGTAGGTACAAGAGCATGCAAACAGTTTAAAGCTATATTCTTCTTTGATTTACAAAGTCTTCTAAAGAGCTTTTTATTTACAATTTGTAAAAATGAGAGAACTTTGAGCAACCGAATAAATATTTGTGTTTCAGAAAATTACAGGGTCTTGCAAAGCAGAGAAATTACTCTATTTGTCCTACTGTATTCAGAGATTGACCAAGCTACAGCAAAATTTCCTAAAGCACTCACTCATGACTTTACTTCTGGAAGAAGCCAATCTGCCATGAAAGAGGAGACTTTTTATGTCTGCCACTTTTGGGTGTGCTAATCTCTTTCTGCTTTCCCGTCCTTCAGAATCTACTTTCCTTTGGCAACTGAGGACCGCTTTAGCCCTGACTGCCTTTAACATTTCCTTTGGGCTGTTGCAAATCCACTGAGGTTAGGTCTGTAAGCTCTGCGGGACAGTGGGGATTTTAGGCCCGCAGACTTCATTGGAATAACTCCATTTTAAAATAGGTGTGAAACAGAACTGGATCTTAGCTAGATGCCTGCCTGGTGTAAATCAGCACAGAGCAATTAGCTTCAACGGAATTATGCCAATTCTATCAGCCAAGGAGGCAATTTCCAGAAATGGAGCCCTCTGCCTTCAGGTGACCTTCCATGAGCTCCTATCGGTGAACTTCCTTCCCAGAGAATCTGCTGACTTGGCCAGAAATTCCACCCATGTGACTGACAGGGCATGTTTGCTCAAAATCCCGAGTTGTGTAACTGAGTAAACAGCCAAATTGTTACTTTTAATATTATAAGTTAAATATAAACTATGTTTAAGACAGAACAACAACAAAGGAAAGGGGTTGCAAGTTTTTCAAGTACAATTATTCCTGTACAAGACAACAGGGACAGTTGATGTGACATCAGTACGCAGAAGTAAAAGCAGTGCACATCTTCTGGAAACCTTTTTCTCTGTGGACTGAATACATCTATTTAAAAATAACCTAGCATTCTTAAAATCAAAGAATACAGCTTTAAAAGTTGTTTTTTAGTGTAAAAGTTAGTAGAGAATGGAAATGATGGAATAAAGGAAAATAATAACACAGAACAGTTGACTAAGTTGAGACAAACCATACTGAAAAATGAAATTAATTTTTTAAATAAAAGGTTTAAAAAGCATGCTAGAAAAATCCTTGTAGTTTTATCCCCAGTTTCCATGAAACAATGTGAACTTACTTTCTGGAGGGACCCTATCTTTGTGTGGGCATCCTGACAAACTGCGGTGATGGGGGTAAAGCCCCGTTACATGGCCAGTTCCATCACACCCAGGGGTAGGACATTTGCTTTCTTTCTTTTCTGTTCTTGAGGGATCTATAATTTACAACAAATGTGTCAAGTGAATGATGCTTTTCATATTTCTATAAGAAGGTTCATTTAATCATGTCATTTACTCTTTGGTAAATGTTCTCATGAAAACTAGAAGAAAAAAAAACCCTTCTACTTCTTAACACAGTTCTGTCACTTTTATCCCGTTATCTTCTTTTCGGACTGCAGGCTCCTATGATCACAGCAATATCCATTCACAGTGATTGGAAAGCGACCTCTTTATAGCAAAGCCATACCACTGTCAATCAACGTTCTGCTGGCAAGCATCAGCCCAAGGGTGTAAGGTCATTTGGAAACTGTTTAGTTGGAGTTTCCCTTCTTTACATTCTCATTTGCCTGATGTATTAAGGTCTGCAAACGTACTGTCATAGAAGTTCAAGGTCCTGAGAGTAGCAAACCCAGCTCTTTAGTATAATGATTCAACGATTCAGCACAAATAAATCCCTTTTCCAAGGCTCACTGAAGAGACAACTCTTGTTTTCTTTAAATTCCTTAAGAAGTGGTAGAAATTATGTAAATATTCCTTTCTTTACAATAAATTATGGTGTGGTAAACACTGTAATCAGAATTACTGAAAGTATCACTTGCTGCGTAAATTTGGGCCATTACAAACATGAATATATAATGCTCGAATATTCATATGCTTAAAAGGTTAATGATCTTTTAGAATGTTGTTGGATCGTCTGTCTACAAATCAGTGAAAAGTCTAAATAGACATTTTTTCAACAAAATAAGGTTTTCTGCCAATAATGCAGTGGAACTGCTGGTGAGATTAATCCTGAACTAGAACTTTCTCACTTACTTCATCAGCTTGTTTCCTTTATACAGAACATCTGTAAAATAACATCCCTACTGTTTCCAGCCCAGCACATGATACAAATTACATCTTATCACCTTGAGCACAGTTGACAGATTTTTGAGACTACTGCTGATTTTCATATTAGTATTAAAGGAATAAAATTCAGGACACTCTACCATTTGGGCTCAAGATCAACCAACATTCCCCCTTCCATTTTTTTAGTCCATCCTCCTCTCAATACCCAATCTGAGCTATCCTCATTTAAGTATTATTTGCTGCTCTAGTCATTACTCTGCTTCAGTATTTACGCTTTCATGCCTGGAAAATAAGATTTTGCTACTTGTTTTCCATTAGTCTTTCTTGCATTATATTCCATCACAGCTTCAACAAATTCAACCCTCAGTACAATCAGTGGAAATTTCAGTACTTGCAGAACTTCACATACAATCCATTTTTTTCAGCATGAATCAATACAATCCAGAGTTCACTTTCAGTTGTGGACTTATTTTTCCTTCATTTCTCTCTGGTAGCTTTATATATATATATATATATACACATATATAAATATATATATACACACACACACTTTAACATTCGAAGTTCTTTCAAAACACCTTTAGTTAAGAGAAATTCTTTAGCTCATTGTAATGGCTCTCCAGGTCTTAAATCCATTCTTAAATTTTAATACGATATTTAAACCTTGTCTTTTGCAAATGGAACCACTAATTATGAAAGTTTTATTTTACTTAACCTGCACGTTGACTGCAGAACACACTTCTTGGTTTCATGCTCTTTAACAATAAATACACATACAAATCTATCTCCAAAGTGCTATACAGTTATCACAACACTGCTGGATATACCGCCACCTTATACGTCAGGAAATTGAAACAAAGAGATCAAGAAGTTAAACCCAAGGCCACAGAAGGAGCAAATGTCAGAGGAGAGATTTGAATTCCTGCCAGATAGGCCTGTGCTGAGACCACTAGAACAGCAAGCCCACAGCTACATACATACACAACTCTAAGCAACTCTTCATGTCAAGTACTTTGGGATGTGTAAGTATTAGATAAGTGAATAAGTAATGTAAATGAAATATAAATAATGTAAATATAACAATATTCAAGGACTGCAAAAAATGTAGATGATTAATAGACCATAACGGCTTTTTAGAGGCTTTAAACCAGAGGAACTTTAGCTACTCCAGATTGTCAGAACTCTATCAGAGTCGATGAAGGCATTCTAATTTAGAGCTGCTGAGGATCCAGACAGTTACATCCTACAACGTCAAGCAAATCTTCCTCTGTATTCAGGTGTGTGCTATAAAGTTATAGCATGTATCAGATCCTTAAGAGCCTTTATGGTCTAGTGAGTCAGAAAAGATGCTGTATACTATTCTTAATGATTTAAAAACTTGCATAAAATCGCTCTTGCACAATTTCCCATTGCTTTTAATGGAAGACATTTGACTAAACTTTCCACAACTTTATACAAAACACTGGATACTCTTTTGTAAATCCTGTAAATTCTGCTAGTTGGGAGAAATGTTGCATAGTTCTATTTAATTCTGCAACCTTTCGTCACTCTTTGTCACAATGGGAGTATTGCCCGAGTGAATGTTGTCAAAGGACTCAAAAGGTTTTAAAATTCTTAAATTTCAGAAGAAAGCCTGTTTAGAAGGCTTTAAATGGCAGGGAAAAAATGGTTAGTGGTCCCTTAACAGTTGTTTCAGCGATCTCTGGAAGCAGAACTCCTGAAGCCAGGAGGCAGCTCTCACTGCAAACTTGTGCACCCAAAAAGGTTCCACTTAACCATACCGTATATCTCTGTGGGTATCTCTTCCAAGAATATTTGGAAGATACTGTGTGAGTTGAGAACAAATGATATAAGCAGCTGTCTTTCTTACAGCGTCCTCTCTCAACAACTACCAGACTATTTCCTATGTTTTTTAAAGTAAGGAATTTTTATCTTTCTTCTTTTATTAAAAAAGCGCAGAATGATCCACTCCACAAAGTTTCTTGGTCCAAACTAGCACAATATTTAGGCCCTGGCTGGGGTTTGGACCTATTATCAATTCAGCCTGCCGCTCCCAAGAGACAGGATGGTTCAAAGAAGCTCTAGAATTTACTGAAATAGGAAGTGCCTACTTTTGTTACTGTCAGAAATTATGTAGTCTTTTTGGATACAGCAGATTTATATGCATAAATGCTTTCCCAGGCATACATAGACTGGAAGTGCTGGACAATACCAGCAAATTAACATCGGTTTGCCATGTTTTCTGTGGTTTTGTTAAGAGACGTATGTTCAAAGGGAAATGTACCTAAAATAGGTCATATGCAAACAACATTTAGCACAACATCCATATGGCTATGCAGTAATACACTAGCTAAATAAAGTTGTCTTCCCCAAATACCCGAAGTTACTACAACACTCACTGGACTATATATTTGTGTTTAAAACAAACAAAACTTCACTAAAATACATTGCAGAAGAGGGTTTGACATCAGTAATCTCCATGCTTTTCTAAAAGACTGGTCATTAGTTTTCATTCAGGCTCGTAAAAAAAAGATCAAAACCTTGCTGGGGCCAAGATGTTCATCTGCCCACCTGACTGTCACAGGCAGATCTTAGGGTATTACTCTTTCAAAACAGGGATTTACAAAAAGGAGAAAAATGCCCACCATCTCAGCTGTAGAAAGGAAACCACATTTTTTTACAACAAATGTAAGATGAACCCTGTCCCTGCTTAGCATCTCCCAAGAAATACCACGTCCTCAACTTCCACTAAAGTCAATGGGAATCAGGGGTGTTCAATGAGTCTCAGGAGGTATTGAACACTTTATACAACATGGCCCTACGTGTACAGATGTAGATACGTTGAAGAGGGGTGTGGTAATATAAACACACCATCACCATGATAATCCCGTAAATTAAAAGGCATTCTAAAGGTAACCTTTAGTCTGTTCTTTTTTNTTTTTTTTTTTTTTTTTTCCTTTTGTATTGAATTATGGTCAAGGCAGCACCTTAACTGTTTCCACAATGGAATGAAACCAGTGAAGTGGAATGCACGTAAGAAAGAAATTGCTATTGATCTCAGCCCAGGCCACACCATGCCTTGCATAGCAAATGGTTTCCATTACCTTACTATCTTAAGATAATTAATGTGCAGTCACTGCCCCTATCTTATGTTATCGGTCATTCTGATACTGTTCAATTTCTATCAGGCAATTCTACATTTTAGATGGGAGAGGTTTCATCAATAACTGTCATTTGATGATAATTTTATAAATCACGATGCCACCTACCCAATCCAATCTGTAAAATATGCACTTCATAGCTGATTGACTACCTGCTACATAAAACCCCACTCTCTAATATAGTTTGCAACATAATTCTCTTCACTGTTTTTTAATTATTACTATGAAATATATTAAAAACTTGAGAAAAATCTTTGCCTCTTTCAACATGATCTCTTATTTGTTTTGTTTCCCTGAAAAGTTATTTTCTTAATTTAGCCAAATGATACTCACTGAAATACTGTACATATTTCTAACACTGCGAAATAAATGTGTTTATTTCATAATCGCAGCATGATGCTATTTTACAATCATGCCATACTACTACAATTTAAATAAAGTTCCCATTTTGTGGAATTCATAATTTCATTTCAGAAATCTATGCAAAACTTAACACGTTCGCTCACACTTTCTCATGACATAACATACGGTATATAGAAATATTACCTTTACCATAATATGGCTTTTTGACATGGCCGTCACTGGGTTTAGGCTTCCTGTCATCTCCAGAAAGGTGTCTTGGAGACTGTTCCTCAAATGATCTCATATTATCCCTCCTTCCAGCTTCCACTGCCATTTTTTCTCTCATGGCTTTTGCTCTCTCAGTTTCCAAAGCAATTGCTTTCTCAAGCAGGGTTAAGTTACCTTTTGTCATATCAAACACTTCTTCAGACCTATCTGAAGTAATAGAGGTGGTATCATCGTCTCTTTCGTGACAACCATCCTCCTTTGCACAGCTAGAAAAAGTCCTAGATCTGGGGCTCAACTGTTCTTCAAGCCTCATTAGGTTCATCATATCAGAGTAATTCCGGTCTGGTGTTCTTCCTTGGAAGTCATCTTCTTGCCTGACATGCTGACGAGTGATCATGTTTTGCTGTTGATTTCTTTCCTGTGGGTTTGTCTCACTGAGTTTCCTAGCCAGATCAAAACACTGGTTCCTTAAGCACTCCAAACTGCTGAGACACACCTCTTCATCACTCTCCTCCACCATTTTTTCCGTAAGTCCATTGTTCACAGGCTTCCCTAGCATTACAAAGTTCATATTCCTATTATCTTGCTGTGAAGTATTGTCTGCATAATTTCTGTCATTAATGTTTTCTGAAAGCACTACACCATGTCCTTGTGCTAATAATTTAAGGGAGTCCACTGTTTCCCTAACAACATCACTGTCTAAATCTAAACTCAGCTCACTTTTCCGACCAATATTTTCATTTTTGTCACTATCATCTTCCAGACTATTAGATGTATTGCTGTTCATTTCTGATTCTGTCCTGGCTCTGTATGCTGCATCCTCTGCAATTTTGCCAAGATTTAACAATGACTTGGCCACCAGTTCATCGTAATTATCATACTCATCATTATTGTTATCGTCTTTTTCTGTGTCTTGCATTATTCGAGTATTGTGACAATTCATTTGATGGTCTTCTGCATAAAAAACAGAAACAAAGAAAGAAACAAAGAAAGAAAGAAAAAGGAAAAGAAAAGAAAAAAGTGGCTACAATTGGAACTGTTGTTGCAATCACACGGACAGAAAACAAACTGCATGTCAAATATCGTTAATCATACAGCAATTCTGTAACACTAAGGCCCATGTGAAGTGAGTTTCTCTATAGTCCATAAGGCTATTTTTGTATATTGCTATTCACACAAATTTCTTTCACAGAACCGGTAAGAAAAAGGCAATCAAAATGCTAATTACTGCTACTGCTAAATATTATGGCATAAATACTTATGTTTCTCCTTTCACTTCTGTATTTACAGTTTTATGGGGTTTATTACAGTCATATTATTGATATGACATAATTACCTAGGTTTTCCAACTTTTCTCACTCCTGAATTTCCTGTAAATATGGTAGATGGCAAAGGAGTGAGTACTACTGGATTTATTCTCTTATTGATGAACGCCATTCACCAAAAGAGAAAGAACATACACCACGCAGGAAATTGACACTTTTTTAACACCGTACACACCATTAACACTAGATACCAATGACTATACGCAAAGATCAAAATGCCATTTTACTTAGTGGATCCATCAGTAGAAATCAAAATCTCTCAGTTTAACTATGCAAACTGTGGAGAAGTAAGAATTTTAGAAGAGTTGTTACATGAAAGTAAGACAGAAGCAGTTATATGCACAATACACTTTTAAGTAAATATGCTAGCCCAAATTATATGGTCATACATGTATGATAGGGCTCTTATCGACTGTCCTGTGTATTGTAACATAATGGTGCCGAGTTACCACTTTTTACTTAGGTTTGTTTTCACAACTGATGAATAACTTATAAGATGGAGCCAATGTGAGGCCCTGAGGGTGGGATTCATCTCACCTAACTTTAGACATGAGCAAGGCAGGCATCTATATCCAAGTAAGCTGTTTGATATTCCCATCCTTAGCCAGTAAGAGAAGCAGACACTTTAAGGACACAGTTCACCCAATCTGCTTAAGGTATCTTCTTGTGAATAAAACTAATAACGGCTAGAAGTGCCTGTTTCTCTTTGTTGACAACAAAGGGGCTCGGAGTAGATGCCTACCTTAAAGATATCCATATTTGGTCAGATGAATATCATCCAGAGAGCATTTTCTGATATCTCAGCTCACTCAGAACCTATGCCATTCTTAGACCCATTCTTAAACAGATATACATTCATCATTACTTACTAATTAACGTCTCATAAATTATATTTTGTTAATTGGCTACTCAAGCAATATTTAAATGTTTTGCATCACAACTGGAAAAAAAAGTTCCTGAATCTGTCATTACAGTGACATGCTAGGCCAGTTTTTCAGCTGGTGCAAACTGAAAGAAACAGTAGAGCTAGCACAATTAACACCTGCTCAAGAGCTTGTCCATCAACTTGTGATAGCATCTTTTCAGCTCAGATGTCTTTTCAACGCTGGTACACCTAAATAAGTAGGATTTTCTAAAGTGTGACTTCTATGGTTTGGGTTAAACAAACCAAAGTGGGAAATTTCTGGTAGTAGGTGGCTTGTACATGAACATTTTGGTGATAGGAAATAATTTTCGATAAAAATATTTTTATGTCAGTGGATGAAAAAATAAATCAGAGTTTTAAATACAAAGCTCAACAGCACAATAATTAATATTTCAGCCACAAGATAGTATTCCTTCTACACAGTGGTTAGGGATCCTGGGATGATAGTAGGCTGTAGTTAAGCAGCAGAACTGGTAGATGACTAGGCTATGTCTAGGGAAAAAAATGCTTTAATGGTAAAACTTTATACAATATATATTATCTACCTGAATACAGTGGGAAGGTAATTAATAGGAAAGGATATACATTTTTACATGACAAGATATTCCACGCCAATTGTGGGTTACCTATTTATCATTGAAGGTGGTTTTATTTCAGTTGCTGTTTTTCTCAAGATAATCATAATTCATATTTACATTTCAGTCCCTCAAAAATTAAGTATATCAGAGTATCATATTTTCAGTGTAAAAGTAAGGGATGCCACTTACACTTCCTATTAGAAAAAATTTCATCTTGAATGACTCCGTAGAAGTAAGCAGTTAAGGATTACCGGATAATAATTTTGTGCTATTTGAAAAGCAAACTTTTTAATACACTATTAATAATTTTCTAAAGTGAAATGTACAAAAAAAATCCCACATTAGTTTAAATATTAAGTATAAAACCTGATGTCAAGAAGACTGTTCAGTAGAAACTGCTGCTTTTATGGGGTGCTTCTTGTAACTACGTCTGATGGGCAGTCAGATGTAGCAGAAGGAACATCAAAGTAATTAAAGAAGCGGTGAGCTACAGCCCCAAAATTGCCAGTGCCTTCAAGTTTACGATGAAATATGTACAAACACTGGTGAAAATAGTCCAAATCTAGCTCTAACAGGATACTGAAATAAAGAGTATGTAGTGACTATTCTAAGCCAACTTGTGAAATGTGAAAAGGTTCAGGCTCTGTTTTTTAAAAAAGGGGGTTTGTGTTTGATTTTACATGAATGAGAGTCATGTAAATGATCACCAATGGGAGGAATATGTTATCTTTTGCCTCCACAACAGTGAAAAGTCAAAATATGAATCACGTACTGTGTGAGTGAAGACATGTAAATTCCTTTTGAGTAGGTGAAGCTGGGTGAAAGCTTTAACTATAATATTTTTTATTCTGTTTGTTTGGTTATATCCTTTTCAGTTCTCCTGCCCGTTCAATCCTAAAAAGAAGAAAAAAAAAAGGTGGTGGAGGAGAAGAAAGTGTAAAGCACAAATCCTGGGTGAGAGAGGCAGGAAAACAAAGTATTTTAATCAAGTTTCATTCCTCCTCTTTTAATCTTTGGCCTCTTCTTGCATCTACTTTCTTTAACAACTATTTTGCTCATGTTTCTTATCTCCATGCAGTAGTTAATTTTAATGAAAAAGATATTTATGTATACAATATCATCTCCTCAGTAACAATCTATTGGATGCTGAGCCTGCTCTAGTGAAGCACCTGTGTCACCTGTTTATTAAAATGAAATTTTAAGTATTCAATTACTTTGTGTATTAGTTAAGGGTCTTCTGGAAAGTATGTTTGCCTAGCAGCTCTACATGAACTTACATGCCTTTTCTTGGTTCATGTCTATAAAATCTAATCTTGCTTTCATTTCACATTTCTACACTTCCTAAGATTTAACCTTTAACTTGATAACTCGATAACTTAAACTTGCGCTGTTTAATGGCTATTTGCTAAACAACTGCAAAGCATATAGGACTAAACCACCTACTCTACACTTTACGTAAGTTTTTTAACCATTGACCCAAATTGCAGATTTTTTATTTGGCGAAGAGGCTGAGTTTGTCTCAAAAAGAAACAAGTTAGCCAATTTAGGTGAAAAGCAGACAAATTTGTCATATATCCTTTTTCTGTTAGCTTTAGGGTTGCATGGACAAGAAATATGCAACACAGTTCAAAAAGCATACCGGATTATTTTAGTCCTCATCCACACAATATTATGACAATTTAGGTATTTTTAATTGCAAAATTTGTTCTTTTTAACTCCCAGCAGATACAATAAATGACAGGAGAGAAGTTATAGTCGAGTATGTGGAATAGCTATAAAGAGCTGGAAGCCTTAGCCATCTCAACAAATGTGCACTTGTATTGCACTAAAAAAAGGGAATAATTTGATTTCTTATTGCACCTTTCATCCAAGGATCTCAAAGCACTTTACAAACATTATTTTAAAAAGCCTCACAACACCCCTGTGAGGTAGGTATTTTAACCCCATTTTACAGATGGGTAATTGAGACACAGAGAAGTTGAGTGACTCTTTCCATGTCATACCAGGAGTCACTGGAGAAGAAAGACTACAGCCTCTACGTCCTTGATTGTTTCCTCCCTTTGTTCCTATCACACCTGTATTTAAACAAGTTTTTTGGCAGAAGAAATGGCTTGCTGTTTTTAGTGTAGGGAGTCATGCAAAACAGCACCTTCTTTTTGAAAAGGAAAATATACAGCATTTAGTTTGAGAGATTCTGCAGAGAGAGGCAATGATACTTCCGTAATAGCAGCTACATTCCTACCAAAGGCCAAAGACTTCAGAAACAAGACTTTCCAAATCTGCGGTCCATGTATCAAATTACTTACTTTCTCCAAGCATGGAAAAACATGATGGCTAACAAGTTGAAGCTATATGTGGTCATACAGGCTTCCTGCCCAGATGGATGGTTTCATTATCCAGACAGCATTGCCTGTTTTAAAACGCTTTACTGATTTTGCTACTGCCACTTGCCAGTTCCTAAGTGCTCAGAGTATGATACTACTGCAACATCATTTTTGTCCCTCTAAGCTGTAAAGTGAGGTGGATGCATACATCCCTACATTACAATCTATGATAGCTGGCCTATGAGAAATATTTAGCAAGACGATGTTGGCACAAATGAATCCCAAATTTTAGAAACTTACAGCACCGTTTCAGACAGGGAGTTGTTTGCACATTGCCTTCTCCTCTGGGAAAATTCTATGAATAAGGAAACTGAAGAGGTGGAAAACTTAGTGAGCTCTCAACAACTTCTCCACTCCACACTGAAGAAACAGAGCACACATCTAACTCTCCTAGGGCCTAAGCAAGGTCTCTAAAAGACTGAATATTCCTACAGACATGGGATTTGGATCAGAGCCCAAGCCTCTGAATACACCTAATTCGGGGACGCAATGAACACTGAAGTTGACCACATGCAATTCTTTCTTCATCTCAGCAAAAATTCCTGAAGTTCTTTTACTCTGTAAGTACTTCAGATAAAGACCCAAGCAATTTGTTTTTAAAGTAGTTGATTCCTTTACAGACCTTATAGTACCCAATGGAAGCCAAAAGAAAAAGATGACTGCTCATTTATTTACTTGATGCACTTTAATTGTTCCATTACATCTAAATTTTTTTTCACTCCTCCCCCTCAGCCTGCTCCACCTGCTTATAATAGTTGGGATTTACTGTTTAGGCTCTCCAACAATAATTATACTATTCAACTAATAACCAATGCTCAAAGTAAAAGAAGAGTCTTTCAATCCTCACAGCCAAACATTATTTCCAAGAAGTCAAAAGGCAATGAATATGCTGGGGATTTTTTTTTCCCCACCACAGAGAAAGCAGAAAATTCAGTTACCTACAGGCATCCCTTTAAGTAGATAAGGTCCCTGGTTGGTATAAAGCTTGCTTGTCTGGTTTGCAGTATTTGCAATATTTGGTATGAAGGCACACATTTAGGTTTTAGAGGAAATTACTGACAATATCTGTGATCAGAAGTAGATATGCTGGTTTGCAAGTGCAGTACAATTGTAGCCAGTCATTCCCATCTGGTCCATGTTTCTCTGAGAATCAGGTTCAGGCAGCCCTTAATTGTTTTAACCTGACTTCTGTCTGGGCAGATAATGAGATGGCTTTAGCTGATGACTGGTATTCACTTCATCCTACTTTTTCTCACCGGGAAGTCTATATGAGGGAGGGGAGATATTCTGTCTCACAGCCTTATAATGACTCAGTGGAGTATGGCAGTTTCTCGCTTGCTCTCAGGTTTCCACAGCTCAGCGGGGCAGCAGGCGATGAGGAAGCCAAAGCTATTCTCCAGATACTGCGATACAGCAGGGAGACAGCAGGGGAGCAGAGGACCAGCTGCACCGATGGGAGAACACCCACTCAGACACCTCTTGATGTGGAGCTCCTCATGGGGCTACTCCAAAGGCTGTTCAAGAGACAGTGACCCCTACCTATACCACTCCCCATGATCATTGCTTTGCAAAGGATGCAGCCTGAAGAACACATTTTCAGTTCATAAACTAACATTTTCTTCCTCACATACAAATATCGGAGAAAGACAGGTTGGAAACTGTTACTATAGGGATACATAATCTCTTTTCACTGGTTTTATTTCAGTTTGTATCTCGGGCTCAATGCAGATGTCCGTATTGAACATGTCTCCATAAGAACTAGACATCTAGACTCCATTTACAGGCAATGGACAAAAACATGCATCCTGGGATGTGATTTATTTCATCATAAACTAGGTATCTAAATTAGATTGGTGGAATTATTCCCTAGAAGTGACTATTTGTCTTGATTAAATTGATGGGATGAATCCTACCCCAATTGCTTTTACTCAAAACTTCCAAATTGCTCCTTGCTGAACTTCAAGAATATCTTTAGTATGACGCAGGAGGAATTGCAGGAAGGAGCTACCCAAACCAGCTATCTTTAGGTTGTAGACAAAGTTATGTGGGGAAAGGCTGGTGTGGATGGGGTAGTACGGATGCTTTGGATGGGATAGATGCTTGTGATTCCATGAGTTACATGGAGAGAGTTATATCTTAATGGATGCCTTTGATCTCAATTACAAGATTGATTACCTATATTTAGCTGTGTTTGATTACCAAAGGAAGCATGTTTGTGCCTTCATAATAATCTGACCTGACTGGCAGAGGGACAGAGGTGCGAATCACTACTGTTCTAGAGGATGAGAGAACTGGTAAATATAATATTGTTGACATTTCTTCTCCCTGTCTCTCTTTCTATCCCCTCAATGAGCTCAGAACCAAAGTTTCTGGAAGGACAAAGACTTCTTTGTGCACGAGTGCCAGACTTTATTTGAAATGTAAAACTTCTCATTAGGGGGTTTGTTCCTCTTTTCCTTATTCCCTCATCCAGCTTCTTCACCTCCATTTCCCTCATTTCCCATCTTTTTGTGACAGGGCAGGCTGAGTAATAGTTCATAGGACAAGGAGAAAGTGAATATAAAGGGTGTTTTGCATCTTTGGTTATAGCCACTCTAGTATAAACTAATTAGGGACAGAACACCAGATGAAGTAGTGGCATGTGATTATTCATAACACTAAACTCTTAGTGAAGCTGTGGCATTATTTTATTTAAGTGACTTAGCATCCTTCCAACAATGTCCAGGAACAGGGCAGAGATGCTGGTTAGGGATGGTTCCCAGGAAAGAGTTTGAATGTGGTGATCCTATTTTGGAAGATAAAAGCTTAGCTGTATGCACTCAAGTCATGCAACCGTTGAATTCAGCATTAAATGAGTGGACTATGGTCTGTTTTATTCACTCACATAGATGTGGGGTTTGATTATTGTGACTGAAGAGACGGATAACAAGGCAGGAGAATCTGTAAGGTGTGGTTGATGGAAAACATACTGTTAACTGGAGCTTCAGAAGGAACAAGTAAGGCAAATGGGAACCTATTCTTTTAACCATGCTACTCCAGTCAGGCAAGAACACGTATACAGTGGACCTCAAGAAACAGAAAATGGTGACTTAATGGTGCAGCTAGCTCTTAGCTTTATTAGCTAGCTCTTAGTCTCTATTATCTTCTGTTTATTTGCTGTCTATATTACATGTACAGATGGCCTATGAGATTGGAAATGCCTAAGACGGGGATTAGAGTGCTAGAGACCTGTCAAATGCAGGAAATGTATACTATGGTAACAGATGTAAAAAACCTTTTTCTGTCACTACTGCATCTGCAAAGATATTTCCAGTGATGCTGTTCCAACTACCTGTCCACCTAAAGAACACACTTTAGAAACTGTCAGCTCTTCCTTTCTATGAGGGATTTCCCACTGCTGTTCAGATCTGCACTGGAATATCTGTCCTGATGATGAAAGCTTGTGTCTCATAAAAAGAAAACCTTTGCTGGACAAGTGTAATCACCTACGTATTTACATGTATTTCTATATATTTCCAACTACAGATATACCTGCCAGCTATGATGGCCGTGGCTTTGTAGCCAGCTCACAGTGCCTAAATTGACTAGAGCAGCACAGTCTCAGGACATGACATCTCTGCTGAAACTCCTACTCCAACTGGCCTCACAAAAACAACAAACTACACAGTGGATCAATCAAACAAATAACCACAACAGCCAGTTTTCCAAAATAAGCACACACACAGATAATCTTACACTGTACAAAACTAAAACCTGAGTCTGAGTCTGGTCTCAGGATGGTTCAGCTCAGAACTTGTTGTGCTGGAGTTGACTGGTGAAAGGAATGTACATGAGACAATAACCTCTACTTTTGCCTGAAATTATTTTTGGTTTTATTTTTTTCTTCAAGTATTCACCAGGTGATTCATACTGAAATCACCCTAACATATTCTTTACTTTCAATTCCACTTTGTGTGACTATTTTTAGGCTCTAGTCTCGTTAACTTAAATTTCTGTACACTGAAGTATCTGAGCTACTCAAGAGCCAATGGAATTAACCTATCCAACATGAACTTTTCCCCTCTGTCCCTTTGTATCTGGTGCTGTATTATGTTTTTTGACTTCAAAATGAATTTATTAAAGGGAACTGCATCAAATCTGTTCCTAAAACACTATTTCCACACTGCCTACCTTCTCAGGGATGTGCAACTTGCATATTTCAAGCAAAACACGTATTTACCAAAGGACAGCTATTATTTTTTTATGAATACTTTGCTATTACTTTTAGTTATGCATTTCTAAATGGTAAATAATTTTGGCTCATTGCTGTTTGTATCTCCTCCACAGATCAAGTCAAATTTAATAATCCTGGTTTTCCATATTATAAAAAGTCTCAGGGAGTCAACACTTACTGGTTGGGTTTTTAGAAGTTCTCTGAGTCTGTCTAGTTCTGATTCTAATAATGACAATGATATAAAATTCCTTCAGTATGGTATAAAGACACAGTAAGTTACATCACATCATGAACTATAGGAAAATGCTCACATATAAGTGAGTGGAAAATACACAACAGTAAAGAACTGTACTGTGCAGCATCACTGTGCAACATGTGAGTGTTGGTATTTTGTCTAGCTCTGATCCTGATCAGCTATACTGTAAAATTACCATTCATTCTTAAAGCCTTTTTGTTGATATTTTAAAGATTCTGCACAATGTAGATGCTAGACTGTAGCTTTCATGTCTTTGTCATTTCCTGCTGCCTAGGAAGGAATCCTAACAGCATATTTCACTTGCTTTCTGCAATATCCCATGCTGACCTCCTAATAATTTCTTTATGTCTTTCTGGATTCCTTTTTTTTTTCCTGTGTAAGTCCTGCACTCCCTTTTACACTTGGAAATTATTTTTCCCACTTCTGTGTCAAAAGACCCTCCAGCCATTGAATTAAATTTCTTCTTAAATTCATACTTATCTTTAATGGGCAATTCAACATGAATCACTTAAAAAAAATCTTATGAATAGCAGCAGCACTTTCTGCATCACTTTCGCATTGGACTTCTCATTTGGTACGTTGTATAGAAAGGAACAGTTAGATCTCTGTTTCTCTTGGTGATACAACTACACCTGTGCTCATTTGTAGCCTAAACCTGGGAGACATCTAAACTCTAACGATGATCAACTGTTCGAGGCTCTGCTTCTACATGCACCAAACAGCTTCAGCCTTAAGAAGCTCTCCACCTACGTGTCATTTAAGCCTTGAAGGATTCTAGACTTTGGGTGTTTTCATACCCAGAGAGACCCAGTCCAGCAGATACGCTCTAATAGATACTTGAAAGAAAAAGGCTTCCCATAAAGTGTTGCTTTGACTGTCCTGCTTAATTTGTAGCCAAAGGAAGAACTTCCTGTTTCCCCCTTCATTTCCCCTGCTCACCCTGGCCTGTCCATCTCCCAGGTGGATTCAATACCACATCTCCCAAGAAAGTTTGCTAGTCACCACAATAAAAGCTAGACTGGATGCAAGCTCCACTAGGAAGCAGAAAACACAAGAGCAGCATAAGACCCATACATACATTTTTTTCCCCCATGCTATTTGTGTCATGCAAAAATATACTGCCTTTATTGTACATATTATACTAGGGCCCTTGGCTAAAAGAGAGAAATGTAGTGTCTGATCCCTGCTCCCAGGACTGATTTTGTAACCTAATATTAAGCAGTCAACTGGAGCAAAGACAGGAACCCAGCATGTCCTGCTTTCCCAGAAGAATGACCCCCTTTGGTCTACTGCAGTTCTTGCATTTTCTTTCTAGGGCGTGACAGAGCTTCAGCAGAATGTGAAGGGCATTGATTACACAAAGCAGTGTCCTGTCTAGCCACTAACCTTCTGCGTTAGGAAAGAAGGAAACGTGGCATCGAGCTCCTGCATCACCTCTCGCACTCAACTCGGGCACCTGCGTTACAGATAGGGGCACAATTTCCACTTCATTCTATTCTGAAATGTTTATCTCACTCCATGAAATGTAGGGGGATCCTTGGTTCCCAAGAAAGGATTCCAGTTTCTGTTCACTTAAAAGTTGCCCTTTCTCGCTGTATTTTCAGAGAAGGATAGCCACAGACTACTCTCATTAGATAATGATCAAACTGTAATATAAACATTAGTATACTTTTTGTAAGTCCAACTCCAGCCCTACTCCTAACAGTCTGGTAATAATTATCTATCATTCTGTATTTCCGCTGTTAATTTTTAGATTTTTTTTTTATACACTTAATGATCTGAGGGCAAAGTTTTATGCAACATATTGCCATAGAAAAAGGAAAAAATAATTTAACTTTCCATTGGATACCAGCCTTTAAAGTTGAATGATATTTTAATTATTGCAGATGATAAAAAGATAGTTAAGGGTTATTTTGTAAAGACTTCAGTCCAGTGCTTTGCACAATGTCCAAGAAACTGTTTAGCAGATGCATTTTGTTTATATAGAGCTTCTATGGTAAGCTGAGTCATTTGGTGAAACAATAGATTGGATACAATAGAAACCAGAAGCAAAGCAGTTGCATAACATGCCTTAAAAGCGTGTATGATAAGTAAGGAATCTCACCACATATGCTTTGGAAAATGTAAAGACATAACCCTAGCCTGGTGTGGGCCTGTGCAGCTTTGCAAACATTCCTGTTTTAGGTAGCTGGAAGTATTCGTGCCGCACAGACCTTTCCCTTGTTTCTGTCAGTAATCCATGTCTACGGAGTACAAGGAAGAAAATGCCTGCTTTGTTTTTGTAATTGTAAATTCAGCTCTTCTGTGGAGTTCCTTTAGTGTCACAGCAAGACTATTACTTACTCTTCCTATTAACAGTATAGCCTGTAAAATTAAGCTTTTGGGATGACAGAACTATCAGCTTGATGAGTTCACCTAATAAACCCCCATTAAGTCTTGAGCTGTCAATCCTGTTAACTGGCAAAACTTTCTCCTACAGAGCCACCACAATTTTTTGCTAGAACAGTGATATTTGCCGCACAGAGCATATAATATCTGCTATGGATCCCTTGGAAAAAAAAAAAAAACATTTAAAAAACCAACTGTGGTGTTATGGGTACTTGACCTGATTAATGTTAGTGACTGACTATTTCCAGTTCTTTCTGCATGAAGCCTTTATATGTCAAATAATTCTGAGGATTTCAATAACAGTGACCAAAACCAGCTTGAGTCCATAGCCACATCAGTGGCCTTTCCCAATTACTACTTAACATCCTTTACCAACTCCTTGAAGTGTTTTTTTTCCTAGCATTAGTCCTCTTTGTCTTCTTCTAAATGACTTGGCCTTCCTTGCTGCCCAGCTCGCTAATTGTAGCTCCCACAGTCTGCTCTCAAAAAATGCCTGTAAAGTACATTAATTCACAGAAGGAAATGTATCTAGTATGGCATAAATAGATTATGTCACATGTGGTACATGTGACAAAAGAACAAAACTGGATTGTTCTGAGACCTGTTAAAGGAGGAGGACATGCTTCCATAATAAAAAGCATTCAGGATTACATAAAAGTGTTTATTACACAACAACACTTTTGTTTCAAAAGAATACTTTGTTAATGTTGTTGTTTATATATTTCAGTTAAACTAAATTTCTGTGACTTGAGGTATTTGCCAGGACTGCAAATTTGATTCATGAGAATAGATATGGATCAGAAGAAATGATCAATCCAGTCTGGAATTTTATTTCATTTTATTATGCCCTGGAGGAACTGTTATAGTGGAAAATTAACTCCTACAGCTAGAAAATAAGGTTCTCTGCTTTTCAGGGTGAAAAGCTGCCACTTGCATTCACTCTTTTAGGACAAATACTGTAAGCTCGGTGGCAACCGTGAATGAATCGGGTGATCAAAATTTGTCCTTAGCCCCGCCCTCTAAACACAAGAGGAAAAATAGGGACCTCTAACAGTGACCAAGCAAAACTTATTTTTAAGAGTCATTTCATCTGTAGTGTCAAGAAGGATTCATACAGAATCTGCGGTCTCTGTGTAAGCTGCAGTTCAGTGTGGACAACGCAGTCTCTGAAGCAGCACTGTGAAAGGCAAAGGAATTTGAAGAGAGAACATGAAGAGTTCTGTTTTGCACAGCCTCGTGAATATGTTTCCAAAAGTGCCATATCCCAGATGTGAGACTTTCTACAACATCAGGTCATTATGTTTGCAAATATGGATGCAAAGAGCTGCTATATAACAGAATTCACTATTGGTTCATTAAAGCACTACAACACAAAAGCAACTTGGCGCAGTTGTGACAAAACCAGGAGATCATTGATAATGAACTGGTTACAGAGAGTCTGAGTGAGAATCGGAATACAGTTCTAAGGTACAGCACTTTCGCTCTGAATTTCTTCTCCAATCCATCTTATTCCAGAAAGAATCAGTTTTACTGTATGATCTTGCCAGACAACAACTGAAAGAGGCAAAATCAAGGATCCATTCAGCATTTATCTGCAGAGAGAAGGATGCAATGGAAATACAGAAAAGACAACCTCTATGCAGCCTCTTCTGGAGGATTGCAATCTCTGAGAATCCAAAGCAGCACTGCTGAGATATATGGTTCCTTTCCAGACCTACTTATCAGGCAAGTCTAGAGAAGGTTCAGTCATACCTAAGCCCTGAAGCAATTTGACATTAGAATAGGCCCAACACCTCATGTGTTCCACTGAAGGAAAGCGTTGGTGAATTAAAAAGATAAGCAAGCAAGCAAGCCCATTCCATGTAAAACAGATTCAGAATGAAGCAGCATTAAAATCAGATGTGGTGCTGAATGTGTTCTGTGATGCTCTTCCTGATGCCTTCAGTTCAGTCCCTGAACTCCTCAGCCATCCCAATGTCCTCTACAGAATTTCTGCTTACGTCAACAAAAGTTGTGTATGGCAGAGATCTATAATCTGTCTCATCAAGGGTGAATAATTTCTTTACACTGCATAAAGCTGTAATTGAATCATTTGCTCTTGAAGGATCAGATATTTCACATTATCATTTAAGGCCTTTTATTTGTAGGAAAGGAACTAAATATGCAAACCTCTACATCAGAAGGGTACTTCAGTACATTCCTGACTTTAAACATGGAAGTTAACGTGAAGAAAGCTACTAACTGCTTAAAGTTACATGTAAGTTTCTAGACGCAGCCTGGAAGGTTTACTGAGCTTCTGAGTTAAATGTCCACATGTAAGGAAGTCCTTTAAAATACTTCTTCACGGGGAGGAAAAGTTAGGTATGACACGCGCAACACCACCTCACGTAAATGTAAGTCTACCGACATAAAGTTATTCTTGATTTGTTCTTACATAGCCAAGCTCAACATCAGGCCCAATCTCACTTCAGAGGATTCAAAAATAATGTTTAGATAATGCCCTTAACAAATTATTCTGCCTATGAGCAGCAAAAAGTCAACACCTTAAGCATGGAACACAGCAGCAAGCAAAATTTTACTAAAATAACACTAGAGTCATGTTTAAGCGACCCACCAACCAACCAACCAACCAACCAACCACAAACACATAAAAACTGTAATAAATAGATCTGAACCTTTTCCACAAGAACTAGAGGTATCTGGAGGGCTATTTACTGGCTAGCTATTTCTCCACACTACTCCACAACCTTGAAGTTTCCAGCTTTTAAAGACCTGTTCCAAATCTTTCAATCACATTATTTCCAACAAGAATTTTCAGAGAAAATGTTTACTCTGAATGTGTCTATATGAAGCAATATAAAAAGCTAAACAGCAGAACATGTTGCAATCCATGCTTGCATCTCCAGTGCAGAAAGAAGGTATTAATGAAAGTTCTTATATTGTGGTTTGACTCAACCACTCCCAGGCTTGAGCACTTTGTAACTACATCAGAAAGGCAACTTTAACTTCTTATGCAGAAGAAACCAATACAATGTCCAGGATAAATGTCTTCCAGCTGCAACTTTATTTTAATTTTTTTTCTGTTGTTCATACTGTTGTTGGTGAGATACTCTGAGCACTCTTTTATGAAGGAGGTGAAACAATACAGCAGTAGAGTTTATTAGCAAAGGGTTAAGATCTGCTTAACCTTATGAAACTGTCAGGTATTTATTTAGTCTTCTTTGGCCCTAGAAAATGCATTGGAAAATGTACATTGTCCTAAGCAGTGAAATTATGCTTTCTGGCCCTTCATTTAAAGCTATAATTTTCTTCTATTAGGTGTTCTGCCTGTAAGGTACACATGAGCCTAGCTCTCTGCTCTGATTAATACTGAACACCTACTGTGTTCACCAAATAGATGACCCCTTTCCTGCTAATAGTTTAAATAAATGAATATGATGAGCAGTCAGCAGGCTGGACAGGCAACCTTGCTAATACAAATAAGTCGCCTTTATTTTGAATGTCTTCAGCGGCAAGCACAGCCGGAAAGCTGTGTGCCAGCAGAGCTTCCTCAGCTCGTGTGCTTCTTTCATCTTTAGACTGGTGTGAGCATCTCCTCTTAGTTACAGGACATAAGTGCTTCAGAAGCAACCTGGTGAGGGGATCAGGAAGATACTGTCGGGCACTAACACTCTTAATAGAGCTGACGGTGGATTTCAAATTATGAGGGCCTATGTGCCTGTGTCGAGTTTGTGCAAGCAAAGGGAAAAACCCGAACACATTACCAGGTTTTTAAAAACAATCCTACAATCTAAAGAAACGTGAAAACACATAGAACCTCAATCTCTACGTCTATGTGCTAGTTTTTATTTAGAAAACTGTATCTCCTTTGAATATACACTGCTACCTATGTTTTACAGCGATTTTTGCAGTATACTCCACCTGAAAAATAAGGTGCAGTGCCACATATTGTTATATTGTATATGCCAGCTACCTTGAGTTCATTAGAAAATATAAGGGAGTGTCTAAAAGATTTATACATCCTAACAATTCCCCTCTTGGGAAACTGCAAGAGTTTTTGTAGCATCATCTGTGAAATGGATTTGATTGATGTATCAAATTCCCACAGGTCTAGAATCAGCCTGACGACTCCTGCCCCTGGCAGACTATGAAATACTTGCAGTAGAAGCCATCTTGAATGTCTTCATGAAATGGGCTAAATGGTGCCTTGGAACATTTGTTCCAAGAGCTCCTCCAACAGAGATTTCTTTCTATAGTGTGAAACAGTCTTTGGGATCCAAATACCTGAAGCAAGTTCTTCTCAGGAGAAAATAATTTGGTTTACCTTGCAAATCAAATGCACCCGTCAGATTTCAATCCAAAGGTTCGCAGCAGTTGTCATCACAGAGAAGGGGCACTCCAAAAGCAGCCTTTTCTCTTACTCCTTCCCATTTGCATTGCAATTTACAGGTTAGGTTATCATAACACAGGCCATCCATCTGCCCTTTCTTTCTGCGATGTAAGGGAAATTGGAAAGATTCATCTTTCCTTTAGTGGTGGTGCTGAACATAAAGGCTTCTGAAGCCTATTCACAGATAGATGGATAGATATCTGTTCTTCAGAGAGATTCAGTACGTTTAGTGGGAATTTAAAGAGGACATGCTGGCCATTGCTGGGGAATTTTAAGCATTAATTTTGGTTCAACGGATTGTATACAGAAATACGAGCACGGAATTTGTGACTCATCTAAAAAAGTTTGGGGTTTTGGTTTTGGTTTTTATTTTAAATTGGTATTTCGAGATTTGTAAGAGTGTTTCTTTAGGATACATCAATATTTTCCAAGTTCTTGAGTTTATCAATGACAAACTAGAAAGATGTGATTTTCAAAAAGGCCAAGATGATTTCAGCGAAAGTCCAAGTATTTTCAGTAAGAACTGTATACCTATGTTACCTGCATATTATCTATATCCTCTGAGAATCCCATCCAAAATTCATTTTCTTTTAACAAAAAGTATGGGCAATGAGATGCCACAGAGGTACCTGAGTTTCCCAGGATTTACCCTTTCCTAACAGAAAAATGAATTTGGTCTAAGGAACAGTAAAACACCTTACCTTCCTCATCTCTCCCCTTCCTCCCCACTAATTGCTGCCTCTGTAGTCCCATACTTGCTGATGGAATTCTTCTATCACCGATACGATTTTTACTGTTTTGTCCACCTAGACTATAGTTACTTATTGAAATTCTCTGAACTGCTACAGCACAAGTAACAGAAACCTTTATGAGAAATGAGCAGGTATCCTGGGTCCAGTGGCTAATTCTGCATTTTGTTTCTAGGGATAAGAACACTAAGGCACATTCAGACTTCCTGCTAAGGTGCCTTAAAAGGTGGATAGGGGTTTACTACAGTATCTTCATTGTAGTAAGCAGGAAGGGATTCAGAGCTGAGAGACCTAATTTTCCCATATAACCAAAAGATAAAAGGAAGCACCATATTCAGACCATGTAGTTTTAGAAGCCCTAACTTTGTTTGTACTTTGTTTCCCTGGGAAACCAACAGTCCAAATTCCACCAGAGCTGCTTATGTTATGAGTGGAAGGAAGTGAAACAGCAGGATCCCTATCGAAATCAGTCAGAAATAAACTATCTAAAAAAATCTGATTTATTGATAGCTTCTAGACCTCACCAAGACCAAACTGTCATCACTCTCCACTCCATGACATAGACATAAGGAACTCCATACTACCTTCCTCATTAATTGCTAGTAACTCTTGTAAATCAGCTGTGCTCTAACTGGAATTGTTGCATAGTGATTACTATGTTGAATCTCAAAAGATCACGAAATATTTTACTTATAAAATTCTATTAAAACTTTTCCCATTTTATAAGGATTTTTTCTTAATAACTAATATTTGACATAGAACATATATATATTTATTAATGTACTTATGTATTATTACTGGAATAACATGGGATCCTAAGAAAAACTTGACCTGTGTAAGTTTTAATTTCATGTAATATGCAGCGCAGCTAATAGAGGTACCTCTGTAGAATTTCTGCAGTTCTTAACCACAGCCTACTATATATGGAAGGAAAGAAGTCAAAAAGCAATGTCAGCCTCTGTAGATTGATTAGGAGCACTAACTGCATGTGTAGCTGTATTGGAATAAGTAAACCACTGTGTTTCATTATGACAGTAAAAGTAAACTGAGTATCAAGCCTGCTGGCTTGCCAGAGGCAATTTTCTTGAGCTCTTGAGTTTTGCTTAGGGGTTTTTTTTCCCTGTTATCATTTTTGATAGTGTAGATTCAAAGTTTTTGATGTCAGCTGAAATCACAGCAGCAGTTGCACCATAACCTAAGCATCAACAAGCTCAGTCACTACTATCTCTTAAAGAAACTGCTAGACATCATGCACTTGCCCGTCAGGATAGCAACAGCAGTTGCACATCAGCCTGATCTAACACAGCTTCTCTTCCAGGTTCTGAAACAGCAGAGTTCCCTGCAAAAGGAAATGGCTTCCCTGTTGCATTAAACTCATGTAACTTTTCAGACTGGCCATTTATGTTTTACCAATTTTTTTGGCAAATTTAAGCAATTGAGGAAATGCTACCGATTCAGATATCTGAGAAAATGCTTATAGCCACCCAGCTGGCCACCATCTTGCCCGAATGGAAAGAATATTTCCAAAGTCCTTCCATAAGATTTAAGATCTGACCTTACAGAATGCTGAAACAAAAGTCATACAACTTTCATACCTGGTTCCTAAGAGGAATCCAACTGAGGACTGCTGAAAGCTTTTCTTATATTTTTATTGGTTAGAAAGGTGAATCTACCCAACCAAAAACGTGTTCCCTGGAAATGGGAACAAAATACTTTTTAGATAGCTCATTAATTTTTGCATGATTCTTTCATTTCACCCCAGTGCATTATGATATCTGTCATTAGCATATGGACTCTTGAGTAAATGGATACTGATTACGTATTTTGAAAATACTGGTTATATGGAGTCCAATATCCCAAAAAAGAGAAAGGTGAATAGGTTAATCACATTGCTACTATGTTAATTTGGTTACTACCAGTGACCTGTATGTCTAAATGGCATTTATGCCATAGTATGATAACCCAAATACATGAATTTTAGAAGGACTTTATCTATGTAAACCTCTCATTCTCTATATTTTTAATAGAATCATCTAAAGTACATAGCATTCAAGCCTCAAAGGACCAAGGTATATTATAATAGTTCATTCTGAATAGCTTCTTGGGGTAGGGGGAAGTATGGGGCAAAATTTTCAAAGGGAAGAGACCCATTTTTGCTCACAAAAATTATCTGTAAATTTGTGACAGCATTTATGTGGGCAACCATTGACATTATATAAGCAGATCCAGAAAATACACTTGCAAATGATCAGTACAGGCACCCAGCTGTAGCTGATGCTTTGCTTGTACCTCTGTGAATATTCTCTTGGTAACAGCATGCATTAATCCACTACTAGGATTACATTTTATGCAAGCATTTTCAGCACAAACACACCTCCACCCTTCTTGTTTGAAATGTGAGTGCTGGTGTATTAAAAATTATTTGGAAGACAGACTTATTAAAATAATTGTTAAGAGAACACAGTGGGGTATATTTTCAGTGTGGAGCAGAGAGATTTAACTGCATGACTTCCATTAGCTTTAATGAGAACCGCACAGCTAAATGCTCATACACCACACTTGAAGATTAACCCAGAAAACACACATTGTTTACTTTTTACTAATACTCTGATTATTACCACGTTCTTCCTCCTCCTCCTCTTCCTCCTCCTCCTCTTCTTCCTCCTCCTCTTCATCCTCCACATCTTCACCTTCCTCTTCATCCTCCTCTTCTTCCTCTTCAATCTCCTCTTCTTCTTCTCGATCTATCTCCTCATCATCCTCCTCCTCGTCACCTTGCTCCTCATTATCATCAGAATATTCCTCCTCTTCTTCATCCTCTTCTTCTTCTTCCTCTTCCTTTTCATCCATCTCCTCTGTTCCATCAGTTTCATAGCACTCATCTACTGAAGAGTTGTCTGCTTTAACCACAAAGGGTTTTCTTTTGGGGGCTGGTTCTTGGGGTTGCTTATCTTGTGTTTTTCGTTTTTTTGCCAAAGGACAGCCATAAACACTGTACAAAAATAAAAGATGCAAATTATTACACTGTCCTGCAGACTTCTGTAGGTCAGATTGTATAACTCATGTCATTTAGTCATATATTCTAATTCTATACCATGATTAGTTGCTGTTCTCAAAATGCATATTTTCAAACTAAAATTCAGCTTAGGGAATAATGACCAAAGGAGAGGACACCTAGAAAACCTGTGAAAGTGCAAACAAATATTATTTGCCTGAAAGCACCACGCGTACATGCCAGCATAACAGTTACAGAACTGATACAAATGTGTGTTTTTCCTTCTCATTCTTTTCTCTCTTCTGCATGCTACACTCTTTTCTAAGGCAGATGAATATATAAAAAACCCCAGCAATCTTATCCTACCTGTTAGCTATCAGTACAATAATCAGGAATAAAGCGATGCTTCACAATTTTGTAACATTCAGTAAGGTTTTAATTGTGTACAACTAAGATATGTTTCAATGCTATTAAATAATGAAAATATAACTACATTCTTAACGCTGTTGTTTATTGTTATTATTATTATAAATGATTAATTGTTTTCAAATTCTCCACTGTTATGCTCCATTATATACTACAAGGCTAGAAACATGGGAAAGCAAGCTCCCCAATGCAACCAAAGCCAACAGTTTTCATGGCCAGTCTTGGAAGTGTTCTCACATCGAAAAAAACCCCAACAATAAACAAAATCCTTTGTCGGTGAAGGAAGTCAAACTTTTAAAGCTGAGTACCACCTTCTCGTGGTCTCGTGTTGATCATTTTAATGCACTGTAACATAAATGGCATTTCAGAGTTCTGGTCTTCTAGCAGAGTAGTCACCTGCTTCTCAAAGGTCATGTAATCTGTGTTTGTTGAATGTGATCACCCTTGTGTAACCCCTATAACCTCCTACATGGAGTGATTGCCCACACAAATTACTTTTTGTTTAAAGAACTTCCTCTTTGAACTTTTTTTATTGTGTGATTATAAATGCCACTCAACCTACATTGGCTCTTAGTCTTCTTTCTGCGATTAACTAGTTTTGGGACATTTACACTGTTCTTTCTGGCCCTTTCTGCATATCTACTTGTAACTTCCTTTTATGTTACATTTTTGTTCCTTTTATCCTGATTACAAAACACAGACGATCTTTATAATTTTCTTCCACTCTAATAATGAATCATATTCTATTGACTGAAAATAGGGGTTTCACCACATTTAGTCCTACAGATATGCTCTTTGTGGTGTCTGCATGGTCTTGATCTTGGTCTGACTAATCGCATCGGAGCAGTTACGCATCCCAATTACCTCAACTGCTACTTAAGTAACAAGCATTTTCTTTAAGTGCCTAACCATTTTATGTAAGTGTGTAACTTAGCCATCATCTTACCTAAATTTTAAAGTGCTTGTTCACAGGAGGGCTGGCTTAGTTTGCCTGTCACACAGGACATACAAGGAACATATGCAGTAACAAAAGATGGTATTTGTCACCAAAAACCTGTGAAGGGAGACCTTCTCTGCATATTACAGACACTTCTCTGTGTGTAGGGACTATAGGTGTCTTTAAAGTCTAATCCAGCTTTCCTTAATTAAACACCTCCCTCCATTAACACTATCAAGAAACATTGATCCAATTTTAAGTACCCCCATCTAGCCAAATTCCAATCCTCCTCATTTAGGAGTGGGTATGGGGCAGTAGTCCTAATGGGATAAAATTTCCAGACACTAACACCAAAGTTGAGGCTTAACGGTGCAGGTTAGAAGGAGAATACACCCTGAGATCCTCCAGATCCCAGGACCACGCTCCATGCAGCAGGTACTGGGACATAACCTGGGGAAGAGCATCCTCTTCTAGAAGGTGAATCTCTGTGTAGCTGGCTGCAAGAAACTCGGTCTGATACACATCAGGCATGCAAAAGCCCAAACCTTCACTAATTTTAAGAGCCCTAAACCGGGGAAAAAGTAGGCCTAAATTCTGGTGCTTTGTCTTTGGACTACATTTGTATATACCCAAAGATGGTGCAATGTAAAACCAATAAATACGGTGGAAATCCTTGTCTCTAGGTCACCACTACTGCTCACTGCCAAATGACTGTCCTGACCCTTGCTCTGTGAGTCCTCCTCTTGATCAGGACCCAGCTGCTCGGAATCAAGAGAAAAGGTGGGACGCATTTTCATGGAAAATATCCCACATCATCACAGACAGGGCAGAAAGTGGAGTTCAGTCTCCATCAGTGTGGACCGCTCCTAAAACCTCGGGCAAAAGAAGAACACTTTGTTGTAGATCTGATCACAGCAGGTTTATTTTTGCGCTTGCCCTGGTGCTATGGGGGTTCAGGAGCCATCAATTTAAACTCTCCATATGGAACTCTGAGAGACGGCAGATGAATTTTTCCTCAGAGCTGGAATTTCGAAGTGTATGTAGTGCTCAGGGAAACGACTGGATAATTAGGGAGGAACCTGCTTCATTTAGGTTCCTAATAGAGGCTGCATCCTGGAAAACAGGAGTGGGTCATGGCCTGGAGCTCAGGCAGATTTTAAAAACTTGCACATCAGTTCAATGGGATTTAAGTAGACAGGATAATATTTATCGAGTGGTTGTGTCTTGCTTTCCTGATTTCTGTTCCTTCTCTTTGAGATGCGTATTACCCTCACTATAGCTTCTTCGATGCCATTATCATTAAACGGTATTTTCTCAAAATCCCGATCTTTATTTTCAAAGATGTGAGCAGACTTAGCCCCAGCACTCCCTGGGATTTCATTTCTTCCTCTTACTATAACCTTCTTAGAACATTTTAAAAGGTAAAGATGATACTTCAGGCAGCCCTGAGCTAAAACCATCAAGGCTAAAGGGACCAGTAGATGTGAAACGGTGAAAACTTTTGGCCACTGGAGGTGATGTAAACTTGAATTTTGTCTCACTGAAGCCAGAACATTAACCCCACGCTGCCCCAATCGTTGTTCAGTTAAGAACACTAAATACTTGCGAAAATTTTCATCTAGTAATGCCCCAAAACAATCCCCGTTGGAATTCACAATAGTTTAGGAGCTGGGGAAGAACACAGTAGGATAATAAATACATCTATTTTGTTTTGAACTGTTGTTTAATTTTTTTATATTTGGCATCTAAATATAATTGCATGACTTTTTAGATGCAAATAATTGCTCAAAGATAGAAATAAATTGTTGTCATTGCCATTTTTGGTCATCTTTAATCTTTTTTTCATGGCTTTACGCTTTTCTACACAAAATTTTATAAAGTTTATGAGAATCTAAGACATTACTTGGGATTCAGTCCCGTCCCCCCCTGCCCGGAAAGTGCATAACTGGCAATGGAAATCAATGCTGCCTGATCAGCTTTGATGCTTTTATAAATCTCATTAGATACGTATTTGCAACTCAGCTATTCAAGTGAAGTTGTGAATTTGGCTTTAGTTTTTCACTTTATTTATCTATTCTCAATGCCTTTGCTCTTAGAATTAAAACTGAGGACACATCTGCAACTAACAGAAACAAACATTTCTATATTTTAAGGGTTGGGTCCGGCAGTAAGGACTTGGGAATATGTCACTTTTCCAAGAAAATCAGTTATGTGAGATCACTCTGACTCAGCTTTTGCAAACTCCTTCCTGATTAGTTTGCATCAACATGCTGCCCATTTTCTCTACAATCCTGACTTTGGTTTTGCCCGTGCTTGGATTTATAGTTTATAAAGCTACCATTGCATGGGTTTTTCTTATAAAACCTTTAAAATACTGTTTTGCACCGGCTTCCTTCTGCTCTGCAACTATGTATCTTATATAGAGCATATATACCTCACATAGAGCATATATACCTCACGTACCACAGACTTCACAGTCCGAGAGAGTTAAAAAAATTATCCTTGTCTTTCAGAAACCTGGGAAACAGGCCACCAGTCCTGGAGCCTACTGTTTAGCTGCCCTATTTTCTTCTTTTTCTTTCTTAACCTGTTCCGCTCTCATCCTTTGTTTCATTAATTTTTCAGATTCTGCCTCCAGGACACTTCCCTCTGTTTCTGGCATGTTCCCCGCGGTCTCTCTGGCAAGCACACCAAGGGGAAGGCAGCGCCGGCTCCCCAGCAGCCTCTGCCACTGACTTCCCCTCCCGACTGCATGAGGAGAAGACAGTCTCTCCCAGCGACCTCTTGTTCCTCGTATATTTGTGAAATCTGTTATTGTTTGTCCTTATAGCTTCTGCAATTTTCTCTCCGTTTCCAATTTTGGCTTTTGTGATCATACCCTTATTTGCTTATTTTTTAGACTTGTTTATCCCTGCTCAAAGCGATGACCCCATTGATTTATCTGTCCTGTGTGCCTTTCTGTGTTCTTTTATTGCTCGCTGTATTATCCTGGTCAGCTGTGTTTGTCTTATTTTCCCCTCACGCTTCAGCTCTCTTGGCTTTCAGCGGAATATATATTTGGGCTTCCTGAAACACACTTTTGAATATTCCACACTGCTTTGCTGTGTGTCTCAGCCATCTCCAGTTTTCAGAATCTGTCATGAATAATTCTTGTGGAAAGAACGTTGAATTTTATAGTGATAAGCTCCAAGAGGACATATAGACATTAATAATTGAAGAAATTGAAGAAATAATATATGAATTTATACCCCTCAGAAGATGATTTATGGTATTTTTTTAACTCTCATGCAATTTTTCTTCATTAAAAAACATATGATGCTACTCACTGATTCACTCGGTGGGACCTTTCTTCAGAAAACATGTATTTCTTTCCCACAATTGAACTTCTTTATTTTTATATATTTTATTACTAATTTAATATAATTTTCAGCTACATTAGTATGGTTATTATTTCAACAATAACATTATAACAATTAAACATATCTCTTTCAATATATATAATATAGGACCAGAGAATTACAAGGGATTTTCTAAATCAGATTACTGATTAATATTCTCCCCTCCATGATATGCCAGCTCACACATCAAAGGTGGGACATGACACCTATGTCTAGAGGACACTTTCCTCTTAAAGTGCCTTATTTCCCTACATATATTAGGAAAAAAGCTTATGTGACTAATAAAGGTTCAGTCAACTTTAAATACCTAATTTAGATAAAGTGATTCCTATCTGCCATGTTTACCAGCCTTCTTTTTTCATTTCTACCTCTTTTCTATTGAATCTATTATTTCAGAAGCCTCGTGCTACAAGATCCAAGTCAAGAAAATTAACATGTTGGCAATATTATGCCTTAAATCTGAATATTTTTTCTTGGAGGACTGTTACCCTTTTTTTTTTTCTTTTTTTTTTCTCACTAGTACTTTGACAATCCTTACAAAGTGTTATTTCAATCTAAAATGTGTACCCAGCAACAGTGCTCTCATTCTTTTTTTTTTTTTTCCATGCAAGAATTTAACATAAACCAAAACATTTGGTAAGTAATAGAATCTAAAAACGTAATATATCGACACCTAGTGAGGTTATCAAAAACATTTAATGAAGCACCTAAGTATCTGAAGTGGCACTGTGGTGGAATTATATACAGTTGAGGATAAGAAATTAGGAAGAGTCTGCTACGAAGCAAACATCTGCTTAAGGCTTCATGGAGAAAGTTCCCAAGTCATTTACACTTGTTCCACTGGATACTTTAGGTGTTATTTTTGGCTTGGTCTAGATAACTTCCAAGCCCGTATCTCCAGATGAAGACTTTTAGGACACTGAGAAAACAGGTATTTTGCAGATAAGTCCTCTAACAAATCCAGTCTTCAAAGAATGTGCAAACCTAATTAATTTGTGTAACACTGCATCCTATTAAATCACTCTCAAAGCAGGGACTACTTTTAGCTTTAGAGGGCAGATTCTATCAACTGATAGCAGTTGACCAGAAAACAAACATTTGCATTCCTCCAAACCCTACATCTTGAACTCCCTGCACTCCAGGAAGATGCCCATCCCAGCAGACTAGGCACTATTATGAGGAGGAGCTGGTAATGTCCTCGTTGGAAGCTGGACCATTGAAAGAATAAACTGCTTCAGCTGAGGCTGATTTTCCATTCATATTTAAATGACCGCTTAAAGTATGCCAAATTACGACAGGAACAAGCAGCAAACCCAGCGGACAGTGATAACTGTGAGGCAGTAGAGTCAGAATTCTTTGTGGGAAATTATTTTTGCTCTTTAAGCTGCAGCGGTCAGGAATCTTTTCTACCACACAGCAGTATGGTCCTGTGGATTATCCTGGAATATGGGAGGTATTGAGTCGAACCTTCCCAGTCTGTGAAAGGTAAAGAACTTTGCTGAGTATTCTAATCACTAAGCTATAGAAGAGAAAATGGGAAGAGCAACAAGTTAAAGTTCGAGAAGAACGTGGAGTTTTTTTAGCTTTTATTTCGCCGAGATGGCTAATTGCAGCCTACAAGACAGAGCTAGGACACGCTGGTTTTAGTGCTTCTAACCAGCTGGATTAAAATTCTCGGTGCTAGCATCCTGCCTGCTACGAATCCCAATCTAGAAGACTAATTTGCCAGAATCTGCTTTCCAGGAGCCTGCTGGCAACTGAGCCAGAGCCTTGAATACTGTTCCGTAATGAGGTGTGCTTCTTGCCACCACCGCAATGCCAAGCACCGCAGCCTCTAAGGCCACGTCCAGAATGACTGCCCTCACCCTCTCCTCTCAGCTGCAGTTAGGCATTAATCCACAGTCAGCGCTTTGGAAAATCTGGGTCCCCATGCACATTTTACATGCTTAAATATCGTTGCAAAAACTTTTTTATCTATTTAAACTATGATTAAAAGTAACAAATACCTTTTAAAATAGAATAAAGTAATCTCCACCGTTCTGCTGTATTTCAAACTTTCCCACGAGCTTCTGCTTCTGGTTCAATAAATTTGATTATTATAAGCAGGAAGCGCTTTTATATGTGCAGTGTCAAAACACATCATCTTTACTTCATTTATTTGTACTGAATACAAGTTCGTTGACTTTTCAAATTATGTATGTATACAACAGTATTTCAGTTCAGGGGAAACTACTAATTTACCTGAACAGGTACAAGCTTGACTCATAGGAATGAGTGAAATGTTGGCATTCTATCCCTTTTTTCCTTCTGGAGTTTCAAATATTTGTGTACCGCATTATGGAACAGTAAGAAAAATTATGGAGGTGCCCAGAAATGCCGGAACTCAAAAGGTAAAGGTAGAAGATGTTATATTTTCTTCACAGTTTAAAAGTCAACTGAATCCTTTTGCACTTTAGAGCCTTTTTAAACACATGAATAGCCACAAACACACTGCAGATCTACTGATGCAGACAGCATTATTTAACTAAGCCAGCCCTAAAGAAAAGTCAGTATCTTTAAAAAATAGCATTGCAAAAAGGACTTAGGAGTAACAGATAACATGAGAATAGAATGATGTGCCAGAAGTAAATGATGGAGCTCAAAGCTTAAGTATTTTTTTTTTTTAGAAATTCAAATATTGAAATATGTATTTTTAAACGAAATAAAGCGCACTAGCTTCAATGTAGTCAAGACGGTCACAGTAACTTAAGTCAAAGTTAAGATCTTTTATTTAATTGGATCCTATAAATCTCCAGTGTGAAGCACCTCCCCACCCGAATTCCCTGAGGCTCCAAACGGGTGTAACGAATCCTGTGATGACCAGTGGCAAACGTACTGGCTAATCTGCTCTCTGGCTGGTGAGATCATTTCACCCATCACCAAAGTCTCTGCTCTTGGGACACGACAACTGAAAGGAAACTTTCAGTTTTGCAGTAATTAACTCATTTAAACAATAAGTTTATTTAATTGATCGAATCTGATAGCTGTTCAGTGAATAAAACTGAGGCACAGTAATGTATTTCTAGGTGTTGTACAAATACACAGGAAAAATTTCAGCCCTGCAGAACTCATTTAAAGCGAGATGTAAAAAATAAATGTAACAAATCACAAGACTAAAATCTTAAGTGACAGCACAGGTTAGCAAAGTACATGCCCTGCAGTTGTAGATTATTCAAAAGTAGTTACGTAAATAAATCAATATAATATCTGATTGCCCCATGACTTATGATGTCATGGATGGGGTTCATCTCTCACCTACCCGTAGGCTTCTAAAAACTAAGTCTATACACGTCATGTTAGGCTTCCTTCATAAGTCAATGCAGAGAAACTGGAACCTCCTGGGAGGCAATTCATCTCACCTTTCTTAGACACTGTGCCTATCTCTCCACTGACACTAAAGGGATCCCTAGCAGATTTTAAATCCACTCACCATAACACTTTTATAAAGAGAAAACCAAACCCCTGCTTCTTCCCTTTCCACAGCTGCTGTATCACTTAACATGAATAATTCTCCTCCCTACAGCTTAGCTAACTTTTCAAGACTACCTGCATGATCCAGTGTCAGACAAATGCTGTAGTTGCACCCTAATCTTAGAATGGCAAATACCCAACCTAATTGCATGTTCAAGAGCCGGAGCCACAATTGATTCCGTCTTGTTGTTAGACCCTGGAATACAGGGACTGAACAAAGAAACTAGGATAGTGCAGAGAGCACAGGTTTAATGACTCATATTGATTCATTAGATGAAATGCATATAATCAAGTTTTGCTAAGTGGCTATTGATTCTGCACACTTTGATGTTGATTTAGATGTAACCCAGACACATAAAAATGGGAACATGCAAAGCCAGTGACCACTTCTGCACTAACTCAAAGAACACCGACTTCTGCACTAACTCAAAATCCTGAAGTCCACATTTATTTCAGAAATCTAAACCGGAAGAAAAATATTGGGAAAGAAAAATCTCTATTTTTCGACATACAGACAAAAATGAGGTTGGTTACACAGAGCTAAATCAAAGCAGTATCTAGAGCTGCCAAGATGTCCAGATTTGTGTGTATCCTGTGTTTTCAGCCTCAATGGTAATGACAACTCTGTTTACAGGTAGAGGGCAGGGCAGCTTCCAATTTATTTATTTTTCATGATAACACGGTATCATAAAATGGGAAAAGTTCATAATCAATCATTCACCAATTTGAAAGGGTTAGAATACGCTACAAGAGTGCACCAGTAACAAAAGATCTTTGCATAGTCACAATGTTTGAGCCTTGGACGTGATATGAAGTCTTTCTATTCCAATCCTTTAAATGTAATTGCTTTTAAGCAATTCAGCGTGCTAAGTTCAAGCATTCAAAAATCAAGGGAAATAAACTGCTGGAAATCAAAGGCGATTCATGTAGTTATACCGTCAATCATTTAACAACACGGCTAGGTACGTATTAGTAGAATCAACACCCTTAGACACAGACTCAATAGATCATATTTAACAACAACACAGCAGGTCAAACTATCATTCTAGCATGTACTTAAGTGTCGAGTAATAGAGTAGGCTGTCATTTTATCGCATCTCTAATGTAGGGCTACTATAATGAAACTATCAGCTACTGATTCCTATCACAAATACTCTTCCCATCATCTCCACATAGATACACAATAGCATTGGCTCCTAACTTAATTTAAACTATGGAAGATATACGGCACAGAATTAAGAAATACGATACACCAATTTTCCTGTAACTATAGCAAAAAGTATCTTACTTAATCCAAAAAGCTAATGGCTACAGAATATAAGCAATGGAAAGGAATAATACTGTGGAGCAGTCTTCTAACACAGAACATGAGTGTCATCAGAAAATACCTGAAATTACAGGAAAGAAATTACAAAAACAAAGTGATACAAGCTGCAACCACTTCAGTGCTTAGGTACTGGATTCTCACCTCCAGCATAAGCTACAGGACACTGTTCTTTGTCTTGCACGGTTGGTTAGGAGTCATTCAAGTGTGAAATATTCTAAATTCTGGTTGTTAGAGGATTGAGATGCTTAAATCTTTCTATCTTGAAAAAAAGCAAAAAGATTGTTTCTTTCCGTAACTCAGAGAAAATATGATGATTCTAAAACAGAACAGAAACGACAACATTCTCTCTACTTTATTGTCTTACGGAGCTGCAGCCAGAATTGGTCTGTTGGTAAAAATGTTAACCATTATTAATATGTATTTAGCAAACATTATTACAAAGGAACTGAAAGTTTATCCTCCATATTAATTTTTAAGGGTGTTTTCTTTCTTAGTGGGCTCTACACCAAAAAAGTTACCATAAAAATCTGTTTAATGTAAAGAGGATTTCTAAAATCCCTTTATCATTATACCTCCTCGAGACTAATTTCTAGAACAAAATTTTGGTATTAGCTGTTGTGCCTGGCAGTTTACTACCATATACAAATTTATAAGCACAAACTTAGAATCAAGACTTTATGTTCTTTGCTCTATATGGACACAGCTATCTTAGTGTGATGTAATTTTCAACAGTCATTAGAGTACCTATGATCAGTTCCTATCAGAGATGCATTTGAGCAATCTGCCATTCTAGACTCACACAATTCTCCTGCCCTAACTTGTGCTCAGTGACAGGACACATCCTTCAAGAGGCACAAATATAATGGCATATGTTTTTCCACCCCATGAAAGTAAAGGCATTGAGGTGCTGGAGTGTGTCCAGAGAAGGACAACAAATCTGGTGAGGGGTCTGGACCACAAGAGTTATGAGGAGCGGCTGAGGGAACTGGGGTTGTTCAGGCTGAGGGGAGACCTTATCACTCTCCACAACTACCTGAAAGGAGGTTGTAGCGAGGTGGGGGTCAGTCTCTTCTCCCAGGTAACAAGCGACAGGACAAGAAGAAATGGCCTCAAGTTGCGCCAGGGGAGGTTTAGGTTGGATATTAGGGAAAATTTCTTCACCGAAAGGGTCATCAAACATTGGAACAGGCTGCCCAGGGAAGTGGTGGAATTGCCACCCCTGGAGGTATTTAAAAGATGGGCAGACGTGGTGCTGAGGTACATGGTTTAGGAGTGGTTTTGGCAGCGTTAGGTTGGACTTGATGATCTTAAAGGTGTCTTCCAACCTAGATGATTCTATGATTCTATTTTAAGTACAAGGCAGGTATTGTGGATCCTTATTCTCACCTCTAAGAAGATGCGGCTGCACACACCCCACCGCCTGCCATGACTTACATCCTGAAAGTCGGATATTTGGTTGTGGTAATAATGTACTGAACCAGTCTCCTTCTGCAGCACATAGAAGTTGTTGTGCTGTAATATCAGGGGGTCTTGCAGGTAGTATTCCCACCAAGATCCTAGCTCACCTATCAACAGCTTGAATTGGTTCAAGCTGTTGGCAGACTCAAAGGACAAAACTGGATCTCTTATGTTCAGGGTTTTTTTCACCTTATTTTTTTCATGATTGGAAGAACCCGAAATACTCTGGTCTAAAAATGAAAGCTTACCTACTGGCTTAATCACGTGACTCCAAAAACCAGATGTCTAGATATGGGCCTAAATAGCTTTGCCTTAATCTGGCCTTTTTTGATATATGTGATGAAAGGAAGGATGCCTGTTCAGGGGGGAAGAAAAACCAAAAAAACCCTAAGTGAATTCCATCACATTCTTGTCCAGAATAGTGAAGCTCCAACTTGACTCATATCACGATTAAAAAAAAAATACTACGGCATATAATGTTGCTTTTTATAGCTGACAGTGAGCTCTATTAGACTGTAGAAGAGTCTCTGAAGGAAAATGAAAATAGCCTCCCAAGGGAGTGGAAGCCCCACACAGCATGATTTAAATGTGGCAGCTGGGTTGTGGGTGGAAATGGCGGTTTCCATTGACAATCTGCTGCCAATATACCTCCTATGGCTAGATTTCGCAGGGAAATGTGGCAGTTATCCCTCTCTGAAGTTCAGCTGCTCAGTTTTAAAGATGTAGAGACAGGAAAGGTAGCCAGGGTCAAAGACTGAATACAGAAAGGTCCAGAGTGATGTACTGTCCAAGGACAAAAGGGTAAAATTGGGAAATGGCCTGAAGTGCAAGTGTGTAACAGGAAGATGGCAAGAAGAGGAACAGATTCGTTAGTTTTATAAGATGAAAGGGAACTTTTTAGAAAGTGTATGCTACTTCAAAGACTACTTTCAATTTTTTGAATAGTTTGAGGCATTCCACGTCTAACGCTTATGTCTCATTGAAAGTTGGTTAGCAATGTGTTAGTCACTTTTAAAAATGGTCCCTATATATCTGGGGCACGGATCTATACTGGGAACAGTTGTGGCAACATTAAATGTCAGCACACTTAACTTTAAAGTACTTAAGTTTAGATGACTAAGTTTCTTAGTGAATAAATTGCCCAACGGTAATACATAGGTATATAAGCCTGGGAGTTACTACAGCAAGCATGTTCACTGAGGCATATCTACGCGAAGAAATATGAAGTACCATGAAAAGAATGTTTCCAAAATCACCTCTCTCTTTCTTACTGACGTCTGCATCTACTTGCAACTCTGACTTAGGCATCATCTTGAAAATATGACTCATACTCCAAAAAGACACTTTCTGATGCAGGTCTAAAAATCATGGCTGTAGTACGAATGGCTCTTTATTGCTCTCTGTTTTGATGCAGGCAGTGTGGCAAAGTTCTTTGCCTTTTATTTTTTTAACAATTCAGGTTGAAACTATTGTCAAAAGAGTGGAAGACCCTTTATTTTATTTTCGTTTGGAACCCATTCAGCCTGTTGCGGCTCCAAATCCGGTTCCTCTAGAGGAATCCTTTAATCACCAAACTAGCTTTTCTCTCTCTTTCTCTGTTCTCTGTAGTAAACCTCATGCTCCTTTGTGTCCACAGGCCCAGCTCCAACAGCTGAGGCAGAAGGCAGCCTCATCCTAGTCAGTCTTCGCCTGCCGTCCTTTGGTATGGCTCTGGCTTGGGAATTAATTAACAATGTGCTTGGGCGCAATCAGGCTGATGGAGAAACCAAAGCAGTACGTTGCTTTCTGAGGTGGCTGGTTCAGGATGTGCCACTATCAGGAAATTTTTCAGCGAAAGGGGATGTGACTGCTACGCTGGCTGCAGAAACCAGTGCTGTCCCAGCGTGTTAGTGTGAGCAGAGAAGGCTCCTGCGCTTGCTGCATCAGAGGATGCTGCTGTAACGACACGCAGTCTGCAAATCTCAGACGGTCGGGCATGTAGAAAGCACTGAGCAGCACAGCTTAGCTAAGCTGGCAGCTCCTCTGGGTACACATAAATAGGTTTTCTATTACAAGTTTGATCAATTACAGACTCAGGTTTTTTGTGGGTCTTTCTCTTGGAGTTCAGTACCTAAGCTCTATTTAATTTGTGCTCTAGAAGCTTGTGTTTATATCCTGGTTTATGTGTCTTAATGCTTATTTTGAAAGTCAGATGCAGAAATTTAGTGGTGGAAAACTTTTTTCTCTCATTCCCTAATTAACAATTAGTGTACTAAACAGATGGTGGGCCAGGTATCAGAAGACATTTTAGTGTCCATACTGTCTATTCAGTTTTGAAGGTAGGGATGATAAGCTGCATAGGCATGATGTCACTTCAAATTATCTGATATCATGCAAAGTTATATTGTAATGTAGCCAGTAGGTAAATCTTTCCTGGCTGCACCATATGATTTTAGATTTCCTTATAGCTTAAAAATTAGGAAATTTGGTATCACTTCTGCTTTTCAGATCAGCCAAGAAATTTTTTCTTCCTGGAAGTTCTTTTTTTTTTTTTACAGACTTTTAGAGCAACATAATTAAAAACTGCCCTGGCGTAAGAATAAAGAAATTCTATTCCTGCTTACACAAGAGACCAGTTTAGTCCCCAGTATACATAAAAGGTAAAAAAAAAAAAAAATTTGCTACTAGGAAATATTAACTAACCATGACAGTTTGGCAGTGGTTCTATCCGAGGTGTCCACTAGACTGTGATGTCTGAATCTGACTGACTGCTATAATTTTCAATGAACAATCAAAATTATAGTAGACAGAAAAAGCTAAATGTTTTCTCTGTTTTATAGTTTTGCTTAAATGATGACATTTTAAATAAGTGGTTCCACTTTTACTCAATGCCATTTTAACTGTTCAGTCCTTCCTCCCACATACTTTTAATAACATAACTATAAGCAGCAAGCTTGACTGTGTTAACACAGCAGTCAGAATTTATTTGCATTCTTTCTAAAATGATATTTGTTTTGTAACTCTGACTCAGTTCGTGAGTCCGTCTTTCTCTGTGATCCCTTCAGGTCTCACAAGCTAAGCAAAGCCAGGCCACGTCAGTTCTGAGTATGTCAGTATTTCCAAGAACACCTAGGTGCTGCAGAGACAGGACTCTGACTCAGAAAGTGGTACACTTTCCTTGCCAGTAGCACTGAAACAAATTCTTAGCTTGCCATTGTGGAAGGGACAGAAGACTGTAAAGCTGGTAATGCCTTGTGTCACGTGGCATTAAAAAGAAGAGCTAAGTGTCTGTGTTTTAAGAACCAGAAATGTTAATTCCAAAGCCCTGCTCAAAATTAAGTCATGCAATTACATTCTGTCAGAATTATTTCTACATTTTCAGACATGTAAACAATTTTTTATTTTTTTCACTTTCCATCCCAAACTCCTATGCACTATAAATATGTGCTGGTAAAAAGTTGCTATGGCCAGTCTTGTGAGTCAATGTGCTATTGTGAATGTATTACAACATCACAAGCAACATGACCTTTCGTGTCATTTGAAATCAAACACTTAACATCACAAAATGCACTGAGGCTACTGTGTTAACATTTGTGAAATGTTTTCAAAGTAACAGTTGAAAAATCTTTATGAGCATAAAATACAGTTACTGTTGTAAATTGGCTACAGACCAGCCAGCCATCTAGTTGGGCCTTCGTATCTTCTGCTTCCTTTCACAAAGTATGGGATATCCAGAGAATTCTCTGAGAAACAGGTTTCAAATCCAGATTTTTTGTTTGGTGACTAGCGACATGCAAACATCTCTAAGACTCATATCAGAGAATATCATAGAATCATAGAATCATAGAATCATAGAATGGTTAGAGTTGGAAGGGACCTTAAAGATCATCAAGTTCCAACGCCCCTGCCATGGGCAGGGACACCTCTCACTACAGCAGGTTGCTGAAAGCCCCATCCAGCCTGGCCTTAAACACTTCCAGGGATGGGGCCTCCACAACTTCCCTGGGTAGCCTGTTCCAGTGCCTCACCACCCTCACAGTAAAGAACTTCTTCCTAATGTCTAATCTAAATCTCCCCTCTTCCAATTTAAAACCATTACCCCTTGTCCTGTCACTAGACTTCCTGACAAAGAGTCCCTCTGCAGCTCTCCTGTAGGCTCCCTTTAGATACTGAAAGGCTGCTATCAGGTCTCCCCAGAGCCTTCTCTTCTCCAGGCTGAACAGCCCCAGCTCTCTCAGCCTATCCTCATAGGAGAGGTGCTCCATCCCTCTAATCATCTTAGTGGCCCTTCGCTAGACCTGTTCCAACAGTTCCATGTCCTTTCTATGTTGAGGACTCCAGAGCTGGACACAGTACTCCAGGTGGGGTCTCACAAGCGCAGAGTAGAGGGGGAGAATCACCTCCCGTGCCCTGCTGGCCACGCTTCTTTTGATGCAACCCAGGATACGGTTGGCTTTCTGGGCTGCCAGCGCGCACTGCCGGCTCATGTTGAGCTTCTCATCCATGAGCACTCCCAAGTCCTTCTCCTCAGGGCTGCTCTCCAGCCATTCTCTGCCCAGCCTGTATTTATGCCTGGGATTGCCACGTCCCAGGTGTAGGACTCTGCACTTGGCTTGGTTGAACTTCATGCCATTTGCATTAGCCCACCTCTCAAGCCTGTCCAGGTCCCTCTGGATGGCATCCCTTCCCTCCAGTGTGTCAACCGCGCCACCGAGCTTGGTGTCATCGGCAAACTTGCTGAGGGTGCACTCGATCCCACTGTCCATGTCTCCAACAAAGATGTTAAATAGCACTGGTCCCAGTACTGACCCTTGCGGGACACCACTCGTCACTGGCCGCCACGTGGACATTGACCCATTAACCACAACCCTTTGAGTGCGGCCATCCAGCCAGTTCCTTATCCACCGAGTGGTCCATTCATCGAACCCATGACTCTCCAATTTGGAGACTAGGATGTCATGCGGGACAGTGTCAAATGCTTTACTTAAGTCCAGGTAGATGACATCCATTGCTCTGCCTTTGTCCACCAAGTTCGTGAGACAGATATCAGAGAATATTTATCATATATGTCATGATAGATGACATATCCTCTTGTTTGAGGTGACTGCTTCCTTGCCTCCTTCTCCTGAAGTAGTCTTTATGGTTACTAAGACCCAGCAAACAATTAATCCTCATTGATCATCCCAGAAGAAACCATGCCCAAGCAAGATCTACATTAAACAGTGTCTCAGTAATTCTAGCACATTATTCTTATTGTCCCTGCAAATATTCTATAACAAGAAATCATTTGCTAATCTTTGTATAAATGAAATTTTAATATAAGAAGGAAGGTCTAAAGCAAAAGGCACTGGAGTAGAATTCAGAGCCATGACTCAACTTCTGGCTGTGACGCAAATTTCTTGTGTGGTAGCAGAGAGTCACGAACTGCTAGTTTACCAAGGAAGTGAATGCATTACAGCTCTCAGTTGCTATGCATAGCTGTGGAGTGAAATTCTAACATCCAAGTGAGGTACGTCTGCTCCTCTTCTAATACCTTGGGACACGTAGGCACTTACCACACAGCAGAATTTAGACACTGTCATCCAGAGTGGAGGATGATATTTTCTGTAGCAGAGAATTTCTGCTCCAAGAGTTAATCACCTTAAGCCTTAATTTTTCCTAAAGAAACAGAGGCAAACTCAGTCTTTTGACTAGGAGATGGTCAGAGGAGAAATCATGATCCCAGCCTTAGCCATTATCTAATCTAGAACATACAGAAACGTGTGAGACAGTAGTGTTTAATATCCTCTTTGGCCAGGGGTAAGTGAAGCTTCATTTTACACCTCTCTGAAGACTGCTTGCTCATGAGGTTTTACAGTAATCTGTGTTGAGAATGCCTACTTCTCTAATACTTCATGCAAAAGAAACCATTTACATGTTCTTTGCTGCCGCTGAGGGATTCATTCCATTCCTCTCTAAAATGAGTGTCTGTCTTCTACATGAAGTGGTAGTGCTGGAACTGGAAATAGGGTTCTACTCTCTACAAGTGACTGCTCAAAGTTACAAAATTATATCCTTCCCTCTTTCTTTTGGATATATTATTGTCCATAAAATAGAAACAGATTGAGTGTTGTGGGTTGGGCCGGATTGGCCCAAGCAAGCTGAGCGACAGATGTTCCCTCTCCTGCCAAGCAGGAGAGAGAGAAGAAGAGAGACTAGTTTAATAAGAACTAAACTATTTTAATGAAATATAAAGAATAAAATAATAAAAAGAAAATAATGAAATATGTACAAAACCGTATCAAGCTCCCAGGATGACAGTCACGTCACCAGCAGGCACTGGGGAAGTCCCAGACTGAACTCAGCGACGGAAGGGAACTGGATTCAGGAACACACGGGTCGGGATCAAAGGCAGACGAACAGACGGAGTCCTCCTCAGATGCCGGCCATTGAAGAAAAAAAGCCAGAGCCAGAGCAAGCGCAAGAGCCCAAGCAAGCCAGAGAGGAAGGGCTGACCCTTTGATCCCTCAGCTTTTATACTGAGCATGAGGCAGATGGGATGGAATACCCTGTTTGGTCAGTTTTGGGTCACCTGTCCTGTCTGCTCCTCCCCACAGGTGGGACCCCTCTGCGCTTTTCCGCTGCCGACCCCATAACGGGGCAAATAACGAAGTTGTCTGGCCTTGGTCATTATAGCAATAAGCACAAGCAAGAGCCTCTCTGCACACCGTGCCTCGGCATCAGCTATAAACGTGGGTCTTACCACTCTGAGAAAGAGCAGTTTTCTGCACAATAGGCTGCTAATTTCAGCAGTTAGAAGAGGCCTAGTTAGAAAGCAGACTTACTGAACAAAATTGGTCCTGTTTTACCTCAAACCAAGACATTGAGAAAGAGAATACAAGAATCTTGGCACCTCAACTTCTCTGTAGTCATGGAAGTTCCCAGAAGATGGGAGAAACATGTCCTAACTCCTATTGACAAAGAAAAAATAGTGTGTGAGTGCCATGTTTGTATAGATTACAAACTGGAGGACTTTAAAAACGCTTGCTACACTGCAGCAAGCAGCCAAGAGATTAGAGATGCACTAACTATGCCACATACTTAGTATGATATAGGTATCAAGGTTCCCAAAAAATGTTTATTGGCAGAACACTAGAAATTTGGACAAGCTTAAATGGTAAAAGTACAGTTCTACTTTGACTTCAGAGTTAGACACAACATAAAGGAGGGATGATAGGGGTCCATATTTTGGACTGTGTGACTTAAAGCAGAAGTTGAATGCATGCCAGTTTTTAGCCCTAGCCTTTATTCTGAACACCTATTCCCCGTTCACAAAATATAGGTACAGTTTTCTCATGGAGACATTATGAGGGTGAAAAACAGTAGCAGGTACATATCATTGGTGAATTTCTTTCGTGAGTATCAGCTGGACAGAAAGCATTCATTCCCTACTTGTTCATCCAATTTAGTGGCCTGCTCATTACATTAAATAAAAAAATTGATGGTAGAGAAATCTGTCCCAGCCCCAGGGAACTGAACTTAAAAAAGCTGTTTTAACTGGCTGGTATTGGCATTTAAAACCAATCATATCCTGCCCTGTCTCATTTGGCTTTATAGCATTACAAATTTTATAATAAATCATAGATTTAAGACACAGGCTCATTTCAATCACAGGAATATTTTCTCTTAGGCGCTATACCCCTTCTCCACTCTTCCATGCATACTTACAGTGTGGTGCTGCTGGTTCTGGCAAATAAGCAAAGGACATTAGGTTCTGCAATCCCTTTTCATATAATCGGTAAACTTCCAAGATTGTCTTGGGAAGGTGATTCAGGTGAGTAGCCAGGAAACTAACTTGGTAGATCCACTCATCTGCTTGAAGTTATCACCATTTACAATGTCCTAAGCTGTACAGTGGAGAGAATGTCTTCAGGAGCTATCTACCCCTAGGCATTTGATTCTCTGTTGTGGATGTATTTATTTAGATTTATTATTGTCATCAAAGATGGCTCAGGAGTACCTCTCCTTTCCCTGTCCTGAGCTGACATCACTAGAAGCAGTACTTCTTATCAGCCACTAATAAGAAGTGATGTCTTTGAAAGGGCTGTCTCAACTTATTGAAAAACTTCAACAGAAGTCTTTAAAGACACATGGCAGTGTATTTTCGAAGGAAAAAACCACCCACCAAACTATTATTTTTTCCTGCAACCTTATTTTTGGTTTCTCACTTCTTTACTTTTTTGTGCCTCATTTCTCTCCTGTTTCTACATATCTATGCAGACTTTTCTACTAGCGTGGTCTACTGATTTAAAACATGCAGAAGGCAGATGGAACTTGGTTTCTGGTTCCTTCATATTTGAGTTGGTTTGTTGTTTTCTTCATATTCTTTTGCTAGCCCAGGTACTATTTAGGGCGCTTGATCTCATAAAATATGAATATTTGAAAGAGAAAGAGAACTATAACTCTATTTTTTTACTTATGTGATTTCCCCTGCCTCTTTTTTTGATGATTCTAGCAGAATTCAGATCATTTTCACTGAGTTGCAGACTAAGGTGCAGGGTAACGCTATTCTCTGATAGCACGGGTGCCACCTATGGATACAACTTTTTCAAAGTTATCTATGTTATTTGTGTTGGCGTGGAGACTGGAGCAAGGAATAAGATGGGGTTCCCTGTTTATCCATCTGCCAGTAAATTCTCCTGTCTCCAAGGCCCTAACTTGAGATGCTCCAATCCACAGGCCATTTTTCAACGGCACACACAGTAGCTGTGCTGCTGCTCAGAAGAACTGTTGGTAGGTGGATTTCAGGCAGCTCCATAATACCCTAACCCCAGTGCACAATGTTGCTTACGGCTTTTTCTGGTTTAGTGTAAGGCTCGTAACCATGACTGCATTATCACTAAAACACACATTGATAAACAGATGTCTTAAATACTCCCAGCTTTTTAAACCTCAGAATCAATATTTTTTTTACAGAAATATTGTAGAAATAACTCACAAAATGTGAAATGGGGAAACTAGAGTTGACTCTAAATGTAAAATTGTCTAATCACTACAGATCAGTTGACGTTGCTCTATCCTCCAGAAAAATGTTTTGATCCAAAAAGCACTGAAATATAAGGTTAGACTTCCTCTGAAATCAACAGTCGTTTAACAGATCTTTATTTAAATAGCAGATAAATATTAGAGACATACTTTTTGGCCCATGTTTCTAATAATCCTCCATATATGCTTCTATCTTTACATCTTAGGATGCCTGAAATTCTCTTTCTGTTTACAAGAAGAGAAACAGAGGCATAGGAAGATGAAATGTCTTGCCCATCATGTGTGAATCAAGTCTGTAGATCCTCTTTTCCATTATGAAAAGCACAAATTATTCAATCTCAAACGATTTATTTCTCTCCTAAGAGGATGCAATGTTCTCAGCAAAGCTACCAGGCCAACAAAATAAATTTCCCATAGGCAAAGGAAAAATGTGTAGAGCTACTTCCAGGATCTTGTTGGGTAAATTATCTCCCTAGTATTACTGGATCATTCTGCGTTCTATTCCTTCTTTCTTCCTTTTTTTTTTTTTTTTTTAATTTATTTTCTTTCCCAAACTTTCTTCATAATCTTCATTCATTTTGTGGCTGATGGCAACATCTCTAGACAGATCCTTCCACAGAAAACACTGTGGCTGTAAGTGGAATGCTGCAGAAGAAACATGCCCAGGACCTCCCATTTGAAAGAAAATGATCATATCATTTCAGCCACATACAAGCCTGGGGACACACTGCAGAAAAAAATCTGCTGTTTGCTGTTGCTGCACAGTTGGATCAGCACTCTCCATGCTCCTGCCCCTGATTTTACTTTGTTTCCCCCCATTATTAGGCTAGTACTCCTGGCACATGCAGACCCTGCAACTTGCTGCCACTGACATTGCTGTCCCTAATCCAGGTGGTGGTAGGAGGAATTGACCTGTGGTTCCTTTGTGTAGTCATCTCTAGACAATGGCCACTAGCATGCAGAGCCACATGCCAATTGCTGGTGTATATTTGGTTGACGTTTCAGACCCAACTTTGCACCTTTCTAATCATTAATCAACAATCAGACAAAGGATATATTGCTGAATCCAGACAGCAGCCAATACAGACCTCTAATACATTATGGATTCTCTGTCAGCACATTTATTTATTGTTTGCAGTGTTCTGTTTGAAAATCCCTATGCTCTTTTACTTTATTTATTTATTTACTTATTTCTCTTTAGCTGGATTTAACAAAGGAGTGAAGCTTCATTTATTAAAATTTTTTTACAAACCCCGAATGGTGGATTATTTTATATAAAATATGTTTACAATATTATTATTGGTATTTACTACATTTAGCAAAATCTTTAGCAAATATACCACTAAATGAAACAAAATTAAATTGCACAGTGTCAGAGTGCATTTTTTCCTCAGGTGAATATCCATTTTAACATTATTTAACACTATATTAAAGGTTGACTGTCAGCTTAGAGAGAAATGAATATACATTTGTCTATACTGCCAGCATTCGGTGGGATTTTTCACAGCATCATAAAGGTAAGTAACAATAAGGACCTCACTGTTCTGTGGTTAGGCTTTAACACAAATGCATCAGCGGACCTCGGGTTCTGCACAGCGTGCAACTATGCTCTGCTATCAAATTAATGTTAAAATATGTATGTCCTGGCTTCTGATTTATAATATCGTTGACAAATAGTAAAAAGGACAGGCATGCCATAAAGTTTATGGATGGAGTGATGGCATGCACAATGATGTCTCATAAAGAATAAAGGGGGAAAAGTTATTTATTCTTGTGGATTCAAGAACTAAAATACAGATAGACTGGCTGCGTGCACAGAATTTTTCATAAATATCCCACAGTGCACCCTGTTGTACAGCAGCCATACATTAATTAGAGCATTCAGCAGACACTGCAATGTGTTACACTCACCCAAGTGAATCTTCATTTTTCACATGCAGGGCCTTACTAATTAAAATCAGCTTTGCAATTAAACGTGGAAAATTGTGTTAAACTTTCAAGCGTGGTTTGGAAAAAATGTATTTATTTTTAGGGTATTTTATTTTGATGCAAATGAATTCTCCATCAAAGTGAGACCAGTAAAAGGGAGGTATGAGGATTTCTCTTTTTTGTATTATAGATGCTCCTCTCAGTTGCAAGTTGCAATGCTCCACTATCTCTCTGCCAGTACCTGGCCCTGTTCCAATGCTTTTAGTGAGTGCTATCTGTCAAGGCATGAATAATACAGCCCCTAGGCTGTCGGCAGAATCCAAATGAGGCATACATCAGGAAGCAAGCACTCGACTTTAGCTCCAGAACATGCTCCTGTGAAGACAGGCAATTATTCACCCACGGCTGCAGCCATGGCAATCAAACTGGTGGGTGAAAAGGTATATGAAATGAAAAAATTTGAATAAGAAATATGGCACAACAAGCCACAGAAATTCAATAATTTTCTAATGAGAGAGAGACATTTGAGTCTTTTAATTTTGAAGTTTGGGAGCCTGAATTATTTCTCTCATTCTGCTCTAAAATACAGACAACTGAACTACAGGATATAATGCCAAGGCAATGCAAGGGTACGTGGGGCCTTTCCTAACCCAAACAGCAATGCTAAACTCTAAGGTATTCATAAATTCAAAAAAATCTGTTGTATGAAGTGACAAATCTCATGCTTAAAAATTAAAAGATGGTCAAAACAATTCTATCTGTATAATGTAATAGAAAGAGAGACAGCCTAGTAAAGCAACAAAGAACTGGTTGATATTGCAAAATTTGGTGGAAATTAAAATGCAATATATTTTATAAGGTTAGGGAAAATTCATACATTATAGATCCAAACATTATTTTATGATCTCTCTTCATTTTTGAGATTTGTTTCTTTTTGCAAGACATTGTATCAGTGATTAATGAAAAAAAAATCCCTTACAAATGCAATATGAACTGAAGAATAATCATACAAAATTCCTTGGTAGATGAAATGTTTAGGTTGGTATATTTCACCTGAATTCTTATTTTCAGCAATCAAATTGAAATTGATGATATGGTGAGAGCTGTATCAGTATTTCCATTTTAAATCTGAAGGGTTTATCATTTGGCCTTAACTCATCCTTCACTGAAATTTGATGCACATTATTTCAGACTAGGATTGTGTTTTGCTTTAATTTCTACACAATGGCTTTATCTGCTTTCAAATATGCACTGATATATGCATTAAAACAATTATAAATTAGTATACATAGTGCCACTCTACCAGCTGAAGATTCTTTTTAGGGCTCTTATTTGTTAGAATGTGTTTTATTCTGAAGCATGTGATATTTGGCCAGTGATTAATCCATTACAGAATCTAAATGCTTTTGCTACTTGAGAAAAAAATTTAACTATGATATTAAGAACCTTTTAAAATAGGCCATTGCATGTAATCATTATTTTTTTTATATGGAATCTAGTTAGGATTTGTATGTGTCTACACACCTATTTACATGGCAAACCATATGCATCTATTTGGTATATAATGTTTTTTTTAAAAAAATGCTAAATGCATAGCAACACAGTAGGGTGTAATATTTTCAAAACCATCATTCACATCTACTCAGTAAATAATAGAGGTCAGTTTGCACTCAGTTCCCCTAGAGTAACTAAGGGATTCAATCCTGCAAAACAGCCCAGAAAGTACACCCACTTTTACATTTATGTTTGCATACACAGAATGTGAATCCTGTTGTCTTTAAAGTTGATTAATGAAACTGGCAAAGTTCCTACTAATTGCAATGAAAGAACACTCGAATCTAAGTTTTTCTTCAGACGCTTAGCTGACAGACGTCCCAAAAACACAGTTCTGGGAACACTCTCCTGGTGTGGTTTGAGTAACTGCTGTATACCCAGATGGATTGTTCACAGCTAAAAGTATCCAAGGATCTGGTCCAAGCTTATTGTTCAAAATTAATTCACAGCTCTGAACATATAAGAGTACTGCTCATTATTACGCTGCTACAATGGACGTGAAGAGCTACCAAGTGAATAAAATAAACAGTATCAGGACCACGGTCCAGGGAGAGGGTCTGGTTTTCACTCCTAAGTTTCGAAATTGTTTCTCGCCTCCACCACTATTTGAATGTGCCTCTGGCTTATTTTTTTGGTGTTGTTTTTGTTTTCAGGTCTTCCATAAGCATTGCCTTTTTTTAAATTATTTTTTAGGACCTGATGCTGCAAAGATATACACGTTTCTTTACCGCATGAACTGTGAGTAGTTGAGTTGGCCTGAGGTGCCTGGAAACATAAACAACAGGTACTGAAGTCCTGTCTGTGTAAACCCTAACATCTAGGCACTGCCTCATCACGTGCAACGTAGGCCGTACCAGAGGGTCTATGGTGGGATTCTAGGTATTACTGAAATACAAAACCAGAGAGATCACAGAATCACAGAATCACTTAGGTTGGAAGAGACCTTCAAGATCATCGAGTCCAACCATAAACCTAGACTGCCAAAACCACCCTTAAACCATGTCCCTCAGCCCCACGTCTACCTGTCTTTTAAATACGTCCAGGGATGGTGATTCCACCACTTCCCTGGGCAGCCTGTTCCAATGCTTGATAACCCTTTGGGTAAAGAAGTTTTTTCCTAATATTCAGCCTCATCTTCAGAGTTAGGAAGCCAGATGTGATGTTGCTCTGCTTCGCTCCAGGACGTGGTGGGTCATCTGGTGGGAAAGGATCTGGCCTGGGACAGCGTGAGGAGGTGGGAGCTTCTGCCTGCTGTTTGTCATGTCAGAGCAGATGTGTCTGCTCTGAAGAAGGTAGGCACACCACTTAACTTTGGGTATCCACCCTCAGTGCCCAAACGGGGATGCCAACCTTTCTGAACTTTCTATACAGTCACCGGACAGAGATGCTTTTGCCGAGTTAATTTTAGAGATCCCAGCATCCTGCCCGAAAGTGCCCCATGGAGCAGCCTGTCCATCTTAGCTGTCTATTAGCATGTCCAGCTAGCGACAGAAAATTAAGCACCAAACCTAACAGCTGAGAGCAAAGTACCAAGTCAGTCATGCAAGGTTTCACTTCGAACTAAGGTTTGACACAAAGGAAAATCAAAAAGATGGAAGTGATACAACAAGCTGTTATCATTACCACTATTACCCTAACTAGTACCGGTATTGTGTTTTGATAGAAATATCAATGACATGTATGCCCTGGTTGTTTCCCTAGCTAAACCTAACATTGCAGCTCTTTCATAATTAAAAATACAATTGGGGGATAAAACATATGATAAAACTTTAATTTCTACCTGGTATCTTATCAGCAGAACAACTTTTCATCCCCTGATCTGTCTGGAAATTTTAAGGGATCTGTTTATTTCAGTTCAAGTTTAATGTAGTATCTGAACATGGGTTTCACTGTCACATTGGTATTACAAGCATAAATTTATAATGAAAAAAAAAACCCACCAAAATTCCAGAGTCTTCAAGATGTCATAGAAGAAATAGAATTCTGGAGAGCTCTGACTACATCTAGTGGAAGCAAATACATTTCATTCCCAATAATGAGCTGGTCTGGTATTGTGAATTGAAAGGTCTTAACCTCATTAAAATGCTCTGTAGGTCTAAACGGAATTGAGTTAGGCATCAGCTGAGATATGCAATTCCCTGAACACATCAAATTTTTAAGACAGTCTGATTTCCTTGGAAGAAATGTTTAAGGGTCTTTCCCACCCAAATAGCAAAATAAAAAAAAAAAAAAAAAAATTCCTTTAGATTCTTTAAATAACTTAAATTTACTAGGTGTCGGAATAGAAATAGGTGTTGGAATAGAAAAAAAAAATTACTGCTGTTTCAGAAAATAAATATGTACATTGTAAATCTCAACAAAGAACTTTTTGTTTTTACACATGTATTGCTAAAATATATTTTGATTAGTGGACTGGGAATCAGGGTGGCAAGAAAACATAAAAAACCTCACAAATTCTTTAGCCAGTAGAAAAAAAAGTATTTTTTGATGTATTTCCAATTTTTATTCTTTGCACATCCGCCCAAAATTTCATTTAATTAACAGCTCTAAGATTCAGTCTGTTCGTGTACTGACATACCAGAATCATGTCAAGAAAGCAAAATATGGAATTAATGTCTCAAAACTGCATGTAATCTTTCCAAACCTCACATCTATTCCTTCCCCCTCCCCCAAAAGGGTGATTTTACAAAACCACAGACACGAAGACCAAGGTTAGAGCAATTCAGAAGAAAAAGATTTTTTTTTAAGCTAAAGAATTTCTTTCTGTATCTTTCAAGATTTTTATTTTTGAAATCTGCATGAATCCCTTGAAGTGTAAAGAAATGCATGTAGTTACAATCTTGTAACTAGAAAGGACATTATAATCATGCCATTTAACTGTTGACTGCTCATGAAATTTCTGAGGGAAAAGAAGGATTTGGTGCCATTCATTAATTACTGGTGAGGCTTGCATTTTCATGAAGAAAATGGACAAAAGAAAACCATGGTTTGAAATCAAAAGTCACAAGTGAATTTAAGAAGAATGATTTAAGAAGGATGATTTTGGCTACGTCTCCTAAATCACTTTTCCAATCTAACCAAATCCTTCAAATAACCACTAAAACGTTACTACTTTTATGACTGAAAAAAAGATTAGGAAAAGAAATTTGGATACAATTATTTTATAGTTTATATTGTTTAAATGCAACTCAAAAGCGTTTTAATATCAGACATATCACCTCGTTCTAATATTGGAAGTATTTTCTGGACTTGTCCCTCAGTTTCACTCACTGATAAGAAAAAAGGCACGAGTGGACTGAGTGGCACGGAGTGGACTGACATGTCACTGTTTGCTATTTTTTCCTCATTCAAATAAATGCCTTAACCACAAATTTATAATTTCAATGTAGTTCATAAAAACCATATGCCCTCATTACAAAGATGTTATCAGATTTCATGCAAAATATGTGTTCTTATAAACACAAGAGCTTTAAAATCTAAAAAAGTTAGTAATGAAAAAAATCTTAACAGTGTGAGGAGTATTTAACACTGATTTGAACACCTCTCTCTATTCGGAAGAGATGGCCAAAACATCAGCCATTTTATCTCCTACAAGGGGCTGCTGTATAAAATATGTTAAACGAAATGCATAGACATGAGAAAAATTCATGTATTCTAGAGCTGTTAAATTTTCAAAATATTGCACAAGAAATTCATGGACAAATGATTCAGGAAAGAAATGCAGTTCATACACATGTACAACACTATTGACATGGCAGTCACAGAAATATAAAGACTAAGCTCTCAATCAATTTGGATCACATGGAGCATGTGTAACTTATGCTACCTTGATATATAATTAGCAATAAACAGCTAAAAAAATTTTCTTGTATGACATAGTTTAGAAACTGAAATAAAGGTATTTATAACTATAATACAACATTTGATCCCTGAAGTCTTATTATCACTCATTTGTCTTAGGCTTTGACCTTTGAATCTAACCTGATCATCGGACTTAAAATGTTCAGAAGCTCATTTTCATTCAGTTATAAAATACATTAAATAACAGAAGTCACACTGGCACCAACATGTCAGTAGGGCCAAATTTTAATTTGCAACACATAAACAAGAGAACTGTATGCAAAAATCGAGAGAAGATTGACAATGAAAACAACTTTCCTCAGCAAAAATGTGAGTTAGATTTTGTCTGACATTCAGAAAGAAAAAAAAAGCGTGAATCCAAATGACTTCTAGAATGCCTTATCAGTAATTTTTATCTTTGTTTGGTTTATCAAGGTAATGCCAGCTAACTTGTTTACCAAATCTCTTCACTAAATTATGAAAAATTACAGATATTACCTTCTGTGCCTTGCATATTTGCCACTAACATGACCACTGCCATCACAGCCAGGCGTGGGACAGCTGCAAAAGAGACAGAATTAATTATATAGGTGCCGGTGTGCTGCAGAAAGATTATACTAAAAGCAGGCAGTAGGTATTACAGACGTGGAGGGCAACAAAGACAGAAAGAGAAATCAAATAACTGAAGGGAAAAAAAAAGAGGGGATGCTTTTTATTAGCAAGTCTCGAGGGAATTAATTTCATCAGTGCAGCAGGGCATGAGCAAACCACCAATGAACTTGAAAGTGCATTATACCCATTAAAAGGCATGAATTTTCTAAATTGCTAATGGGGATACATTTTACACTCAGAGCACTAACCTGAACAGCTCTTGTATGGCTGGTTCCACGGGAACTGCAGAGAGATGGAAAATATATAAAAATTTATCATCTATTACAAGTACCCCTCTTCTACAGAAAATTACCAGAAAGGTTGTGTAAAAGCAAGGGTCAGAATGAATCGCGCAAAGAGATTCTGGAGGATGAAGGTCACCCTGAGCGGGGGCCTTGAGTGATTTACTGAAGCAAGAGACGTACCTCGAACACCTTTGGAGCGTGTGCGATGGCGCTTCTCGTCTGCATCCACCTCCATCTGGGAATAGATTAGCAGGCAGTCAATGTTCTTATCCTGCATGCACAGACTATCAATGCACAGACTGATACAGTCTCTCACACAATTTATTGACACTATTTTAATTCCATTTTATCTTGTAAGGGAAAGTCCACCTTACAGGGGATTTTTAGGATCTTTATGTTTATTTAAAAACAGAAAACGTGGTAATTTCTGCTTTAATCAGTCCATTTGCATGCCCTGATTTCATAGCAAATTGTGTGCAGCTAAGTGCTGGTTCCTCTCTTCGAAGGGCTTTTCTGACATAAAACCCTGGTTACTCCCATATATTCTGAAACAAGGATTCAAAGACTCCTACATAATTTAAAACTAAAGTCAATGGGTCGCACACCACAGGTTACTCTCTAACCAAACACTGCAGTGGGAAAGACAGAAAGGACTAACGACAGAAAAGGAGGTAAAGAGTCGTCATTAGAACTGCGGAGATTTCATCTTATTTAATATGCCATTACAACCTTTTCCAATGTGTTTCATTGTTTAGATGTGTTTTTCAAGTTTCAGGAATGTGCTCACTTGCTACATATGGCTAAATCTTCACCTTCATTTTATAAACAGCATGCCTATCCGATGTAGCTCTCTATGCAGTAATAAATACACAGCAATCTTAAATCTTTACCAGACAGGGGCACGGCTGCAGATTAGACTGTGGAAAATATCATACATAAATACTGATATATTGCAGTTACCATAGGACCACATGGTTTCCTCTGATCTTCCATGTACCACTGTCACTAAACTTTCAAATGTAAACTGCATAGGCTAGCTAGAGTTCACGATTTTGCACAACACAAGCAGATTGCACTGAACTATGTTGCAAGACCGTCAGGGAAAATATGTGCAGTATCTGTATCATCAGCTCCTTTGGATGGGGAAGAACAGGATGGCAAGATGGATCTGCAGTAGTTCATACACAGAGATGATACTGTAAAGGTCAGGAAGCACAGAAATTGGCCATGGGGCTCTAGTTCCCCCCCCAAAAAAAAATCAATCACTGGTTTATAGTAATATCCCAGGATTGATAGCTGGTAAGAATGTCACATATCTCATGCAAAAACATGGAAACAAGTCCAAGTGACTTGCAGTTAACCCTTAATCACTGAGCTTTCTTTGGTCAGTACCTTAACACAGATCATGTGGGAAGTAACTAACAAGGAAGAAATTACACATTAGATGATGCTATTATCTTCATTTTATTAATAGGAACATTGTGCTGTTCTGTAACTCCTACAATGCATAAGAGCTTGACAGGAGACTAGAAGTGGAGTTCCTTGATCTTCAGCCTAGTATGTTTTTTAAAAAGTTTGGAAAGCATTATCTAACATCACTTGTCACCACTGAAAAATCTGCTGAAAGAACTATTATGATCTTAACCTGGAAATGCTGCCCAAGTTGTTATGATAGTCAGTGTAAATTTAGAAGGGGTAAACTACAAAACAGATTTGCCTGTCTTTCTAAAGCAAAGTAAGCACTTCGATTCAAGAATGCTGTGAGTACACTTTTAACAGTACACTGACAGTCAAAGGAGAAATCACTAAGCTGGAAAAGCCCCTATCTGATCCACACAATCCAGATCCAGAAGTAGGTCAAAGTGAAAAAAGATTTTTAAAACTGCAGGCCCTGTTACTTTAAATTTTGTTTTGCATCGTACATAGCCTGCTGCTTCTCCAGAAAGGCACAGATCTTCTTGCCTTTATCGGTGACCTAGATGCTCTGTCATATGTGGCTACTTGTGCCTTGGATGCTCCAGGACACACCAAACGATGGCAGGTGCCTATTCTTAGCCAATGGAATCTTTGACTTTATTTATATGCTCATAGATCTTTGTCTATCATGTCAAACCTTTAACCTTCATCCCTTCGTGTGTTTGATATTGGACGCTGGGAGCAGGCAATTCCTTGAAATTCTACATGAGACTCACATCAGTTCTGTGAAAGGATGGTCACCTGCCAGCCTACCGTAGCAGTCTCCAGTGCATCCTGGCATTTCCATGGCCAGGAACAGAATTCTACTCCTGAGGCCATTAATCTCACGCAAATGCGGACTTCCTCACAATTTTCACATGCAGAAAAAGGAAATGTGGACCTTAGTGACTCAGAAGGCGTTCACCTCAGTAGTCCTACTTTATTCATGACACTCAGTTCTGCAGAATACTGAGTCACCATTCCAAAAGACAATGTGTGGACATCAAGGACAGGCTGGCTAGAGTTAGTTTTAGGCTGGCTAAGAGGAGACACCTAAAGGATTATGTATGAAAGCAAACAGCAAGGCATCAGGAGTACGAAGAGAGGAAATTCTTAATTTGCCTACAAAGAGAAGCTATAGACTTGAAAATGCAAAGGTCTATGTTCTTAATTCTGAGAAGAAAAAAAAAAAGGTTCATGGTAGAAATTAAACCTGGTAAGTCATAATTAAAGATAATCAAATTATTGGCTATGCCTTAGGGATGACGGGCAGAGAGAGGTAGAGCTAGCAAATCTGCATCACCATTACGTGCATTAGTTTTATTGAAGATTTAGAGAAACAAGACCCTGAATAGTTATAGATCAGGGCTCTAACTAGTAAATCACAAGATGGGATACAAGAGAAGGTCTGCTATATTGGAAGGTATGTTGAAGACAACCAAATAGTACACAAAACAGGTTGAGCAGTTTCTTTTGCTTTGGAAATAATGTAAGGGAAAAAAAATCAGTGTTGCGGTGAAGGATTCTTACAGGGTGGCAGATGAATAACCACAGCAGTATCCTTGAAGTTTCTAAAAATTGAATCTGATGAAATTCTCATGTAAGAAATGATTTAACCAGCTGAGGGAAATTCTACACTAAATGTCACTTTTCTGGGCAAAATGAAAAAAAAAGCCTTGTGTGGTCAACTGCCTGCAGGCAATTAAGAGTTGTTATGTCTTAATGTACAGAATCTGCTCCCAATAACTAACACACACATGCACACACAAACACAAAGTGCTTTCAAAGCATCAGTATACAAAAGCTGGGAATAAGCATGAGCCAAACTGAGTAGAAGAAAATCTTTTAACATAAAATGACTATGATTAGAAGTTGAAAAATACTTCATTAAATGTTAAAAAAAAGTGCATAATCACATCAGAAGGATTCACCAATAAAAAAAAAACCCAGAAAAAAAAGAGAAAGGTAATAACCCCTCCTCAACAATCCAAAGCTTAAAGAAAAAGAAACAACTTGTAGCTCATGAGAATTAAAAAATAATTCATATGGATGTATACACACGTAGAGCAGTTTACTAGTAAACATTAACTGTCTATACGGAGAACTAAACATATTAATGAAAACCAAATGTTGAATGGGAAGCACAGTAGTGATAAAAAATGACTTAAATATATTTGGAAGAAAATAAATGTTTTATTATTTGGAGATAATTAATAGCTAGTATTAATAACCATCAAGAAACGCTTTTAAAAATAAAAAAAAAGAGCCGCTACTCATTATTTTAAAATCCAAGTCCCAGACAACATTTACCCTCCTCCTCCCCCAAATTAACACAGCCTGATAGTTCTCCAAGACACTGCTGTTGATATATAACAATCCTGGAACACTGGGGAAATGCTGGAGAACTGAAAAAAAAATTCTGAAAAAATTGTACTTGTAATTGTTTAAATTAATCTTTACTAAGTGCTGAGAGGACAGTGTGGCTTACTAAGTTAATCTTCCTGACATTGACCCTTACTAACGTCATATAAAAGCCGATATGAGATACAAGATGACAATGTAATTAGCACCAGTCAACACTTTATCATGGAAAACCTGTAGTCAAAACACTTGAAACTGCTCTTTGAGGATACTTTCAAGTTTGTCAATAAAGGTAGCTCTGTTAGGAGACCATATACTTAGACACCTTTTAAACATTTTGCTTTCTGTTACTAAACACTCAGACAATAAAATAAGCAATTCGTAAAATCAGCATATTTATAGTGGTTAACAAATATTTCTCCTGAAAAAAAACCTTCTGTATAAAAATAATTTTCTTTACAAAATTAACTGTAAAAATGAAAAAAAAATATATATTTATTACGAGCCTTTCTACTATAATCCCACAGGATTTAGCCCTATAATATTCAGTATCTTCACCAGTAGTCTGGAAGATTATATGCTACTGATATATGCAGACAACACAGAAATTAATGGAGTGATAAACTATGTTGGAGACAGGCCAGTAACATGTACTGGCCTGAGTCGTTTGGCAGATTTGACTCATCCGAAGAACATGCCAATTCCAAGGCCCTGTATCTATGACCAAGGAGTGTGGGCCATGCTTGAAAAGACCAAAGATCATAATCTATAAGGCAACAAGAGTGAAGAGGATCTGGACAGCCAGACAAGCCCAAGGAATTTCTGCACTGCTGTAGCTGAAGGGCAGAATGTGATCTGTAGCTGCACAACCTTTAAGGATGTATTAATTTTCCAGAAAACCATTGAGGTATTCCGATATGGTCAGTAACTTCTAACAGAGGCCAAGTTTTTGTCAAGACCTTATCTATTTTTCTGTTCGCTTGCCTGATACCCTGTTGGAGACTTCTGGTTTTTACAGTATATAGGTTTAAGGCTATGAGTCTCATCATAGACTTAGTTCAGACTAAGTTCCCAAAAGTCTCACAATCAACACGGCTCTCCCTATCTCTAGATATGCTGACAAATCTACCATATGGGCTTCCTCAGGCATGCCAACCGTGAGGGATCCAGAGCTTTAGGCTCCTTTCCAGGACAAATGGCAATTTTTGCTCCCTAAAGGGGAGGTAGTTCAGCATTTTCTTCCCTTGCAGGTAGGCTGCCTTGAAAAGGATCATTCTTGTTTTAAAATTGTTGGGCTATCTGAATTTCTTCCTAGAGGCATGAAGACTGCAAGGTTCAGTCCCAAGTTCCAAAACTTCCAGCTGAGCCAACACTTCCTTAGTGACTTATTCCAGTTTCCTTCTAGCCGTGATGTACCAGAAGTCTAGAAACCTGTGAATGAGCTAAGAGCCTTACAACATTTTTCCTTCCCAGTTTTTTCCTTAGCTGGATTTCTTCAAATCCAAAAACTGGATTCTGAAGTAATCTCAAAAACTGTCCAATGGTTAGTCAGGCAGAGCATTCACCACCTATATTACTCAAAGGTAAAAGATGATCATTTATGACCCCAAAAATCTAGACTGGTAAATACTAGAATTACTGCATGATTGTTATTGCAAATAAAGTATGCTGCTAAAATTATTCAAAAACCTGCTTTTCCCTAATCAGTAGTATTGGACATACTCATAATGTGATAAAAGCAAAAAGTTCAGAGACAAAAATTCTGATTTCCTAAAAATGTAATGAGCACTTAAACTACAAAGTTATGGTACCATTCCACAGGCACATTAAGATAATACTGTATGTGTCCTTACATTGCTCCTCAATGCTTCTCAACCTAGAATGACCCAGGCTTTAGGCACTATGTTTTTTTATTTTTAATAAGTTTATATTTTAAACTATTTGACCAAAACATGGCCACAGATATATAGTTTCATCTGGAAACGCTACCATCAAGCAGAAGGGGAAAATGAGGTGAAGATTCTGGGGAATTAAAATGTGCAGATCAAGTTAACCTAAACCTGCCCTCAATGTATATGTAGAAAACTTTGACTTTCTATATGACACCAGAGCTTACTTCAACAGACCTGATCCCCGGAGCCAATATAGAGCTTCTTACGCTACCTACTGAGGACTTACTGGTGCAACTTTTACAACAATGGGCTCTATCAGATCTTCTCCCCTAAGTGTCAGTAGGGTGGACCAAACCTGAATCAGTAACAATATTTGACCCTTAATTTATGCCTTACTAATCATAATCTTGTAAATGAATTGCATCCTAGGATAAAATGACTGCATTTATGGATGAAGGGAGAGGAAAGGATGTCATTTACTTCAACTTTAACAAGGCTTTTGACGCTACTGTGGGAAATTCCCGTTCTTGTATCCAGTTATGACTGTATTTGCATAGTCAATTCTTTAAAATCAGTTCTTAATATTTCAATCCTCTTAAGCTAATATGGCCTATTACTACTGCTCTTAGAAGAGTAGAACAACATTCAGGATCTTGGTTTTGACAGAAAACCTGTATAACTCTCCCAAATATATTTAATGCACTTGTTTCTGATTATAAGATCTACAAGACAAAAGAGAGACAAAACTGCAGGACAGAAAGTTACTCGAAGAAGCTACTGGAGTGGTTAAGGAAAAACCAAGCAGATGGGAAAGCAATTTCCCTGTCCTTTCATACTCTTTCCACCACAAACCCAGGTTCTTGGCCTGGACATCTGAAATTTAGTTCAAATATTTTATAGCACCCTTTTCACTAAAAGGGGAAACTTTATAAAAGAATTATCATATTTGAATCTTTCCCTCAGGAAAACACCAGCACACAGCCAGGCCCTCTCAGAGCAGAGTTCCAGTGGGAACTCTGTACAGATAAAAGTTACAAGTTGAGGGTACATATTACAAAGTGGCTGAATAGGCATGTGACCAAATTAAGGACTAGAATATAAATTACTCCTTTGTCCTTTTCCACTTGTGATGAAAACATAAAGCTTTTATTAATATCAAGGAGAGTCCTTCTTGCAGAACAATAGGAGAATATATCCTTAGGACTTGTTCTCAAACTTTGAGTACGAGTCATTCTCCTGCTATAATGCACAGAGGGAATCCAATCCTGCCATTTCCAGATGAACAGTGCACGCAGCAACTAAATCTGTAAATGCAGGCCAGAATAAGGAGAATTTTGCTTAAACTCACAAGTTCACCATATATTCTTTTTGTGAGGAAATATATTTGGGATTTGTTGAATTACTCCGGAGGGAAGGCAGGAAATACTTTCAAATATTTTTCATTCGCTTCATACCAGTTACAGTGGAAAAGACTCAAAGTGCACACAGCTCATTTGAGCATTAATTTTCTTACTACTTTTTTTACAATCTTATATATGAGGAATCAGAAAGTAGTGTGGAAATTTGAGGTAAGGAGAAATAGCACTGGATCTACAGAACTTCTTTTTTGGGAGAGAAGATATCCTTTCACAGGCCTGTGGTTCCCTAAGGATGCTTTGGATATGCTTGAGTGAGTTGGGCATGGGACATAAGCTGTAGTAGAACTAGAACTTCCATCTGGAAGAAGAGATCCAGAATGTCTACACATGACTTCAAGAAACGAGATGGAAGATTATTTTATTTACTGTTGTTGAAGCTGAACCAAATCTGCACCAAATTCACTGAATTTCTTCTAAAAATTCTGATGGCATCCAGAAAAATAAAGACATTATCATATTTTTTATCCAATAGCCTAGCAGTTGTTCGTTACATTAAGCGTGATATACAATAGTTTCCTAGTCCCTCCATCTTTTGAAACTAGCTAAAGCCATGTGAAGAATTCCTCATCCACCATAACATAAGGCACTTTGGGGTTAACTGTCATCAGCCTCAAGGAATGAGGATTAAATATTAATAGAGTTGCTCAGTTTTACAAATCACCTAGCCACTAAATTATCAAGTCAGTCTTCCTGTCTCAGTTAATACTTAAATGCTTTGGAAGGGGGATAAACCCCAAAATATCCTGTAGCCTGGTGGCTAAAGTACTGTTCCGAGGGACAAAAGGCCTGGGTCAGAGATTTGGTTTTACACCTGGATCAACGTTCTTTCTTTTGCTTTCATCCTATAATGAAAGCACTGGGTGATGCAATGTTGTAGGTCAGATGAAAAGTTTTGTTTCAACTTAAAGCAAAAGCTTTCAAAGTTTTATTTTTGGTCATCCCAATTTTTTTTTCCTTTTTTGGCTGCTGAAAAAAAAAGTATTTGTTGATATACCAGTATCAAAAACACAACCTTTTTAGTTCCATCATCTCAAAGATGACCCAAGTCTAAACTTGGGTGTCAGGATGAAAAAGGTCACACAGAAAAGGAGGAAGCAGAAGGCCCAACAGAGAGCTTGTAGGATTTAGTATTTGAAAATAGAGGAAAAAGGGGATAAAAAGGCCCAGTTGAGTTTAAATGGTTGGCTGCTCAGCATGCTTGTCTGGTCATGGTCTGCGCCTAATCAGCACAGTCTGTCCTACCTCCTTATTAAATTCCTTTTTAACTCTTATGGAAGGAAATTGGTAAGAAGGGTGCTTTAAAAGAGAAAATACATTAGAATATTTAAAATTTTAGAAATTAAGAAACTAAGAGGCCAATAAGGCTTATCAAAATCCAGAGTTAAATTGCACTATGTGAAGTGCCCAAAAGGGATTTCACAAAAGATTATTAAATCATTCCCATTCCCCGCAACTGCTACATGCCAATGGTACAGGTCCAAACTCCTCTAAAAATGGGGCATGATGCTGTGGGAAACAGACTTGGCAAATGAGAACTAAGCTAAACTTGAGTCCACGTTACAGAGCAGTGTAAGCACATTCACTTCCACATTTGCTGCATTCCAGACCTGCAACTCATGTGTTTTTTCTTGTAGACTGCTGAGCAGTACCTGACACCTCCTAGAAGTCAAATAAATGTGCAACTTCAAGTCCATTTTAGAACGGACCAAGTTAAACTAGATCTGATGACAGTTTAGCTGTGTTTTCCTTTCCAGTGACAGTAAAACTACTTGTACTGGTCTGGTATTTTCTTTCTGGATCATTGGATATGGAAATTAAATCTTTTGCAAGATGGAAATAGTTCTGAGGCACTTTGAGATATCTTTGAGGGGCTTAAGTGACCTCTTTCCTTACCAGATCCCCAGAGAACTGATCTTGGTTTTTACTCATCAGTGGCTGTGGCTCAAAGAATCAGGATAGTATTCCACAAAAGAGATAAATTTTGTATTTCACAATCCACCAATAACATAAAACCCAGCTAATATGGATTATCATGGGGCTCGCAAGTAACGCAAAATTTTTTATACTTTTGTTGTTACGCTTAAAACCAACTAGTTGAGGGAAGGCATGCAAGATAGGTGTAGAGTCTCTATAAAAACAGCCTAGTTTCACCCTTAATATGCATGTGTGACTTGTACCAAACACCTATGTGCACATCCTGAGGGGTAATACACTCCAGAAGACAGGTTAACATTTAAATCATTGGATTTAATATTAAAGACTAATTTCACAGAAATCTATGTTCCAAACAACTGCCAATACCTAAATATGCCTTTATTTAATATTACTTTTATAAGTATGTATAACGGTCTTTTGGATACAGCAGGAAAGTGTCCGTATTTCTATTTGCCTAATATTTTGTATGTATGTTTCCATAAGCTGGTATTGTATCAGCTGAAATGTAACTACATTTGAAGGGCCGTGGGCCAGTCTTTTCTGTAACTCTCATAGAATATATGAGCACTACACATTTTTAAATTATCATTAAAATCCTAGGAGAATAAAGAACAAGCCAAATGTGGGACGCTTTAATAACCCGCAACAACATTGAGGAACGCGTAGTATAGTACCTATCATCACACGCAGAAATAAGACCACACAATAAAAAGCCAAAGCACAATCATGGAAATTCAGGTCAAAGCAGTCACAGCTTTAGAGTTTTAGCTTTAACTTTGAATCTCCTAATGACTGTAATCACAATCATGCTGTGTTTCAACCTCTTTGTTAGCTTGAATCACCCACACTGAAGTCAGGCCTAGAGGCCCTCTGATGGGGGAGAACCTCCCCGAGCTCTGCCTGGCAAACTGCTTGGAAAAGAGCGCACAGCTCTGCAGAAACATAAAGTCACTGGCTTGTTCCCGCACTTCAGCCGCAAGCAGAGTTGTAAGAGTTACAGCTCTTAAGAGCTGTAAACCAAAAGATCATTACGGAAAATGGCGGGGGGAGGACGACAACGACGACGACTTCAACTGTCCCACTTTGCCCCACAAATTTCACTTCCAGATCTGTCACAGCAAGAGGCAGGCTCACCCTGCCCTCCCCTCAAGAGGGAATAGCAGTTCTGAAGTAAAAATATGAGGCCTGTTTGCATATCTTGTGCATTTTTTTTTTCAATTGGCTTGGGTTTTACCCTCCAGAACGTATCCACATTATTTGAGGCTGTAATTAATTTGGTCTGTTGGTTTACCTTGGACTGAATCACCCTTTAAACAGGGAATGTATAAAAATACATATTTTTCTGAATCCAATGAGAAAATATATCAGCTTTGAATAAGCAATGTAAACATACTTAGTACTGTCATGTATACTGTTTTTCACTGAGAAGCGTACACAGATATGTATGATCTAAGAAGTCCACAATGGGCTTTTGTATATGCCAAGTCACCACATCCACAAATAGATATTAGTGAGTATAAGTATGCCACAGCATACACACATGCGATTTCTATGCTTATAAAAACTAGGATACCAGATCTTAAAATCCGGTTTCTAGTACCCGGAACTCACATAACACAACTAGTTCGCGTGCTAAAGTCTGCTGATCCAGTATAGCATCCACTGTAGACAACAGCAAGATCTTCACTGGCTCCAAATCATGCTGACTGAGGACAACTATAAGCATTTCAGAACAAAAACAGACCAGGGCACCACATGAAATGAAAGGATCATTAAAAAGATGGGACTCGTGTTTAAGGTTTTGATTAAACATGATTAAACACAAAGCCAACTCTAGTGGGTATGTACCATACAATAGACAAGTACTTCAAGTAAAGAAAAAGGAAACATCTATTAATTATATCTTCTTTTTAATTCTGCAATTAAAAGAAACAAACAAAACAAAAAACCAAAACATGCAGTCCATGGCGTTTAGTAAATTATCAGTCTTCACATTGACAGCAGGATAGTAAAAAACCCCAAATCTCTTAGTCTGTTAAAACTAACTAACTGCTGTTTGCTATTAAGGCAACAGACTAGCATCCTTTCTTTCCCATTCTGTACTACACATCAATGCAAGCTCATTTCTGTTTTCAGCTTTTGTCTAATCAGAGAGATGGCAAGGGTACCGTCAGAACTCCACAGTATCAGAAATGTTTGTTGCTATTAGTGTACAGACCATTATGCTTATCAAAGAGTATGTTATAAATAGCTTATAGCTATTAGAAATGCAACAATTAGCTGATAAATTAATAAGACAGACAAGCAAAATATCAATCATGGCACTGCTAACATAATTAGCATAAATTAAACAGGATCACAGATTACTGCAGCTGTTGCATAAAACAAGAGCACCTACTTCAGTTGTTCAATAACTTGCATACTTTTAACACTAGAACTATACTACACGGTGCTCGAAAGATAAAAAAAGGAGACCACAAGAAAACAATAATGAATATTCATTGGTAAATCTCTGCCCAAGAGTTGTTTATAGGAATTTTTGAGGATAAAAAAAAAAAGGGGGTGGGATGTGGCGGGGGGGGCGGGGCGTGCTGTGGAAGGCCAGATGTATATAGGAATTTGTAGCTTAACACTTGCAGCAACAACCCAAAAATCTTGCCAGGACAGAGATGACAGCAAGTGTAGTGATAACTACTGCACAGTGACCTAGTGGCCTAAATAAGGCCTGTACAAGTGCTACATTAAAGCAGGCCCGTTATTACCAGCATAGTTAGCAATTTCAGTGTTTGCCTGAGTTTTGGAATACAATTAAGCTGGCATAAACAGTGCCCCTTTAACTCGGGGAATGAAAGGTCAGCCTAGAAGAGGCTTATTTTAATTTCTTAGTGTATATTTATTATATTTTTTCATTTTTCTTTTGTTTCTTGCCATCACTATAACATCGGAGCACCTGTAAATTCTATTATTATAAATATGGATTTTTTTAAAGCACATTGAAGAGCACATTTATTCTTAACAAGGCATAAAAGAGACTTCCTGCTTCAGAAGCTTACGCTATCTGAAGCAGTTTTAAGATCTGGAAAGAATTTTGCTGATGTTAAATAATTCAAAGCAGTCAAACAAGACCAAATAAGTAGAACTGCCCATATTCTGCCCTCAGTTAAACCTTTGCCTTTTGATTTAATACAGTTACTCAGGTAACACTGAGAAATAATCTGATTAATTCTGTTCATGTTTGTACAATATCAGGATAAAAGAATGAAAACTGAGACTTTCAAAATTATGTCTCTGCATTCTTAATGTCAGTTGTGTGACATACTCTCCTATTATACCACCAGCCATGCAGGACCAATGGTGTAAAGATTTTATCTCCTTGATTCATGTTGTAAAGATGGGAAACTGCATCATTAGGTTTTGTTTTGACAACTAGGTGAAAGGACTGAAGTGAATTCCGCATAAAAAGAGCTCCCTTTTCATCCTTGAGTAGCAGAGATAAACCTAAGAAGATTTATAGAAGTATGTATGTGCATTATTCTACACACACTCTGCAAGAGCTGATCTGATGCAGAACAAAGTCAGGGTTGGAGAGTGCCGGTGCTTCCCTGTTTTCCAGGCTTCTTTTCTTCCCAAATTCCACATTAAATCCTTAACATGAAATTTAGGATCTGAGGCAGCAATTCTGAGGAGACAATACACTTTTAACACAGTTGTTATGGTGTCTGAGTGAGAGAATGTTTCTTGGCAAATGCAAAGAAAGTCGTTTATGAAGAAAAGGCATTCTGGCTCCCAAAGACATGGAAACAGGATGTCCAAACTTCTGCCTGTTCTTTACACCTATGGGAAAGGAACAGTGCCATCAGCAGGAGAGGAATCTGCCTTTATAAAATGTGCAATAGCACATTTTAGTGCTTAGTGATTGGCACTTTTTAAATGTGCACTTTAGTGCACATTTAGGCTTACTGATTTTATGAAGTTGCAAGAACCTTTTGCATAAACCAGTGGCTGGCACATCTACAGAAGACCTCCAGAATAAAAAAGGTCCAACTTTGTTCAAAGATTTATCAAAATAATTAAACAAACACCACATATTACGAAGGTATAACGCAAAATTATTTCTCTGAGCAGTACATCTCCAAAAGTTGATACGTGACGTAGGTATCAGATGACAGTATTATATACACAGAAAAATAAAATTAAGCTTGCATGCAAACTCAGATGTTGTAAATATGCATCCATAAATGTAGATGTAAAAATGAAACAGTTAAAAATATCTGAAAATATATGTCACCTACCTAATAGAAGACAAAGATATACCATGTCACCGTGCTGGAAGTCAGGCACGGGCATGCTCTATTAGATCATACTGGCCTATAAGGCAACCTAATATGCAGATCCTTGAACCCATCTCATGTCCCACTGAGGTAAAAATTGAAACTTATTTGTTTCCTTAGACTGTAAGTCTTCCGGGGCAGGGCATATGTTTGTACAGCATTTGGCAAAATAAAGTTCTGGATTGTGATTACAGCCATTATGCACTACAGTACAACAAGTAGTACGAGCAGTAGCATGTACACATACACTCATGGTTTCAAAGCTGAGCAGAGATATTTAGCCTAACAGCTCCCTAACACCAGCAAAAAAAGGCAGGTAATGTAAACCCCAGAAGTACTTTACATGAAAACATCCTACTGTTTTCATGCAAACAGAGAAGAAAGCCGCGAGAAGCAAAAATCTAGCTGGAGGCTGGCTAAGTACAAACACTAGAGCTTGATATTATAACTGCCTGAAAATACACGAGGACAAAAACACCATGGAGAAAAAGAGTGGTAAAAGACATAATAATACAAATATATTTCTCAAAAATAGTCTTTCTGTTTAACCGAAGGTGGTATTATTCAAACGGGAAGGAAAAAATTGAGTATTAGTGGAAACAAAGGCAGGAATTGCATCTTCATAACAAGACACAGAATTACATAGAATTCTTTTTTGTCTTACTAATTGTGTATTCTCAGCAGAATGGAAACTACAAATCAGAAAAACACTGCAAATTTTTCAGCCACTAGATTTATTAGAATTATCCTGGTGGTTAAATCAGAGCCTCAGCAGAACATAGCGCTTCCACATGTGTTTAAAATTTATCTTGTGCAATACCTATCACTTCCCATTTTTAAAAGCTACAAATTCTACACTCAGATCAGAGAACTGTTACATGCGAATGATAAACACACTGGCTAGGGAATCCAGCAACAGGAGAGGCAACTAAGAGCATATTACTTTTTACTTGCTTTCTTGTTCTCTTTGGTACTCTTCCCTGAAATAGTAAAATAAACCAGAAACTAGTAGAACAGTCAAAAAGGAAAACATCAGGATGTTTTTGCTGGATGTTTTTGGTGATTCGCGTTTCGAGAGAGCTATTAGGCTGCTCCAGGCTTTCCTCATACATACAAATTATGTGCATAGATCAATACACATATATGCAATCTATCCAGAGATCTCTGTAGTTTCTTTCCCTAAAAAACACTATTGGCCCCACCTCCATGGAAATCTTGGGAGGTGGTTAGTGAAATTAATAGAATGAGGACCCAGCCTCAAACACAAGCATTGGATTATCACACTTCTAAATTATTAGCATGAACTCACCATGATTTTGGCCCATGTCAAAGCAGGACTCTCTAATCACCGTACACTGTTCAGATGGAGCCACCCTGCTTCTGGGATGGTGGAGCTTTTACCATAGAGAAGTGAGCCATATTCTGTCAGGTGGTCTCAAAGACAGAATAATCCCTGCTCTGTCTTATTTACAAAAAAAGCTGTATCACAGCAATTCTAGAAACTGAATCAACAGATGAGTCCTTGTAGTCATACCTTCACCTTGTATTAGGTCTTACCCATAACTTTCTCTCTTTTGCTCAGTTTTTAATTTATTTCCCTGTTACATGTACAGTGATGCCTGTAACAAGTGGTGTTCCCCCAGGGTCAGTGCTGGGTCCGGTCCTGTCCAATGTATTCATCAATGACCTGGGTGAAGGCACAGAGTGTACCTTCTGCAAATTTGCTGATGACACGAAAGTGGGAGGGGTGGCTGACACACCAGAAGGCCGAGCTCCCATTCAACGGGATCTGGACAGGCTGGAGAGTTGGGCAGCTCAGCAAAGGCAAGTGTAGGGTCCTGCACCTGGGGAGGAATAACCCCACACACCAGTACAGGTTGGGGGCTGACCTGCTGGGAAGTAGCTGTGCAGAGAGGGACCTAGGAGTCCTGGTGGACAACAGGATGACCATGAGCCAGCAATGTGCCCTTGTGGCCAAGAAGGCCAATGGCACCCTGGGGTGCATCAAGAAGAGTGTGGCCAGCAGGTTGAGGGAGGTCATCCTCCCCCTCCACTCTGCCCTGGTGAGGCCACATCTAGAGTACTGTGTCCAGTTCTGGGCTCCCCCGTTCAAGAAGGACAGGGAACTGCTGGAGAGAGTACAGCAAAGGGCTACAAAGAAGATTAGGGGGCTGGAGCATCTTTCTTATGAGGAAAGGCTGAGGGAGTTGGGTCTTTTTAGTCTGGAGAAGAGAAGACTGAGGGGGGAATCTTATCAATGCTTCTAAATACTTGAAGGGAAGGGGCCAGGAGGATGGGACCAGTCTTTTTCCAGTGGTGCCCAGTGACAGGACAAGAGGTAACGGGCACAAACTTGAACATAGGAAGTTCCATCTCAACATGAGGAGAACTTCTTGACTTTGAGGGTGGCAGAGCACTGGCACAGGCTGCCCAGAGAGGTGGTGGAGTCTCTGACTCTGGAGACATTCCAAACCCACCTGGACGCCATCCTGTGCAACCTGCTGTAGGTGGACCTTCTCTGGCAGGGATCTTGGACTAGATGATCTCCAGATGACCCTTGCAACCCTCGTGATTCTGTGATTCTGTGAAACAGTACTGCAAATGACCAACATTCATAAAGTCGAGGACAATTCCATTACTGCGTTCAACCAGGATCTGAAAGCAAAAAACCTATGTCCATTGAAGTCAACTGAAAACCCACTAACTTATGTTAGGCCAGGATTTCATCCCCAATGTCTAAACCTGAGTTTTCAAGTACTACCTTAGGCATACCAGTATGTCTAAGTACGTTACTAGATACTCCCTGAAATTTTAGGTAATTACAAATGTCTCACTGAACACCATGTTGCATATGGCCATCTCATATTGCGATACATAATAATATTTGAGAAGCCACCAAAGATTGTGAGATGCTCACAATGAGGATTCTTGAACCATATAAAGGATTGAGATTTGCTAGTGAATATCTCTAGAACCTTACATGAATTTTCACCACTAGCATTGCCTCTCACAAACCTTCAGAAAGCACGTTTCTGCCTCCTGCAATTAATGTACTGGCTTCAGCATGACAAGATTTTAAATACATTGTTTTTATTCCTCTTGTTTGCTTTCTAGCTGTCAGCACTTTATGTTAAAATACTCCAGCTTCTCTTTGCAACCACAAGACCTACAAAGATTATTGTTTTAACTGAAAGCTTAGATTTTTGTGTAACTGATGCTACAAATAGCACCTTTCAGAAAATCATCTAATATTATTAACTACCATTTTTCTGCCAGGCTCTTTTTCATGCTTAAGCCATAGATGAAGATTCTTCGTATAAAATATCTGTTTCTCTTTTTCAAAGCTCTCCAAAGTTGATCCACAATAGTATGCTTATGGGATTAGCTGACATTGCCTAGCTACAGGATGCAGTCACAAATCTTAAATTCCACCTAAGTCCTAGAACCTTGTGTTTGCTATTGGCGAGGCAGTTCATACAGCTGAACGCCAGACAGTAGGAAATTAAAGGTACTGGAACTTAAATGTAGCTTAAGCTCTTTGTATTTAACCCATATTTTCGGAAGTTTTACTCATACTTATTTGAAATCACTGAGGACATCTATAGAGAGTTTATATAATAGCAGTTGTACGACTACTATCTCTGTTGTTCTTCCTTCTTTCTTGAGTTCATACATCATACCCTCTCGTGAATTGGAGCATAACCAATCTGAAGGGGGAACAGTCTTTTAATCACATTGGGTATCTCCAAATTAAATTTTCACATTTCTTCAGTCACAGTGTCCCAGTCTTTAGGTCTTTATGGCTGAAAAAAATATCAGAGCACCATAGGACAGACCACTAAAAAATGCAGTCAGATATTCCTGATACAACATAAAAGGAAGGAGTGAAAAATAGCAGTAGAGGTTGCAGAAAGCCATGGAATCAGTGCGTTATCATCATACGCTACCTAGGGTTACCAGTGGGATTTGAAAATTAGCACAGAAAAAGCACAGAGAAAGTAATACTAAAAATGGTTGCCCTGATCAGTTCTGTCTTCTTCTGATCTGTTTTCTCATGTTCATTTATTTTCTAAATTATTTTTCACCTCCAATTTCATTACCTCTGCTGGATTGTCTCTGTACTCACTCACAGCATTTGCTGTGCACGAGCTGCTCAGGAGGAAAATTAAATGGTTAAATCTCTGATTTTTTTGTGGAGGAGATATACATAGTTTAGGTTATTTCACTAAAAAGTGTATTCAGGCATATTCATATATATTTCATTATCAATCTACTACAGTGCTGGGGGTTTTTGTTTGCTTTTGATTAAGGAAAGCCTTCAATGTGACAGCCATTACAATTATTGCGTGAACCAGTTATATGCTTCTTACAGATTTTAATAGCTTCATTTTTTAACATGTTTTTGTCTGAGACATATGTGCACGTTTGTCTGCATATGTATGTGTGTGAATGTATGCACACATATCTATATACTTATATGTATCTGCTTATGTGCATTTGTGCACCTTCTACTAATGTTAATGAATTTATGTATATAAGGTTATTTTTATTACACGTTTCTCTTTATGATGAAAGTAAAACTAGGTTTGAATAAGAAACAAATCTAAAAATTAAACCCCTTCAAATACAGGTTTTAGTCTGTAAACCCAAACAGACCTCCAGCTACACTGGCATTCACAGGCATCATGGTGATGTCTGCTTTTTCAAGCCGCACAGTACAGTAACACAGCAATAGCTTCTGTGCTATATTCCTCCAGGTTTTCAGGTTTCCATGGAAATGAGCGGGAATCCCAACACAAGGGAAAAATAACAGGCTATCCATCTCACACCACGGTGCTGGATCTCTGAACAGCTGATACATGAGACAGTCATCATAAGAATAAAAATACACATAATACAATACTACACATAATGCTGGAGCCAAAGAAAACAGTTACAACTGTGCCTCAAAGGAATACATGCAAACTACTGTCTTAGTAAATACATAAAACTCGGCAAGAATAAGGTTTTACACAGTTCTGAAGCTGCCCAGGGTATGAATACAGTGACTGTATGATGTTACGAAACTAATTAATTGAGCAAGTTAGCTAATTATAGCAGAGCCTAATTTTCCTACTATTGACTTCACTACACAGATGGTGACTTAAAAAGCATCTACCTTTTAAACTGCAATTGCAATTGTGTTGTATTAAAATTCTACTAATACTAATGTCCAAAGACCCATCAACGGCTGTGCAAGCCTTGATTTTAAGAATGGATAGACCATTTACAAAAAAATCCCACTGTAGCGACACAATACCCGTATTTGGGTTTTGAGGATCCATGCCAGTTCTTTTGCCTTTTTGCATAAAAGTTGCAGAGTCGTGTGATCCTCTATCTGCTATTCATATCTAAGAGTTACAGAATTATTAGTAAGGACACATAAATGCTTTTAGTGTTAATGAACTGTCGAAAAACAGAACCAGCATAGTCCGTAAACTTCCTTAGCTCAGGAAAAAACAATAAATGTAGCCTGCTTAAGTAAGTTTTCTCTCCTACCTGGCAATGAGTGCATCCTATTTTTGTTTTCACTGGAATTGTTCTGGGCTCGCTACTGGACCTAGCACACTTTTCTCCCGATCAAGATGTGCACGACATTTGAGGAATTTGCAAAGTATTTGGAATACTTTTTAGCAGGAAGCCTTGGAGTGTACAGAACCATATGCTAAACCAAGCAGAGAAACTGCCAGACCTCGCAATGGTACCTCCTGCTCCTTACTAGGCTTGTCAGCCACGTGGTAGGAAACAACAAATCATGAGGCAAATAAGATCCTTCAGATTGAGAGAACCGGAAGAAAAAGAGATGGAGATTATGGAATTGCCAGAAGGAGAAGGAGAAAACCCTTCCATGACATTCGCCATGAGGAAAAATATAACACAGGAGCATTGAATGTCAACAGTGATTAACCACAGAGCCTAGGCAAGTATCTAACTCCTCTAGCAAAAGATGAACAAACTTTATCCCAAGCTGTAAGCGGGCTCATCAGGCTTTGTGAGGCACAGCTTCCCCAGGGAACAAAGCAGCACTGGGACTCAGTATCACTGCACTTGTACAAGATCAGCTTTCACCCAAGTGTGGAAGGTTTGCTTCCCATACCATCACTCGTATGAGGAAGAACATTTCCAAGTAACCATTGTCAACAGTATCGCTTAAAGACATGGTCAACAGTCAACAATCTAAATACATTATCATCTCAAAGTGATTCAGTTACTGTTATGCCATTGTCAAACAAGAAGCAACAACAGGTAAGGAATTAACTCAGTCACACTTGTATGAAATGGGGTTACCGATTTGCATGTTTATACAAAATACATCATTCGGTATGTCAAGAATGTCACACTGAGCTTTGAGTGTTGGCTGACCAAGCAGTGGTGCCTTACTAGTGTTTTTCTGACAATGGATTAATGATTCATTAATGGCTTGCCCAAGTCCCCCAGCCCTATTGAACTTTGTTTACCTTTGAGGCAGGTGATAATTGCATCTGAAACAGCTCAGGCAACAGCAGCTCTGAAACTACAGCAGAAAGACTGCCTGTGACAGGAAGGTCAAAACCTTTTCCTGACTGAGGTAAATCAGCAATGAAACAGATTTAAGATGCCCATTTCCTGATCTAACCCCTCATTTCTAAGTCGGTACAGCATTTTGATGAATAAATATTTGTGGGGTTTGGCTGTACACCCAGTCACTGAAATTATCCCTCTTTCGGTGGACTATTTTGGTTTTCAGGTAAGCAATATTAGCTGTATTACCATAACTAAGAGGACAGCGGTCTGTCATACAAAGGATGAACAAGCAGCCAACAACAGCTATGGACAAATATTCCTCAAAATGGCTTCAGTGCTGAAAAAATATAATTCCACAGTTTATCTGAGAGGCACTCAGATAAACTTCAGACACTTCAAAGAGGTGCAGACCATTTGTTCACATAAAGTGAGGCTAACGCACCTGTAGCTACATGCTCCGAAAAGGAACACCTGCAACTACCAACTAAGGTTCACCAGAAGCACTATTAGCTGCTTTGTCACATTCTGACACTTCTTTATCCACAACCCCAAGAGTAATTGCCCTCCAGCACTCTTCATTATCTGGATTAAGGTTAAACACAGTCTGATTCTATCTCAAACTGATCAGCAGGCTGGAACACCTCTCCTATGAAGACAGGCTGAGAGAGTTGGGGTTGTTCAGACTGGAGAAGAGAAGGCTCCGGGGAGACCTTATTATGGCCTTTCAGTACATAAAGGGGGCTTATAAGAAAGACAGAGACATGAATGAGAGACATCAGAGAAGTGAAAACAACTAACCTTCTCTGTAGATAAAGCACGTAGCTATAGTGGGTATGTGTGGCAAGGTACCGAGGGGGCTACAGGGGTATCTTCTGTGAGAAGATGCCAGAAGCTTCCCCTATGTCTGACAGAGCCAACGCCAGCCAGCTCCAAGAAAGACCTGCTGCTGGCCGAGGCTGAGACAATCAGTGACGGTGGTGACACTTCTGTGACAACATATTTAAGAAAGGGAAAAAACTGCTGTGCAATAGTAACTGCAGCTGGAGATAGGAGTGAGATTATGTGAGAGAAACAACTCTGCAGACACCGAGGCTGGGGAAGAAGGGTGCTCCAGGTGCTCCAGGCTCCAGAGCAGAGATTCCCCTGCAGCCCGTGGTGAAGACCATGGTGAGGAAGGCTGTCCCCCTGCAGCCCTTGGAGGTCGATGGTGGAGCAGATATCCACCTGCAGGCTATGGAGGATCCCACATCAGAACAGGTGGATACCCAAAGGAGGCTTTGACCTCATGAGAAGCCCTTATTGGAGCAGGGTCTTGGCAGGACCTGTGGACCTGTTGAGAGGAGCCCACACTGGAGCAGGTTTGCTGGCAGGACTTGTGACTCTGTGAGGGATGCATGCTGTAGCAGTTCATGAAGAAGGACTCATGTTGGAGAAGTTCATGGAGGACTGGCTCCCACGGGGGGACGCCATGCTGGAGCAGGGGAAGAGTGTGAGGAGTCCTCCTCCTGTGGAAGAAGGAGCGGCAGGGACAATGCATGATGAACTGACTACAACCCTTTTCCCCGTTCCCCTGCATTGGTCAGAGGGAGGAGGTAGAGAAATCGGGAGTGAAGTTGAGCCTGGGAAGAACGAGGGGTAGGGAGGAGGGTGTTTTAAGATTTAGGTTTTATTTCTTATTACATACTACTTTGATTTGATTGGTAACAAATTAAATTAATTTCCCCAAGTTGAGTCTGTCTTGCCCGGGATGGTAATTGCTGAGTGATCTCTCCCTGTCTTTATCTCGACCCAGGAGCCTTTCATCATATTTTCTCTCCCCTGCCCAGCTGAGGAGGGGAGCGATAGAGCAGCTTTGGTGGGCACCAGGTGTCCAGACAGGGTCAACCCACTACAGCAGCGTAAGATCTAGTCACTTCAGAGCTGAGATAGGACTGGAAGGAGTGGAAGGGGTGATGCTCTGTTTCTCTGGTGGTAGCAGGTGACATTACTGCTGTCACTACTCTTGTCTTTTGTGTCACTGCCATTTGTCCTTAGTTCACTAGCACACAAAATTTATTCACTGTAAGATGCACCTGTGCATCACAGGCCAAGGGTGATGTGGAATCTCCCTGCAAGAAAAGCAAGGAACCATGCAGAAGGCAGACACATTTTCACTGCATCTCCAGCTTTCTGGGAAATACACTTCTGAAAATTCCTGTCAGTGCTCAAACCATGCTTTCAGTTCTAGCTTTGTTTGGATGAAAAAGAAAGCTAAACATGCCTTATTTTTTTCAGCATATAAAATATTTGATTGTTAATATGTTTCTATATCTGTATTCACCAATCATATGCCCATGACCTTTCTCTGCTACAATAAATGATGATAATAAAGAACAGCAAATGGCAACTACAACAGTAATCATGTCAGCTTATTTAGACATCGATGGCTGAAATATTAATGACTGTATTCAACATTTTTCGTGTATTTTTTTGTAGAATCTACATGAAAAAATCACTACTTGTTAGTCAAAATATGTTCAATGAATAGTTGTTCCCACATTTTAAGAGCTGTTATTTTTAAGTGTTGCTTTATTATGATTTGGTAAAAAGTCACATTTTCTGCTGACTGGATATGGGATGGTCATGCAGTAATTTTGAGTTCATTTCCTGAGTTTCTGAACAGGCTAGAAGTACTTGTACAGCCCATAGGCCAGTGAAACAGCAGAAGGAAAGCCTTTAGGTGCAAGAGGCAGGTGAGAATAGGCTGGGGGACAGAGAGAATGGAGAAAGAGTAACTACAGGGCTATTATTGCATGATGAGGGAAATTATAAAGTATGAGATTCTTATTACGTGCAAATATATACACATTTTATGTTAATTTGACAGGGGTTTTCATGAGTCCATGTAAGAAGGTTTGACTGAAGCCCAGGCCTGCCTGACCTCTAGCATTTGGCCTTAGGCTCTGGCTTTCTGCTCTGTTCTCTGGCTCCCTAGTAAGGCAGCTGGCATCGCCTGCTTTGGTCGACCATCAGCCTCAATTATTTTCTCTCTTCATTTTCACCTCTCCCATGGCTGTAGAACAGGTGGCAGGTCAGTGCTGTGACTCTTCCTCTCATGCCCTCACTGCTTATCACCTTTTCTCTTCTGCCTTTAGCAAAAGAAGTGAAACAAACTGGGTGAGGAGACAAAGCTGACGGATGCATGGCAGGAAACAAGAGGGACACACTATTAAAATACTTAGCAGACACCTTCTCCAGAGGCATACGAGCATTAAGAAGAGAAGCTAGAGCCAGGCACAGTCAATGATGCAACTGAGGAAAGGGGCCAGCACCAGCAGCCCTAAGTACCAGCTCAAGAACCTGACAAGGAGAAGATACAAGCAGAAGCAGGACAAAATGCCTCTGAGGCAGGTGAGGACAGCAGTACTAAGTATGGGGAGGCTGACAGATAAAAAGAGATAGATACAGCTGAGAGGTTAGAATACAAGGGGAAACAGTTTGAAACATTTTTAGGGATGCCTCTGCCCCCAGTAGAAGAGAATAAACTGTGTGTGAAGACTTCAAGCATATGCCTACACTGTGCAATGCGTTGCTGCAAGAAGTCCCCAACTCCCTTTTCCTAGATAACACCAGATGAGCTAGTTCTGGCACCAAAGGCAGTATACTAATAGCAGGCTCTGTAGGGCAGTCAGACTACTTACAGTAATCAAAGGAAGGGATAATTAGCCTTTGCTCAGTCATGCTAACACAGTTATGATTTTTCTGGGTCATGAGCCTGCACAGCATTGCAGCATCATGCCACACAAGCATACCACATAAGGTCTAGTGTCTGTCCTACAAAAGCAGCAAATGCAAATGACTGTTTCCTTCTAGTGTATAATACAAACAGTTATAGGGAAATCGCAAATTCTGTGTAGACGATGTCCAAGGTACAAGGGAAGAATCACAGAATCACAGAATGTTAAGGGTTGGAAGGGACCTCTGGAAATCATTTGGTCCAACCACCCTGGCAGAGCAGGTCCACCTACAGCAGGCTGCACAGGATGGTGTCCAGGCGGGTTTGGAATGTCTCCAGAGTCAGAGACTCCACCACCTCTCTGGGCAGCCTGTGCCAGTGCTCTGCCACCCTCAAAGTCAAGAAGTTCCTCCTCATGTTGCATTGGAACGTCCTATGTTCAAGTTTGTGCCCGTTACCTCTTGTCCTGTCACTGGGCACCACTGAAAAAAGACTGGCCCCCTCCTCCTGGCCCCCTCCCTTTAAGTATTTGTAAACATTGATGAGATCCCCCCTCAGTCTCCTCTAGACTAAAAAGACCCAACTCCCTCAGCCTTTCCTGAAGAAGGAAGGTCTCTTTTCTGAAAAACAGAAGTGAATTCAGGTAGCCTATCAATAAGAGGTATAAAGACAGATCTCTTCCAGTAATTTTGCTCCAGCTGCCCCTGCTGATGAGTAGATACATGGTGGCACAGCTAAGACTGCCCTTTCCAGGCTGAGTATCAGGCATTTTGTGTGACAAACAGCAAGAAAACATATATGGTACAGATTGCAGAGGCAGAGATAGCTGCTTGGCATGGTCAGTCTGAAGATCAGTGAAACTATTTCTTCCTGAGTTCCAGCCTGTCTAGGCAATAAAAGAGACCCTTAAAGCCCCTGAAGGGGGATTTTTCAGTGGTGACTCCAAAATCAGACTGCTTGAAAGGGACATCAACATTTCACATAGCAACAGTGCTGTGAGCAGCTGCACTCACGTCAAAGCAATGGATTGTCCCTCAGGCCAGCAGAAGTAAAAGACCAGAGGCAGCCTGTCCTAGTGCCAAGCCTATACTGGGACTGTGAGAGCACAAAGGTGAGCTGAATCAGTACTAGACTCCTGTCTGCGGGTCTATGGTTGCAATGACTACAGGCTCCAGGCAGAATTCCACTGGAATTCAATACAACTGAATGTATTTAAGGCTAAACTACAGCAGAATTTCCATGCAGTTACACACTATTTTGAAAGCATGAGAAAAAGAGCTCAGTTTGTCAATATTATACTGAATACAGGAGAGTCACCACCAAGTAAATTTTGTTTTAAAAAAATGCTTGCAATTAAAATAATGTGTTATGCAAGAAAGATATCTTACTGGCCTAAAATGCAGGATTACTTTTCCCTGGGTGGTTGACTGTGCCTTATTTGATAACATCTAAAATGGAATTTAATAACGGTTGACTTCACATGAAACTAATTTCATGTGAAAAAATGATGGCTGAAGTGAGGACGTATGGCTACATACATGAAATGTAAACATCCCAATTTGAGTACCAGGGAAATTGTTTAGATTTTGCTTATTCTATACACACCGCTAGGATAGATCATTCGTCCATCGAGAATAGTACTATTCTTTGCCTAACAGCAGATGATTCAGAGAAAGGAACTCCTTCGTCCCCAGCATTCCTTCTGACCATGCAAACTTTTATACCGGCTACACCTGATGATGATTAAACTGGGTCCTGCCGTATAACTTCTAACTCCTACAATTTCTAACTTTGGCTACGTACCTACTAATGAAGAAATTATTCATACAAGAATATCTAAAATTTTTTTCCAAACTACATGTATTGAGACTGTAACAATGAAACAAAGGATTCAAACGTCACTTTTCTTCACATCTGTTTCTCCTCTTGTGTAATGTGCCATTTTTGTATCACACTATCTGGAGTAACAATAAAATAGTTTTATCGCACAGTTAATCAGTTTCAAAGGATAATTAAATTTAACTAATACACTAACAGAATACCTGTGTCAGCTGCTGTATACTCTAATGAGCTGCGAACGTATGATACCACTGACATTTTATGTTCTAATAAGCTTCTCTTGCAAACACAGCGTGTCTAGGCCCTTTTACAGGCCGATCTTTTACTGGCTTAAAAAGAAGAAAGGTGTCAATCCAGACACAGACTTTCTTTCTTTCAAAGCATTGGTCAGCAGATGGTAGAAAAAGCGATTCAGATCCTCAAAAGGACCTGATGTTCTTGTTTTCTCTCTATTTTAGGATGCAAGTCCTGTTATCACTGAACAGAATGACACTTGCAGCAGGTACAGCTGACACATGGAAATATGTTGGATCAGTCGCACTAATAGGATCTATGCATTTGCTAGAAAAATCAAACAAATATGGACCATTTGGACAGGCAGGTTCAGAACCTTACTCACAGTCAATTTTCTGTGTGAACATTTGCAAGGAAAGATACCAGATGGCTTAGGCATGTAGTACACTGACATGTACACAAATGTGCATGGGTATATATGAAACAGGAAGAGTTGTGCCCAAATTAGGGCACTACCTTACATATGTATAGGACGGGGCAGTTAACACAAGAGAGAAACAGTGAAAGATGGGGAGAAAGAAAGTTAATGCTTAAAAAAATTGGTATTACACACTAGCTTTTCTTCCAGGCAGCCAGGCTCCCCACATAGATATACTGTGTTGAGGATTTATGTGAGAAGTTCACTTTAACACCGTGAAAATTATGTGTTAAAATCTTCCATACACTGATTGGAAGACTGGCTTCATCGATCACAGGTGCTGATATTAAAATTTCTGGTGGGAGTTTCATAACTGATGTATTGCTTCACTGGGATTCATTCACTTTGCCTGCCCAGCCAAAGCAAAAGTGCTATAGCAGCAGTCACCAGCACAGAAGGCTGGTTAGGAAGAAAAGTGACAGCCTCAGAATTGAGAAATGAGCAGCACCCATGCATGGATGTATCGGTAGGAAGACAGTAGGGGGAGAAGGAAAGAGCACTTACTGATAGAAAAAAATGTAAAAAGTCATCCTAAAATACGCATTTAAACCGACAGACAGATCCCAGCCTTCCTCCCACAAGAATCCTGAGGTCTCCATATCCATCAAAGCCTTAACAGAATCCTTAAAATGAAGATTTTTTTTTTCTTTAAGAATGGCAATAGGCTATCTTTTCAAAAGAACACTTTACTGAGAAAGGTCAGAGTATACATTTAAGAGCATACTTGCGTGGTGTTAAGAATCTTCTATATAAGTGTACTGGACCTGGCTAGGATAGAATTAGTTTTCTTCATAGTAGCTCATATGTGGCTGTGTTTTATGTTTTTGACCAAAACAATACTGATAGAACTAATGTTCTAGCTTTTGCTGAACAGTGTTTGCGCAGTATCAAGGCCTTCTCAGTCTCTCAATGTCACCCACAGTGAACAGATTGGGGAGTGCACACTAGGTTGGGAGGGGACACAACCAGGCAGATGACCCAAACTAACCAAAGACATATTCCATAGCATATCACGTCGTGCTCAGCAATAAAAGGGAAAACAGAGGGTTTAGGGAGGCTAGCCATTTTTTGCTTGGGAACTAGCTGGGCATCGGTCTACCTGTGGGATGAATTGCCTTTCACCTGAGTGAATGATTGCCTTTGCGTTACTTGTTTTGTTTTCTTTCTCTCTTCTTTGACTGCTCCTTCACTTATTAAACAATTTTTATTTTTTTTTATCTTGATCACCAGGTGTTTTTGCTTTTACTCTTCCTTTCCTCTTCCCCCACCCCACTGGGGATAACAGGGGGAAAGTGAATGAGCATTAGGTGTGGTGTTTAGATATCCACTGGGGTTAACCCACAACAATAAGAAAATGGCCAAGAATGGGTATTATGCATTTTGAAGGGATTTTGTTTGTTTCTTGTAGTTTAACCTAATCCTGTTTCAAAGGAGAATAAGTTAAATTATTTAAAAAACCAACACATAATGTGGAACAGGAGTCGCCACAGAAATGGCTGCGGAGCCTTATGTTCGCCTAGCTTATTTCCCGGTTTTCGACGGATGATGTCTAAACTGATCTAGTTGTGCTTTCAGCGCTAGTTACTGGAAGGTATTTAAAGTAAAAGTCCAATACTTCTGTATTTCACCTTCTGTTCTCATTTCATTACCTTCCAGTTATATTTCTCTGTTACCTTTGTATGGCAACTGATTTGTTTGTCTCTCGAGTTCACGGATGTGCCTTTCTTGAAACAGCCTGTTTTGTTGCTTACCCCACCTCTTCTGCAGGCATGTTTATGGCTTTTGAGACACGACCCGTTAGTTCAGTTTGGCTCGTCCTTGGAAAGCCTCTGTTACTGTCAAGCCCAAACCACACTTATTATCACAGCAACTACTTCAAGGAGCTACTGAATCCTTTCTAACGAGTCTGAGCAAAATTCAGCTCTAATGTAGCTTTCTTACAGTCATTCTGAATTACAGCAGGAACCAAGTCAATTCAGCCTAACTTTCCAGATCTATTATCCTTCTGGCATTCTGATGAGCCAGTGGCATGTGTGTGACTTTGGCCTGCCAGACTCTCAGGATACATGAGATCTCAGTTCTGTGCGACTTTTTACCTCAGTGGCTCTTTTCCTTCACTGACTAACCAGTTTTCAGGACTGATTTGTATGAGCAACTTCTCCTAGGTACAAGACTTCTATTCTACTTTTTAATTGATGTGAAGTTTAAGAGTTATTGCTGTGAAGGGGAATGAAACAAAGAAAGTGAGTTTTCGTGGGCCTCATTTCCTTATGAAGTGAACTTAAAATATCAAGAACTGGAAATGAAAAGCTAAACAGAGACAGGGAAGAGGGTGAATTTAACATTGCATCCTACTTAAAGTGCATGACATGCCAGCCACTTGGGTTGCATAACCTGTAATTTCTGTCCTTTTCTCCACCCTTCCTCCTTTTTTCAATCATCCCATTTTACAGGCTTTGAATGAACTCAAATCAAAAGAAAAATGCTTTCAGGTAAAAGTCTCAATTAAGGCCCAAGCTTAAGACCTAGGGTTTCATATTGCTTTTACTTAATTTTTGATCCAGTCCCCAAACTCTATGAATACAATAATGTCCACCACATGAATTATAAGAAAGAAACCTCTGGATTGATTGCAACTTTATAACACACGCTTATTATTCATAAATATCCTGAGCTACAGTATTTGGCCGTATGATTTCAGAGGCATGACAAATGTAAATGGAGTATTTTTCTCACAAAATATAGTATGTAAATGTATTAGCAACCATCACATGCAAAATCATGCAACATCACTGGAAAGACTAGCTTGGGTGAGCATTGGGTTATCTCCTGCATGGAAAGGGGTCAGTGAAGAACAGAATAATCAGAATTATTTGGCGCAGTACTTCTACTGAAGAAGGCAGACCAATGTGACCCAGTGAACAGAGCACAGGGGATTCAGGTGGTGAAAGTTCTGATCTAACTTTTGCAGGTGGGTTCCTGGGTCTCTTTTGACAAAGGACCTTATCTTTATGTGCCTCAATTTCCCCATCTATATAAGGAGAATAACAATGCTCACTTTTTTCTGGGAAGTGTTTTGATATATATTAATAAAGAACTTTATTTAAAAGGTCAGTGTACGTTGCTTTTATTTAGTAGACATGTGACCAGAAAACTACAGGAATTTCTTAGTTCCCACAGCAAAGTGAATGCGAAGGCAGCAAGAGATGAGCAAGACCAATGTTACCTAGAGTACAGTATGAGGTCAATCTCTACATTAGGAATCTGTGTTTTGTTTGCTTGTTTTTATCCCTATTGCAAGTCAATTGGAGTTTTTATCTACTGTAAACTTAAAGCATGTCACAAAGAGGGAGGGTAATATTAAATTTAATTTCAAAGTAGGAACAAGATTTTACAGCAAATAAATATCTTACATACAGCTTTACTATTTAGCGTAAAAGACATAATGTGTTCATTACTGAGAAGTTTTGTAAAACATACTTCCTCAGCACATCTCTAGAGCCATCAGGCAAGCTTTACAAAGCACTTCTTCATAGGTCATCAAAGCACGGAAAGATAAAACGTCATGTTACTATGTTGATGCTAGAAAGCTTGTATCTTGCCTACTACCCATTCAAACACTATTCCACCTGCAAAAAAAAATCCTATCGGAAGCTCTCCTGCATACTTTTTCCAGAAGTCCTTCTTTGCTTTCCTCTGGACATGACAGGCACCTAGTTTTGAGTGAATCTACATGACTCTTCAAATATTTTTTAAGACTCTAAAATGCTTGGTCATTTTTAGGTGTTTTATGCTTTGACAAAAGCTTCTATTCAGTACTTATTGTAGTAAACCACATCAAAGCATTTTTTTTTTTTTAATTGTGGCCACTGGAGCTAGCTGTCATGCATAAAGCACCTGGTTGAACTGTGCCCAGCAGGAACTTAGAGTACCGAGGCTCTAGCAGAGGGTCTTCCACTGATGCTCATACTTTAGAGCCCACAGAATGTAATAGCAATTTGACAGACAAATCTCCCCAGGCTCAGCTGCTGAACTTACTATGTAAAGTCATACTGCGTACCCTTCCTTCCAGAGGCCATCTTTGCCATTTACTCTAAACTGTCTTAAATGGAAGCTAAAGACCTGCCACGACAACGACTAGCCTTTATCGTATATGCTTGGGAGGACAACTTCCTGGACAGAACACTGAAAGACAATAAGTAGTTAAAAATCTGTACATATTTAAAGAAGAGAAATGCTATTTAAGGCAACAGTGCTGTTGATTGGTAAAGGAATCATGATGATTAAGGGATAGTAGTAACAACATTTTAGAAGTATAATAGCTGCATTTATGTACCCTGAACCTGATAATTATACACACCCTAATAAGTGTCCTGACTTAACAGTGCTGAGTATTTATCATCGTTCCTTGACGTCACCTGGACTGTGTCTCAGTTCCAATTGAAATAGTGCTACTCATTCAATGATCTGGAAGTCCTGTCGACAAAGTTGATCCAGAAATGCAGTATTAAATACAGCTCACTTTGGTCAGCCAGCTACCGAGGAGCTGATAAGCAGGAGATGCAATAAAAAATGTACCTAATTTGGCCACTGGATCCATTAGCATCAACACAGATAATTTAACTTGTTAAATGGTATTAGTCCCAGACTTCAGGAAATTTGTGTCAGGAAGATTAAGCCCGTATGTAAGCAAGCCACGTTTTAACAAGACAAATAGCACAGCAGCCAAAGGCAGTATTTATTTTTTTTTTTAAATATGAAAAAACAGGGTCAGATGAGGAAAGTCCCATTGCCATGTGCCAGCAGAATATCTGACTTGCCAAGGAGAGGTTTTAAGAAAATGAATTCTATTCTCTGCCTTTGCTGTTTCATTTTTTTTTCTCTGCATTAGGATTATCAGTTTTCCAATGCATTGGCTGTCCCCTTGTACTTGTCCTCTGAGAAAAGTATAAAGAAGAATCTCCAAAAGACCATTAATGAATATTTTATGTTTTCATCATGTTAAAGTTAGACTTATCTTGTTTCAAAAGTCCAGCTACAAACATATTTTAATTTAGGAAAAGAAAGAAGTAGAATCAGTACCTATACAGAAGTCAGATCTACACCTGGATTTTCTTGGCTTTACTGGTTTTGGCTGAGATGGTGATAGCTCCTATGGTGCTATCTTCTGGATTGGTGACCAAAACACTGGGATGTTTTAGGTACTGCTGAGCAGTGCAGCAGTGCTTACACAGCATCAAGGCCTGTTTTTTTTTCCTGCCAGCAAGTAGGCTGGGAGTGGGAAAAAGGTGGAGTGGGGACACAGCCAGGACAGCTGACTCCAACTGACCCAACGGATATCCCTTACCGTATGATGTCACTCTCAGCACTAAAAGCTGAGGGAGAGATGGAGGAAGGGGGGGAAGCTCAGAGTTATGGAATTGGTCTTCCCAAGTAATTGTTACGTGTGATGGAGCCCTGCGTTCCTGGAGATGGCTGAACACCTGCTTGTGATGGGAAGTAGTGAATGAATTCCTTGGTTTGCTTTGCTTGTGCGTGCAGCTTTTGCTTTGCCTGTTCAACTGCCTCTATCTCAACCCAGGAGTTTTCTCACTTTCATCCTTCCAAATCTCTCCCCCCGTCCCACTATGGGAGGAGTGAGCGAGTGGCTGTGTACCTACAAGAGTTAACCCACAACCCTGGCTTACCTTCCTTTTTCTCTCCTAAGTACCCACATGTGACCACTGTGAAATTTCATCCAGAAAGGGTGAATCAAAGGTAAAGTAGGACACCAGGACTGCCTGTAGCTAACGTATATAGGCCTTGCTCAGAACTGAACTGTGATGAACAAAGTCTAATATTTTGTCTATCTTGTTTTATAGTTCTCCAAAATATTATGGCTAACCAAANGGAAGCTCTCCTGCATACTTTTTCCAGAAGTCCTTCTTTGCTTTCCTCTGGACATGACAGGCACCTAGTTTTGAGTGAATCTACATGACTCTTCAAATATTTTTTAAGACTCTAAAATGCTTGGTCATTTTTAGGTGTTTTATGCTTTGACAAAAGCTTCTATTCAGTACTTATTGTAGTAAACCACATCAAAGCATTTTTTTTTTTTTAATTGTGGCCACTGGAGCTAGCTGTCATGCATAAAGCACCTGGTTGAACTGTGCCCAGCAGGAACTTAGAGTACCGAGGCTCTAGCAGAGGGTCTTCCACTGATGCTCATACTTTAGAGCCCACAGAATGTAATAGCAATTTGACAGACAAATCTCCCCAGGCTCAGCTGCTGAACTTACTATGTAAAGTCATACTGCATACCCTTCCTTCCAGAGGCCATCTTTGCCATTTACTCTAAACTGTCTTAAATGGAAGCTAAAGACCTGCCACGACAACGACTAGCCTTTATCGTATATGCTTGGGAGGACAACTTCCTGGACAGAACACTGAAAGACAATAAGTAGTTAAAAATCTGTACATATTTAAAGAAGAGAAATGCTATTTAAGGCAACAGTGCTGTTGATTGGTAAAGGAATCATGATGATTAAGGGATAGTAGTAACAACATTTTAGAAGTATAATAGCTGCATTTATGTACCCTGAACCTGATAATTATACACACCCTAATAAGTGTCCTGACTTAACAGTGCTGAGTATTTATCATCGTTCCTTGACGTCACCTGGACTGTGTCTCAGTTCCAATTGAAATAGTGCTACTCATTCAATGATCTGGAAGTCCTGTCGACAAAGTTGATCCAGAAATGCAGTATTAAATACAGCTCACTTTGGTCAGCCAGCTACCGAGGAGCTGATAAGCAGGAGATGCAATAAAAAATGTACCTAATTTGGCCACTGGATCCATTAGCATCAACACAGATAATTTAACTTGTTAAATGGTATTAGTCCCAGACTTCAGGAAATTTGTGTCAGGAAGATTAAGCCCGTATGTAAGCAAGCCACGTTTTAACAAGACAAATAGCACAGCAGCCAAAGGCAGTATTTATTTTTTTTTTTAAATATGAAAAAACAGGGTCAGATGAGGAAAGTCCCATTGCCATGTGCCAGCAGAATATCTGACTTGCCAAGGAGAGGTTTTAAGAAAATGAATTCTATTCTCTGCCTTTGCTGTTTCATTTTTTTTTCTCTGCATTAGGATTATCAGTTTTCCAATGCATTGGCTGTCCCCTTGTACTTGTCCTCTGAGAAAAGTATAAAGAAGAATCTCCAAAAGACCATTAATGAATATTTTATGTTTTCATCATGTTAAAGTTAGACTTATCTTGTTTCAAAAGTCCAGCTACAAACATATTTTAATTTAGGAAAAGAAAGAAGTAGAATCAGTACCTATACAGAAGTCAGATCTACACCTGGATTTTCTTGGCTTTACTGGTTTTGGCTGAGATGGTGATAGCTCCTATGGTGCTATCTTCTGGATTGGTGACCAAAACACTGGGATGTTTTAGGTACTGCTGAGCAGTGCAGCAGTGCTTACACAGCATCAAGGCCTGTTTTTTTTTCCTGCCAGCAAGTAGGCTGGGAGTGGGAAAAAGGTGGAGTGGGGACACAGCCAGGACAGCTGACTCCAACTGACCCAACGGATATCCCTTACCGTATGATGTCACTCTCAGCACTAAAAGCTGAGGGAGAGATGGAGGAAGGGGGGGAAGCTCAGAGTTATGGAATTGGTCTTCCCAAGTAATTGTTACGTGTGATGGAGCCCTGCGTTCCTGGAGATGGCTGAACACCTGCTTGTGATGGGAAGTAGTGAATGAATTCCTTGGTTTGCTTTGCTTGTGCGTGCAGCTTTTGCTTTGCCTGTTCAACTGCCTCTATCTCAACCCAGGAGTTTTCTCACTTTCATCCTTCCAAATCTCTCCCCCCGTCCCACTATGGGAGGAGTGAGCGAGTGGCTGTGTACCTACAAGAGTTAACCCACAACCCTGGCTTACCTTCCTTTTTCTCTCCTAAGTACCCACATGTGACCACTGTGAAATTTCATCCAGAAAGGGTGAATCAAAGGTAAAGTAGGACACCAGGACTGCCTGTAGCTAACGTATATAGGCCTTGCTCAGAACTGAACTGTGATGAACAAAGTCTAATATTTTGTCTATCTTGTTTTATAGTTCTCCAAAATATTATGGCTAACCAAAAATATAAGATTTATAACTTTTACAAGCTATTTGCCACTACAATTTGATATGCAAATAATGCTGCAAACCTTTATGTATATGATGACCACAGAAAAGGTCATTCACTGAGGCCATCAAAAGAATGTCATATTGAGTGAGATGATTAAGTAAACATGGTACTATACCTCTAAATGTCTGTAGTACTGAAGGCTACGTCTGTACCCTGAATTAGAGACTCTTATGTTTGCATATTAATATCCATTGTGCAGACTGAATACTAGCGTGGTGAATAATGTAGTGTCAATACCAGTAAGGTGCTGTCAGTGTTATCACATAATAAATAAATAATGTCTTAAATTCCAGAAAATGATAGCACTGCTTACTGTACTCCTGTTGTGAAATTCAGAGGATGCATGTAACATTTTGACACAGCTACTCAACAGCGTTACAACTAGGTAGCCTTTACTTACATACTTACTCAGGACTTTCATGTAGTTCTTTCCCCTTTAAGGTATATTATACATATGTTTGCATATACAGCCTAAGAGCACTAGTAAACAATGAATAAATGTCTTTAATACATAATTAATATCAGAAAATTTAATTAATCATTGAAATTATTAAATAGATACTCCAAGCAGACATCTAGTGATTGTAACTGGCATACAGCCTGCCCTCCCACAGTGTGGCCCCAGTCTTACTGAAGTCAATTCAATATAGATTCAAAATTACATCCAGAAATGTCCTATGTTCAAGTGCCTAGATACCCAGGGTTTTTTTTTACATTTATCTTCAAGCCCTGGTTTCATAGATTAAGCATATGCATAAATCCCACCAGTTTAATTTGAAACTGCCAGATCAGCAGCCTCAGAGTCCTCAGCTAGTGAAAGTTTAGATACAAAGAAAACAGATGACATGAGTAACTTGATATAGAGGCTTGGCTTATTTAGGTGTGAAAGTAGTCCTTTCAGTCTTTAATATCTATTTTGTTGATTTAATTTAATAGCAATTGTTCTCTCAGAATTAGTACTGAAATCTCCATTTTATTTAAAGCCAGGAGCTACAGGTTATTATAGTAAAGACTGTTACTCCCCAAAAAACTGCATCATCCTAGAGATTAAAAAATACTTATTTCATATTTAAACTTTTCAGCAACTCCAGACACATTCCCCTGATATGCAAATTAAAATTGCTTCATAGTGTCTTGCAAATTATGTCTGAGTAAAAGAAAATATATATGGATACTATGATGATTTGACTCGATACTCAGTCTAATTTAGAAATCTTTTTGGAAACACTAAGACCTGTCTCTATACCTCTATACTATACTTTCAACAGTATTTGAAAGTTTCTTTCACTGTTGAGAAAATAGGCTATTTGCTAGTATGACTTTCAACCAACACACAAACAATGCAGGTATCTTGCAATTATAATGTTAAAATGCGTGTAATAACTACAGATGAAAGCATTATACAAATATCAGGATTTGCTCAAAGGACGATATTTTTCCCCAGACTGATTTTGATATTTCAAATTTACATCCATCTTCACGAGAATTAAAGCCAAACATTTTTGAATTCTACCACAAAACTGAATTTGCCTTACTGGAAGTACTCAGTGCTTCTCAAGAAGATGCGTATGAGATCACCTGACAATATCATCGTGTGCCAATGAATGTTATCCCAACTGACCTGTCACAGCCGTGCTGTTGCTGTCCCACCAGCCCCAGCATGGAAAGAGGTCAGATCATAGTAAGATAGACCAAGGTAACAACTGCATCAGTTTCATCCAGTCTGCTTAGCCATAATGAAAAGGCAAACGGTAGTTCTTGCTGCCAAGTTCATTTATCTTGCTGAGGTGTATAATTACAGTCTGGAGTTTCTGACTATGAACCAAGGACAGAAGCTGTTCCCTCCATGCACTTTGTAAGTACCCAGCAGAGCTGTAAAGTGTCCAGTCCGAAGCACAGCTGGGAGCATGCTTTCTCCACCCTACCCCACTGAGGAAGGGTTTGCATGGGTCTCATTACTGCCAGGTCTAAGATAAGAACATCACATAATTAGTCTGAGCTGTGATTACTGGATACTCTGAACAAAGGGAGGACAAAATGGAAGGCTCCTTATGCTACAGATAGTTTCCAATACGGTTTGGAATGTCCCAGCTGTGAATGGATCCCACTGAGATACATCTTCAGTGTAAGTGCTTCATCATCTAAGAAGCAATCAAGTCTTTCCAGCGGTCTTAGTAGTAAACCATGTACAGTACAATAAAGCCTTATCTTCCAGGCAAGCACAGTTATAAAATAGAAGAGCAGACAGTAAAACAAGATTTAGGCTTGGTCTGTTGTCAAGAGATTGTCCTCAAGAACACGAGATCATTTATCTACTTCCAAACTTCTGGGACAAATTCTAGATCAATGGGAAATGGTGAGATTCTTCTTTCTTAGAATTTGCAGTACTTTTTCCAACCAACATTTCAGACGTACTCTATACAAATGTAATGATTTATTATGATAAAATATATCTAGGTCTTCAGCATATGTATTTTTACCACTAACACTGCCCCCAACTACAATCATTGCTACTGCTTCAATACTTGACATACATTCCTCTGCACAAATTAATCTCACAGTGGTAATTTTCTATAGTCTTTCATGAGTCTCATCAGTTAGACCTCCTAAATAGGTTCAATTCTACTGTATTCAATTATATGTTTTATTTTATACATTTGCATTTGAAAATATCACCTCTTCTGTGAGGTGAAGTAAATTTCACGTGCTCAAGAAAATACCAATGATAGAACTACATGCTTCAGTGCTTGGACCCCTCCTTGGGTCAGAAGTGGAAATTCCATTTGCATTGGTTATTTTTTAGGTGTACTTAACCTATCTATAAACATCTACAGATAGATCGAAACTGTTATTTTATTGACATATGTACTGGGTTTGAATGGCAAAGTTTTGGTAGCAGGGGTCTACAGGGGTGGCTTCTATGAGAAGGTGACAGAAGCTTCCTCTGTGTCTGATACAGCCAATGCAAGGCAGCTCGAAGACAGACGGACAGATAGAGGAGTGAGAATATGTGACAGAAACAACTCTACAGACAGCAAGGTCAGTGAAGAAGGAGGAGGAGGAGGAGGAGGGGGTGTTCCAGGTGTCAGAGCAGAGATTCCCCTGCACCCTATGCTGAAGACCATGGTGAAGCAGGTTGTCCCCCTGCAGCCTGTGGAGGTCCACGGTGGAGCAGATATCCACCTGTAGCCTGTAGAAGACCCCATGCCAAGGAAGGCTGTGACCCCATGAGAAGCCCACACTGGAGCAGGCTCCTGGTAGGACCTGTGGACCCATGGAGAGAGAAGCCCATGCTGGAGCACGTTTGCTGGCAGGACTTCTGACCTCGTGGGGGACACACACTAGAGCAGTCTGTTCCTGAAGGACTGCCCCCCATGGAAAGGACCCACACTGGAGCAGGCTCCTGGTAGGACCTGTGGACCCATGGAGAGAGAAGCCCATGCTGGAGCACGTTTGCTGGCAGGACTTCTGACCTCGTGGGGGACACACACTAGAGCAGTCTGTTCCTGAAGGACTGCACCCCATGGAAAGGACCCACACTGGAGCAGTTTGTGAATAATTGCAGCCATGGGAAGGACTCATGTTGGAGAAGTTCATGGAGGACTGGCTCCCACGGGAGGACCCCATGCTGGAGCAAGGGAAGAGTGTGAGGAGTGCTCCTCCTGTGGAAGAAGGAGCGGCAGGGACAATGCATGATGAACTGACTACAACCCCTTTCCCTGTTCCCCTGTATTGGTCAGAGGGAGGAGGTAGAGAAATCGGGAGCGAAGTTCAGCCTGGGAAGAAGGGAGGGGTAGGGAGGAGGGTGTTTTAAGATTTAGGTTTTGTTTCTCATTATCCTACTTTGATTTGATTGGCAATACATTAAACTAATTTCCCCAGGTTGAGTCTGTTTTGCCCGTGATGGTAATTGCTGAGCCATCTCTCCTTGTCCTTATCTCGACCCAGAAGCCTTTTGTTGTAATTTCTCTCCCCTGCCCAGCTGAGGAGGGGAGCGACAGAGCGGCTTTGGTGGGCACCTGGCATCCAGCCAAGGTCAACCCACCACAACATACCTGAGAGATGATTTTTGTACATGTGCTCTTCAACCATCATTTTTCCCTCAATTGCTAGACTAAGCTGAAACCTTATTAAAACAACATGTAAAAGTATAGCTACACTTTAATTCAGACAAAATGATTTTTTTAATAAGGTTTTTCTTTTCTGAAACACCTCTATTGCTTATTTAGGCTTTCTTTAACCATCATCTTCTGAACTGCACTTTGAGACCTTCAGTTTGTCCCTGTTTGGCTGAATTTGTTCAGAAAGAACTATGAGACTAGTTTTACATTAAGTTTTCTTTTATCAATTTAAATTCAGATTTTAGGCATCTCTGTTGTTTTCTCCCCATATCAATGATAGAAATAGATTACATAACAACAGGCTCTTCCTTAACCATTCTAGGAGTTTATCCTCCCATGTGATCTTGTCAGGCAAAAACTTTACCAACTCTTTCAATCAGTGAATATTCACTTGTCTACTTGGCCAATCTCAGATTCCTTATTGTGAACATCAGAATTTGGTATAATATTTTTCAGCTCATAAGAATGCAGATAACATAGTAGTGATTATGAAATGCACCCCAGTCTTCAAAAGAAAGTACAACGTAGCTCAGAAGTCAGAGGGGAGGGTTTTGTGAGACAGGAAGCCAGATAGTAAGAGAAGCCTAAGGCAAAGGTCCTAAAATCAGCGTGGCACTCTCGTGTCGACCAGAAGTACGATTTTAATCTATTTCACTGGAAGACACATAGAAGAACCTCAAAAGTAAAACACTGTGATCTTCAGAACATTTACCAGTGCTCTGGATATCAACATTATTTACTTTGTTTTGGGTTCAGTAAACCAAACCCCACCCATATTATTCTGTCATCTAGATGAATAGCTTTGAGGCATCACAGGGTTACCATAACTGCACGGAACAATGGAAGATGTAGTCCAGACTAGGACACTATTGCCTCGAGGAAAATATATCATGAAATTCCTGAACTCTGATTTCTCGGGGAGACAATGGTAGCACAGATGGACACAGTGCAGTACTGTGCTCCTTCTGAACAAAATGCCTCTAGACATAAATATCCTCTGTTAAATGGAAAATAATATAATATTCCTAATTCATTTGACAAAAATTACTTTTACATGCTTTTTTTTTTTGAGAAAAGTGATTTTGATACAGAGGTATTTCCAGAAAGACACAAACCTTGGTTTTCTGTCCACTATACTCATCAGCCAACTTCTACTCAAGCTTGAGTCATTCTGACCGCTGTTATCACGTCCAAGAAAGGCATGTGATATTAGCATCGGGTTTTGGTGAAGTTAACGGGACTGGATAAGCCTTGCAACTACCTGCCTGTTCTGTACAGTGATATCTGGATATGACATAACAGAGATTTGTATTTGAATGTAAGCCTGAACCTCACTATGAGAAAACCTGATACAAGAACAGAGGCAGACAATTCGCAGGAGTTCTTAACTATGGACCTTGTTTTAACCATATGACATATGAACTTTGAAGACAAAGCTGGAATATTTGTATTATATTTTAAACAGTGAAGGACAAGTTAAACCAGCCTGCAGCTAATAGGCTTTCGCCAAGTCCTAGCATTCAGATTACAGGAGGCAGTCTAAGATGCGCATGTCAGTTCCATGATTAAGACTTTTTCCAGGAAATAAATTGCTGGGGTTTTTTTTAACCATCTTTAAAATGTCATTTGTAAGTTGAAACTAAATTTGGCAATTTCTGCTTTTTCTTTCACCTCACCTTACCTCATCCTGTTCAACAGGATGAACATCCTGTTCATCCACTTCATATGCAGTCTGAAAAGGTGGTGCCGTTCAGAGCTAATGCTCTGCTTTGAATTGGCATAGTTTGCAGTTCCCAGGACAACTCTGACTACCTAGTTCACTATTAATTTCTCACAGGGGTGGTGGTCCTACCTCCTAGTTGCTCTCAATTAACATTGCCAAATCTTTCCTATTTTTTCAACATTCCTGTAGTTATGAAACTTGAAATAATGCACTGAACAGTTTAGACTTAATCCTTAAATTGTCTAGAAGTCTTGGCACAGACTTCAATGCTTACAGAATAAATGGGGAATACGACCTACAGGGCCTGTAGCATCAACCCATTCTAGCAGCAGAGCAGAGCTAATAATGTAAGGAAAAATGGAATTTCACACTGAATGCCTGTTAAGAATACAGGGGCAAATTTGTCTCTGGTAGTACTCATTGTACATACACCAAGGATAAATTTTGGCTTTTTGTGTCAGCAGCAGTTAGCATTCTTTGTTCATAAGTACACAGAGATGTCAAGGATAACGCCTTGAAGAGCTAGTGGAGTTAAAAGCAAGGTTGAAGTTCAGGAAGTTCGCCTACAGAGTGCTTCTGGTCAATCTTCTCTCTAGCTTTTTAACAAGCTGAGCACCTGGCAATCCCAAATGAGCAGATGATTTTTGCTAGTTTGTCAGAAAAAACCTTAACATTTCACACATTGAAAAATGTTTTGGTACTCTCTGAAATCCTCCTTTTGATTCTCTATCTACCTCAGCAAGTTAGTATGTCCCAGATTTCCTCTCCTACCTATTCTGAGGTGATTTGTGTATCCCTTGCCAGAGCTTGTGTTTTCACTCATTTGTTCTGAAAATCAAGGTTCCCAAGGTGCTGCTGCTGGCAGGAAAGGACATGATCTTTGCTGGTTTTCAACTTTTTTACAGTCCTTTGTTTTATCCCTACTAGTCATCTCCCTTTCCCATACCCTCCTTTACACTGCACACCACTTTTTACCACCCTTTTTACCCCTCTGCCTTTGCACTATGTTTTTCAACATTTTCTCCCACTAAGCTCTCAACTCCTTTTCCTTCTTCCCTCTCAGCACATCTTTGTTTCCTTGAAAGTACACTTTCTGTTCTTGTAAGTCTTCCCATTTCTCCTTCCTTTATCTGATTAATCATTCATTATTATTTAATAAGACTACTGTTGGAATGCCCTTTGCAGCATGGAAGCTGCCTCCCTCTTCATGACTGCTCCATAAAAATGAGCTTGCCACACCTGATGGCTGTTCACTTTCATGATCCAGTTCTTACCAAAGCCAGAAGGAACACTTCCACTGATTTTTAAAGGGTGGTAGGTTGCAGTCTTACCTCTTTTTTATTTCAAATTCTAAATGATCACTCTCACTCTCTCTCTTTTTTTTTTGTTTAATGTAGGTCTCTAATTCAATCCCTGGTGACAATAAAGATGACTATCATTGCACAGCATGGGTTTTTTTTAAAAAATATGAATGACATTAAAAGGCAAACTAAATTTAAAATCAGCCTAATTTCCTACTGGCTATAATCTTACACAATTTATATATATTTGAAACTTTATCTCAAACACGTACCAGACAAACTCCAAAATACCACTTCTGTTTACTGTTTGCAAATATGTATTTTTAAAATGCCTCAATTTACCTTAACATACTATAGAGCACTATTAGAATGTGTGCTACCAAAAAATAAAGGAGGGTGATTATATTTTCAGTAATCATACTTATTTTGAGGCAATATTACTTTATTCCCTAATTGTGAGTTAACCATATGCCAGGTTCTCTTCTTATAAAAATTTGTGACAAAAAAAATTAATTATGCTCACTTTTTAATGGTGAGCATCTCTGTCTGTCTCTGATAATACATTCTGGCTGGCTGCAGTGACAAAAACTAGGACAACAGTGAGAAAATGTCATATATTTAATCCGTTACTTATGACACATATTGTAACAAGAACCAGAAATGGCAATTATCACGACAATTTGTACAACAACATGATGGACCTAATCCTGTGACTATCTACCATTGTACAGTGATGAAATACACTCTAAGGTTCCAATCTGCAACTACCTACAAATCAACTTCAATGTGACTGTTAAAGAGAAATGTTTATGGTAGTAAATTAAGCATGTGCACTTTTACCAAAACTTGAAAAAATAGTAATTAGGGTTAAAGACACAATAAAAAAGAAGTGATCTGCAAAGATTTGTATTTCTGTTTTCGAGTCTTGTACCAATTACATGGCAATAGCCCTTATTCAGCATCTATTAGTCCCATTGATTTCAGAGGAAGTTATACATGTCAAGCTGTTCCAGCACTGGACCACAAGACCTTTGCTGTTGAGTATCTGGATTCAGCTGTGCACGAAGGAGGAACTTTTTTACTTTGAGGATGGCAGAGCACTGGCACAGGCTGTCCAGAGAGGTGGTGGAGTCTCCGACTCTGGAGACATTCCAAACCTGCCTGGACGCCATCCTGTGCAACCTGCTGTAGGTGGACCTGCTCTGGCAGGGACCTGGGACTATATGATCTCCAGAGGTCCCTTCCAACCCCTGATATTCTATCTATCCCTACAAGGAAACTTAACCTACTCAAACCTACTGTCATCTCAAACCCTGTTATAGGTCAAGATCTGCATAATTTAACAGATGTGCATAACTAAGATTATAATCATTCTAATCTGATCTTCCAAATGCCCCTGATCTTCCATCCCCAATTATCCACAAAACTGGGTTCTAAGATATAACCTAAACAGCAAGTCACAAGTTTCTGGAAGACTAATGCTAAGAAGCATACCGGTATTTCAAAAGCAAGTGCTCTAAGCACAAGTGAGGTAGGCATACAGTATGGACTGGCAACCTGTACCCTTTTCCATTTACAAATCAGTTGCTCCTAATAACCTTGGAGGATTCAGGAGGAAGAAATTATCTGTCATTATGTTATATCTGCTTGTATCGTCCTAAATTTATGTGCTTCAAGGACATTTCAGCATAGTGTGCTAACATTAACAGGCATACAACTTTGGTCACAGATACTCAATCTGTCTTATAAATAAACAATACTGTGTAGACAACATGCATTCAAGTAAGAAAGACTGTAAAATAGTTCACTATTTTTCTTCCTTTATTCACCTGAACTTCCCTTCCTGAACAAACCTGCTCAGGTCTTAATGACTCTAGCATCTCCCAGGTCCAGGTGCTGTGGTGAATCTTTTTAAAGCTAACACCAGAACTTTTGGAAATTATTCTGAACAGAGAGCTTGCAAGTATGTCTTTCTGAAGAGACTAAATCGGTGAGTAAAAATGCTTTTCTCTGACTAGATATTTATATCTAGTATGCTTACCACCATGATAGTCAAGGATATAAGATAAAACTGCTCTACTCAGTAATAGATAATCCATATCAGATAGACAATACACATTATAAATGATTCCTGTGGGTTAGATCTCTGTGTTTCCCTTGGGAATTAAGCAGTTAATGTCACCATAGCCAGATCTAAAGAGGAGACACAGCACAGCAAAGGTGAAAGCTGCTAGGCTAAATCTTTGAACTCTCTTAAGGACTCTGCAGTATTGGCATCACTCCAGAGTTTAATTTGGGTACGTTCTGAAAGTCTAATCATCTTCTTCAGGGAATAAACCCCTGACCATCACACTGTTAAATTCTAATGCTCTTGCTTTGCTTTTCTGTGCTGATGCTTTTATTTTCTCTGAAGGAGTTGTGGGTTGTTTAGTTGGTCCAGGATAGTATGTTTTAGGAATCATACACTGCTTTATTATTTTGGGTCTTTGAGCTCATTTCATGTGGGCCATTTCCTTTATTATTATCAGTAATAAAACTGGATCCTGCAATCTTGATGTTTGTAACTCTTATATGAATTGTGCCACCTTATATACTGTTGTTATTAAATATTGCCAACATGTCAAAAATAAATTGAGCACTAAACAAAAACACAAATAGCCCAGTATGCCTGTCAGTAGTTCTTAAAAACAATGTAAATTGTGTCCCTAAGACATAAGTTTGTGCAGTTTTCACTCTGAACCAGTTTATTAAACATGAACATCCACCTATAAATACACAAATTACACAAACTTTCAGTGCTGATCAGCACCAAGAATGAAGAAAATATGTGAAATGAAGTAAGCTACTAGGTTCTACACTTATTGTCGGAAAAGATTTTTAATTGAAAGAAAATTAGAAATCAAAATACCTGACGTGTATTTTTAGTAGTCCACTAATGCAAGATGTAAGGATGAGAACATATTTAAGGTTATGTTCTTCCGGTGAGAGGAATATGCTGATATCACCTACGTGCTTCACAAGTATGACTTTCCTTCCAGAATGTTTTAAGCAGCAATGTGCCACAGAGACACACAGTATGGAACAGAAGGCTTTATTGCCCTTATTACAAACACATTCCTTTGTTCTCACTGTCTACAGAAACAAACATATGTATTGTTATACAGCTAAGAAGCTAAATTTAAACAAGAAATCTTAATTTGAGCAAAAATAAAGACTGCCCCC
>VZSF01006183.1:712355-832608 GCA_013398295.1 Chionis minor | reverse complement strand
TGAATCATAAAGAAGCACGTAAGTGGACTTTCATGTTGAAATAAAGTGCACCCACATACAATTAATCCCAGGCTTGGGCCAGTGGTTTTTTCTTTTTCTCTATTACAAAAACACCCAACATTATAACACACCAAAGAACAGCTTTAAACAGGTAAACAACAGTATTTTATACCATTGATCGATAGACTTTACAGAAAAGCAGATCTCAACCAGGTACGTGAGTGTGGAAAACATATTAGTCTTCTACCATCCAAACTTTTAAAGCCTTGTAAGAAAAGAAAAAAAAAGAAAAAAAGCAAAGCGTGTGTTTCTCAAACAACCTGACCTATATTCAAAACTGATCTGGCACAAGAGACACCTGGCCACCCCAGCACAAAGGCAGAATGCACCTGCTGCTTTACAACTCCTTGGTTTCCCTTCTCACTCAACTCCATTCAACTGGAAATCCTTGTGTGGAGGTGGCAGACCAGATAGTTCCCTTACCTCCTGCACTAGCATTTTGGTGAGGCTTACTTTTTCGTGGTACAAGAGATAAAAAACTTTGCAATACCCCAATTACAAGAACTTTTCTTGTTTCTGGCTCATACGTTCAGCTGGGAGACCTCCTTGGCTACATCAGCATGAAGACTGCTTCCCAGATGGGAATATCCCATATGTGTCTGTTGCAGGCATTTTTAGGGCACCTGAGGACTAGGAATGAAGCAACACTGGCAACGGTATCTATGCCATAAGCTCTCTTGTATTCTTTAGTAAGGCCTTTGTAGTACTTGGTGCATCTCCTGCTTGAATTTTGCACATTCAAAGCTCTGAACTGTTACTGAACCTTACACAAAGAGCCAGGTCCGCTCCTCTCCTTCAGCTGCCTGTGACTTTTCCTGTGTGACAGTCAGACATTTGTCATGTGAAGAGCAGAGGCAGAGGCCCCACTGAAGCCTAGGCAAGAACAGACTTACCACCAGCAAAGTTAGAGTCACTGTGTCTGAACAGCACTGGTCATCCACGAGCATTGCAAGTTCACCATGTCCTTTAAGTAAGTCACTAATCAGAATATGAAAGTCCACCTTCCTGTCTCTATGCCAAATTTAGCAGCGGCACTAAAGAGAAGGCATACCTACCTCTGGGCCCCATCCCAGTAGAGATGCACATTGTCTGATCCCTGGAAGATGGCCTGTGGCAAAGCAGTTTGTGACAAACCCATTGTCACACTCATCACAGAGCACTGTGGAGCCAACGCCCTGGCTAGTTGGAACCAGGTGGCTGTGACAGGACAGGACCTGCTGGCACTCCCTACAAGACTGACTCAATGTCACAGCCCACCACATTCACAGCGGCCCTACTGTGCAATTCCCAGTCCCTGTGCGCGTTCACCCGCTGCCTCACTGTAGTCTTTGGAAGGCCCTCACATATTCAGTGACAAATTTAAGGACAATTTTGATGGACACAGTTTCAGAAACAAAAGTGATGGAAACCTAAGCTGTAAGTAAACTGGGGAGATCATTCCTTTACATCCACACCTGATATTACAACTGTTAACATACCTACTTCAAAGCTGAAAATCTCTTTCATTGTCAACTTACCTCTCTTACCATTCCTTCTAAATTTCATCTCCCAACAATTATACCCCACTTTTCTCCACTTACTGTCCTCTAAGCTTAATAAACACTTCCAGGTGTTACCATAAAAAGCAAGACAAGACTATTCAACCCACACTGAAATTCCCTGCTCATTCATTAATAAGACTCAACATTGAACAGTTAAAGCTGTTGTTCTCTCTACTCTTTCCTATCTGTCTGCAAGGGTTAGGACGCATTTTACAGTGGGAATGGACAGACTCCCAGCCCATGCAACTGCTAAAAAAGTAGGTTTTATAAAACTATTTAGCTGTACCCTAGGCTCCTCTGCATGAAGGCTTATGCCATCTCCACCATCTATATTCACACACATCCTTCCCTACCCATCTGTTTCTGTCTGGCCTTCCTCCAGTAGTCATACTAAAAGTATGACTCTGAACCTGCGAAAGCAGTGAGTAGGCACCACTGCTGTGCTCACCACCTAGCATGGAGCAAGAGATAGTTGCCCCAAGCACCTGCCAACTCGGAGTGCCTCACTGGAGGATGTCACCCAGCCACACTCCAGCATTTCTCCTCCCTCCACATGCTCCCTGTCTCTGTTACCAGATGCCTCTGCTCTATCTTGCAGATACACTCTTGGTCCAATCAGTCTCTCAGTGTCATCTGAGGATACCTTTTAATGTATTAGAAGCTAAGAGCCTGATCCAGAATAAGGGTACATGATGACAGCATTTGTCTTCTGGGGTGAGAGAAGAAAAGGATAGATTTAAAGTCCAAATCTCATTAAGTCCAGAAAATAGCCTTTCTGCTTCTTTTATTTTTTTTTAAATTGCTTTTAAGAAACAAACATTATTTGCTGCCAGATACAAACAGTGATACGGTTAACAAGGAGTAATATTTTAAAACACTTAATTTATACTGTAATTTCTTATCCAAGGGACCTTGGGGTAATTGCAGCAACGTGAACTTGCGGAAAGGCTTGTTTGTGGGAGTATATCCCATCTTTGCTCCATTTTTCTCTTGCATAGCCAACACCTAAAAACTGTATTCCTTTTATTTCTTTGCCCTGTATAGCCTTGCCCCCAGTTCCTCAACCTGAAAAGACACAAAAAGACTCACCAATGTTCTGCCGCTTCTCATATATGGGTCTTTCCCAATAGTGACAGAATAGGTCTTGGAGCAAGTAACCCAACAAGTTGTGTCTTTACCCACATCTGCTAGGGCAGCTGGAGAACCAATTTAGCTGAAAATCTAGCTGTGATCTAGTGGATGTCTGGTATGGATGGTGGATGGTGGTCTCAGGTTGGAAGAAGCAGGTAGTCTGGTGCCTGGGCAGACCACGCTGGGAGTGACGGAAACCCTGGACAGATAGCAGTGTCTTACTGCCTCAAAATGGTCCAGGCCTGCAATTTCTCTGACGATGGAGAGAGGTGCCTCACTGCTCCTGCATGGTGTCCCTAGGCAAGTTGGTGATATGGTACTAGTACTACAAGTTCCCTGTTGTCTGCAAATAGCAAGAGGACGTTCTGCCTTTCAATCTTCCAGTGAAATGTATCGGTTATGCAGTGAAACTCATGGCATTTTGCCACCTACAGGCTAAATGTCAGCTTGCAGAGGACTTCTTAGAATGTCAAAAGCAAAAGTTGTCCTTCCTGACCTTGTGTGGCTCTGTTAATTTCCCAATCCCAAATTAGTTGATTCTCAACCACCAACCCTACTGGGCCAAGCAGACAACAGTTACTTCATACAGGAACTCCTTTTACAAGAGTGTGACGAACTTGTGGCACTGCCAGTTCTCCAATCACAGGAAGAGCATTATTTCCTCTAGGCACCACATGATCCAGGTTACCAGCTGCTGCAGTAGCAGACGTGACACAGCAATATCATATTACTATAAACAAAAGGCCTGAATTTTCTGCCTAGACCATGGGATTTTTGAAGAATGATACCATGCATGAAAACATCGTGTCATATGATAACATGGTAGTGCACGTCATGCCATCTGCTCTTGTGCTGGAAACTCAAGGGGCTCTTAAAAGTCCCTTGAAAGGTTCGGAAGGGTACAGAAGGGTTGGGTCCCCATATTTTTTCTGTGGAAAATCAACAATAAAGTCAGAAAGTGTAAGAGGACAAAACCCTGAGAAACCCTGCTCTAGTTTACCCTGCTTTGAGCAGAGAGATTGGACTAGATCTCCGTAACTCCCTTCCAGCCGTAACTATTCTGTGATTCTGTAATTCTACATTTGGAGACAGAAAGCCTTTAGGAAAATGTCCATTTCAGAGACAGCAGATGAGTTCTGAATATAGTTTTAAGTAGGCTTAGAAATTGTCAGGATGGTTTGAGGATGGGGGTTAATTATACATACTATATTTATATATCAGAATATATATTAGTGTAACTTAGAAATACATTCCAGTATAACACAATATATTCTTAAACAAAAGAATGGGTTATCTGAGAAGGTAATTCAGTTGGTAGCTTAGAGATTTGAGCAAAAATCTCAGATTAGAATTGCAAAAATTCAAGCCTAAACTGATGACATATAAGTTAATCAAAACAATATTATATAACAGTGATAACAAATATCCAGACATGTAATATTTAGGAGATAACAAGAAATTTGAAGACAGTGCCATATAGAGTATTCCTGCCTGGAAATAGAAGTTCTGAAGTAAAAATGCCAGTCTCCACCACGGAACTGCTCAGTTTTCTACCACCCTCTGACATTTCCTCTGGGTTGTCTTTCATATGCTATTGTTTCCCAATAACACTTGCAAAGCTGTCTCTAATTGTACATCTCTGATTGCTCTTTGAGTCTTTTATTTGCGGTGATGCCCAAGCAAAACCTTGACAAAGATTAGGTAGCAGGTATACCTGATCCCGCTTGCCACTGTGACCTCAAATGTGTTGAGTGAAGTACTTGCTTGCACTTCACCATCAACATGTGTTCCACCTATTAGATGGTACCTACAGTCCTAGTTCTTTACAGTAAGGACTGTATTTCGATCACTATTTGTCTACCCCAGCTGATGGTAGGCTCTAACGTCTTTGTCCACAAGACGAGGCCAAGATGCCACTGAGACAGTAAAATTAACAAAAAATTGTGTTTATTAAACAGCTGGATGTAAGCAATATTACTTAAAGGCTGTCTCCTCTAGGTGTGCTCAGCTCAGGGGCTCTTTACAGAGAAGATAATGCTAACTCTCACTTTATAACGGCTGCTGAAGCCCTTTCATGTGGCTCATGAGAACCTATTGAAAATAAAGGCTACACTTTTAGTTTCATAAAACAATTTACACATTCATACTAAATTGCTCAACCATTACACAAAGTACATGAGCACCTGCTCTGTCCCTCACATCCAGGCACTGTTTGGTACACTACATCAGACTGTAGTAGCAGCACTGAGATGGTTGATATTAAATAAGTGTGTGAACAAGTCTGAAATCCATTGGTGCAGCTTATCTCTTCATCTGAAATTTAAAAATTACTCGTGTTCAAGAGAATCTTGGACGCTCTTGAAGAGGCAGGCGGTTTAACATGACTGGTCCCTGTTCACAGTCAGGATACATTCATCTCTTTCTTTTGTTAGCTTTAGTAGCTAACATCCACTGTTGGGGACCTGAGCCTCATTCAACGCTCTGGTCATTTAACACAACATTTTTGGTTTCGCCGGTTGCATAAAAGATCGTGGCAAACAATAAGCTCACCTGACGCAAACCAGTGGAAACTGTTTAAACCGTGATCTTTAGTGTAGCTAAGGCAATTCAGAGCGGTTGAGCTCTGTCTCATTATAGTGAACCGTGCATTATGTATACTCCAGCTTCTTTGTTTAGAAAAAGGCAAGTCATCTGCTACTGCAGAAAAGTCAATGAATGTTTTGCATAAAATCTGCAGGACGATACAGTCCTTAAGCATTTTGCAGCTGTTAACTATGTGTTTTCTTTTTCCTCCCAAGATTGTGCTTACAAACAGAAGTCAAATACTATTATTGCTATAATTGAGACACGTATACCTGATCTAACAGTAAAAACAAAAAGCACCACAGTAGAAAGGAAAATCTTAAAACAGTTCTAGTCAATGGTAGAAGGACAAACAAAAGGTTTTACAAATAGATAAGGATCAGGAGGATTTTGAGGGAGACTGTAGTCTCTTGGTGTGATGGATGGAGGCGAGTTGATGACAGATGAGGCACAGAGTGCTGCAAAGCTAAAAGATTTCTTTGTCTCAAGTATGTTCACTAGGGAGAAAGAGGGAAACATGCCAGAATCAGAGAGAAGTTTCCTGGAGGCAGAAAATGAAAAATTAATGAAATGAAGAGTGACACCAGAATAAGTAAAAAGGAATCAGTCAGTGAAAAGGAATGTGCATTTCTAGTACTGGATGGCCTGTATCCCAGCATTCAGAAATATATTGTGTTTATACATTTTAACTAAGTGTGGAACTAAATTTATTACCATCAACAGAAAAGGCAGATGACTTAGCACACTTACCAGAGTTCATTAGGGGTTGAGGGAGAGGTAAAGAGAGATTTCAGGGTAAAAAACTTTGTAACAGTGTGTATTTGGGTACAATGAGCAGGCAGCTTTGAAATAAGACTTTAAGCACTGGTACTACATGTCTAAATGAAGGTAAAACTTTGTAGATTAAAAGTTTGTGTACATAGACATATAAATATGGGCCCTAACCCTTCAATTTAAGAGAGATTTTAGATAACTAAATTATCAAATTTAAAAATTATTACCTGGGTCCTTAAAATATTTACATTGAAAAGTATTGCATGCATTATTTTGTATTATTCTGAAGTGTAATTGCAATTAAGTCATTGTACTAGTAAGTTTATAAATCAGGATTTACACAGCACAAAATGAAGATGTGATATGTATAAAGGTATGGACAGTTTTTTTGCCAGACTCAGAATCTGCCAAACAAATACAGAAACCCTCATATTTAAATGTGTGACTTGACTTAAATTCGTAAAAACAGGAGAACCGGGCTGAAAATTTTGCAGTGGCTGGACATTATGGGCCAGAGACTTAAGTCATTATGTAGATCTCTAGCCAAGTTACGAAAAAACATGCAGTCATCTAAAGAGAGGAGATCAACAATAGGACCAGATTACGGATCACGGCATTTTGCTCTGCATTACAATCAGTATTTTAAAAATAAAACCAGATTTCTAGAAGTATGACAGGCTATGTGAAAAATTTTGCCATAAAAAACTTAAAAACAGACACAAAGACAAACAGAATTAAACACTCCATAGGTCACACTCAGGCTTTGTTAAACCTTGTAGCTCAATGTGCATATTTTACAGTACTAGAAGCCACAGTAAGATATGGAACCTCCTCATGCTAATCATGATACAAACCTGTAAGCACCCACTGAAAAAATCTACTTTTCACTGAAGTCAATTAAGCAATTTGTGTAATTCAGAGTAGCACCTTGCTTCTCAAATGGTACTGTTGATTTCACAGCCTTGTGTAACGCAATACTAGCTACTCCTTGAGTGAAATGAAGATGCAACAAGTTGAGATACTATGACAGAAGAATAAGGATGAACGGAGACAAAATAACCTCAGAGTAGGAACAGGATTATGAAAATGAATCATGTGTAATTCATTGGTGTTAATTAATTAATACAACTTTACTGATGTTTATTAAAACCACACTGAGGCAATAAAGTAATATTTATCTTCCCAATTCCTACAGACCAAACCTGATAATATTAAAATAGAAATTATGGAAGACAGAATGAAAATAATCAATTAACAGTAGCCTGCCTATTGCTACAATGTGCACAAAAAAATGCTCTGTTGACTGCAATTACAATGCATACTGTTTCACAAATATTAACTAAGTCTTAATTTTTTTCTTGTGGGGAAAGTCATTCTAAGAAGTGAAACTTCTTCACTACCACATCTCATATTGCATCCCCATGGGCAGTCGTTCATTACCGTGGCCAATACCCATTTTATGCTTATTTCATCATCACCCAAAAACTGCACAATGCCTCTGCTTTTTTTGAAGTATAGAGGGATGTTACCTCTCTTCTTTCTACATATACGTGTTGGCGTCTATTTGTTTCAGTGAACACGGCCAGAGAAACAGGGCCTACACTACAAAGAGGACTGCAAAGGTTCGGTACAGTCTTTGCCAGGACTTGGCTGCACAGCTTGAGGTTAGCCCTGGAGAAGCCTCGCTCTCTCCTCCCGACCACGAGCAACAACCGCACCGCTTGTAGAGTCCCTTTGTGCCAGAACTGCTCAGTGTAACAGCAGAGTGGAAGTGTATGATGAGAATGTGTGGCACTCAGCCCCGCGTTTAAATTCACCAGGCAATCCCTCCTATTCAACAGAGACAGCCAAGAGAGAAGCTAGTAGTAACCGCTAAAACATGCCAGCTGTTTATTTGGCTTTCTTCCCTCACAGATTACTAAACAGCACAGACTGAAACAAAGGATTAGGAATGCTCATGATTTCATTTTGCTAGAAATACCACAACTAGAAGGGGATATCCTGGATTATAAATTATTCTAAGTACGGTCTTTTTTTTTTTCCCTACCAATTTCAAATAGAACAAAGTCAAATCAGTTAAATAAAATTAATCCAAATAAATGAAAATGTCTGGGATTTTTCAGCTGAAATAGAAAGCTTTTACAATCTGATTCTGCAATCGCCATATCACTCTCTGCTTCACTAACTGCAACAGGAATTCGGTGTTTGTGTTCTTGATGCTTGTTTTCAAGATGAGTTGGATAGGGCGCTAGATAATCTCATCCAGGCTCCCTTTCCCACAAAAGATTGGATCAGATGATCTTTTGAGGTCCCTCCTAGCCTGGGCAGTTCTATGATGACTGAAATACTAATTTTTTCTACTGCTTTCTAACTGGGTTATCTTAGTATATTTTTGCTTCTGAACAAGTTTAAAAGCAGTACACTGGAATTACGTGATAGCTATCAGTGCAGACTGAATTTCTTCCTCAAGTAGTGGGGAGTGTATAATCTTGTGCACTGGACTGATCATGCAACTCGTTGCTGCTTTAGGCAGGCAGTTAAGGTAATTGCCCATCATACAGACTCTTACACTGATTGCACACTAGAAAGAGGAGGCAACTGGTTTCCCATCCTCTCATTTGCTGGTATTAGCTTTAAGTTGCTACCACCAGATCTATGTGTAATGCACGACTCTTTACAACTTTGTTTACATGGCACAAAATATAATTTGTTTACTACAGAAATCTTAACCAAGCTTTAAATGTTCATTGAGAACTGAAACAATCCAAAAAACTAAACCCCATTTCCTCACAAACTAATAGTGTTAGAAGTCAACTTAAGCAACAGAACAACCAGTTTACAAACTATTTAAAAGGCATGCTTCCTTCCCCAAGTAGCTCTTGGTGCCCTAAATGAGAAAAATGTACAGACCTTAATAGAAACGATTATCAGCAGACGCTTTTGCTTTCTAATTGAAATAGAGATGCTACTGGAACACAGGTTTTCTTTGTCATGTTGTAATTAAAGTTACTCGTACACATTTATGTATGTGCCTGAGAGACAGTGGTCCGAACACCTACATCTATGTGATTAGAACACTCAAAGAAAAATGTCTGTGATGTTCAGCCTTTTAATGAGTGTAAATACACATAAAAATGGTAAAAATCCACTAGTCTCTATCCACAGAACAGATAAAGCAAAGACCATGTAAAAAAAAAGTCTTCTCACTTAACCTTGAATGATATAACCTTTAAATTACATTGCCATTGCTTTCAATTCTCCATTTTTTTCCTGGTATTGCCAAAAGCAATGCCCATTATAGCCACTGATGTTTCATGAAAATGGTTCCTCCAACTATAAACATGTAGCAGTAGCTTTAAAAAGGTTGAAGAGAATGTTTTATAGACTGTACTGCTGATACATAGAGCCTGGTGTTCAATAGCCTCTTACATTAAACATTACATCTCTCATGCTAGCATTCATTGACCAAATGAAGAGATCTATAATACAGAAGACTCTATCTAAGCTCATCACCCTAAATGCCACTAACTATAAAGGAGGCCTAAGGCACTGAGCTCAAATGTGGATATATAAATTGTAGAGGAGGCAAATCAACCTGTAGACACGTGTCATTTAGCACCTGTCTCAAAGGAGTGGTAAGGAGAATTCCACTTTTTACACTGCTGAGGCTTTTCATGTCATCTCAACACACAAGCACAGCAAATAATACAATTTCCTAATTAACTGTGGCCTGTGAAATTCTTATATCAAAGCACTTAAAATTCTATCTCCTCTAAATGTAATCATCTGACAGAGTTGAGGACAGCTGCTACACTACATTCCTCAGACTGTTTCACCTATATTTAAACAAAACAAATATAAATTAAATAGTTGTATTTTGGGTTTTATCTCATACACAAGCAAAGCTGAGCACATTGCAGGCATAATACAATATTCTTGGAGATAAATACTTCAGTGCACAGCTGGACAATCTCACCAGTAGTGTACAAATGAGAAACATGAAGGAAGATGCTTGCAGACAAGACGTGGCCCCTAGCAGGCAAGAGCGGAGGCTACCATAAACTTTGCTTCGCCAGGAAACAACTGCAGGCATGTCAGATTGCTCTGGTTCAAGTGTCAACAATGAGAGGAAACAAAGAAAATACTCCTAAGTATAGCAAGGCCGTGGTTTTATTCCTGTGCCTTTAAACTTTACGCTGGGTTTTTTTGCCAGCGACAAGATTCCTTTGGTTCAAGCCATCGCTTACCTCGGTCTAAATTGCTGCTGGTACAGAGCCAACACACAAATCTACCATTCTCATTTTGCTTCTAGTCCTATGTGCAGTACTTGGCAAAAGGTTGTTCAGACCCAAACTCAAGAAACTTCTTAGTCACCTTTCTTGCATCAATGCAAAACCTGTTTTTTCACAACTAGCGTTAAAAAGGATTTCCAGCTTTCATCCTGGACATCAGGGTTTTGAGGTACGGAGTGGGTAGCACTACAGAATGAATCCAGGTTTGCTCAGAAATGTTTGCGTAGGCAGCATAAGGAAGTCTTTCCAAAATTACACCAGCAGTGTGCTAAGCTCTTGAAGAATGTCCTATTGATTTGAGAAAGTAATTTGGGCTTCAAACCTAGCTCAATCCTTGTTAAAGTCAAAGAAATATGTGAAGTCAAATACAGAAATTATGTGAGTGCATATGTGATCTTTCAGTGCCTTATCTACCTTTTTTTGTAAGCTTCCTATGCAAAGAAACAACCTGAATTAGTTTTAACCCTGACCTGATCTGGTTTTCTAGAAACAAACAAAAAAAATCGAACATCTAAAACCAAAGAAATGAGATCTCCATTCTAAGCTTACAAAAACCATCACAAAACATGCCACGTTTTGGAGAGGAGCAGCAAAACATCTTAGCTCCATCCGTAAGCCCAGCTTCTACTCAAAATGCCACAAGATGGCTCTGGCGGGTTTGGAAGTGTCCCCTGACCACCACTTAAACCCGTGGATGACATTGGGCTGGTAGGCTTAGCTGGAACAGAGGGCTGGCACAATGAGGGCAGGCAGTGCCAAACGGGCAGCCCTTCTCTGCTGTCCTCGCCTGGGTCATGATTAATATGCTGTTTGTTCAGTAATTATGATATATAGCAGACTAATACATTAGTTTAATGCAAATAGGTTGATATGAAATGAGGGCAGAGAGGATAAGACCATCTCACCACATTCGGTGCACTCGGGGACACCAGAAAAGGCTGAGAGTTCTGCTATCTGGGAGCAACAACAGGGAAATTCATAGAAAATTATGAAGATAAATAAATTATATTCACATTTTCCCTGGCCAGGACCATCAGGCTCCTCCTCCACGTCACTCCAACTTCTGACAAGGCTCTTGGACTAGATTCAACTTGCCTCCTTGGACTTTACAGGGAGATGTCTCTCACAAGTAGACTGTCATGATCTCCACAGCATGGCACATTTTTCTAATGAACGTTAATCAGCTTTGAAATAGCTAACGGTACTGAAATGTAAATTATGCCTATTGGAACTGAGCTGAATACGATAGAATCCACTTACTGGGTTAAAGCAAAATTCAGCCAGTACAGCTCCAGTCACACCTGGTTAATAGTTGAAAGTTACCTTTGCAAGTACTTTTGGAATAGAAAATTTAGTTTCTGCTACCCATGGTGGATCTCAGAGATGACAATACACAGTGCCATCACAACCTCTTTTACCAGCTCAATCTTCATTTAGCAATCTCAGACTCCAGGAGAAGTTAACCGTGTTCAACAAAAAAATGCATAAATTCCTTTTATTGCACAACAGTGGTCACCAAGCCAAAGTAATGGATTCACTACAAATACAGAAAACATAAAGTAATACATAGAAGACTTTCCTCTATTGTGGACCATGTTTTACATCTGTTCTAAACTGCTGTGCTTGTTACGTGATGGGGCACACATGGTATGCCAAGGAAGAGGGGCAGAGGCAGGGAGCTGGAGTCCCCGCTCACTGTCCCCCAGCAGAGTTGAAGGTGTGCAGCGGTGAGGCCAGCAGGCAGACCCAGGACCCTCAGGTGCTATCCTCAGGCTGTACACAAACTTTCAAGCATGACACGGGACTCCTCATTTTATCTGCCTTTGTAGCAAGAGAATAATAATACTTCCTTTACTCTGGTTTTTCTCCTGTCTTGTCTCTTCAGACAGTAATTTATTTGTGCAGATACCATTTTTCACTCTGTGTCTGTATAGCACAATAGGATACCAATCTCAGTTAGTGCATCAATGTGTTAATACTGTGCATCTAATAAAAAGTTGAATATATATTCTCTATATTTTGAAGACTAGTAATTATACTTTTTCATATAGCTGTACTTTTTCCTCTTTCCTTTAATAAAAATCCTCAATATTCAGCTGAGAAAGTAGGAAGTTATTTATGTCTCCCCGACATGGGAGCATAGCTTGGTCTCAGACGTCGTTTAAAGCAGCCTCAAAGCTATTCAAAACTGTATCAGGCTGGCTGCAGCCCCAGATCAACTGCAATATAACTTCAGCCTTCTTTTCTCTGTCCTGGCAGCTTCAGGGACATGCTGGATGACCTGACCAGACTTCTTTCAGCTTGTACTCTGAGGAGTCTCTAACGGCAGAAATCTGGGAAATTTCTTTTTCCTTTATTAACACAGGAGCACATCAGAGTTAGTAACAAAGTTTTCGGACTATCTAGGTAAGTAATAGAGCAGATATTGAAAACCAGGGTTAATTTTGTGTCATAGAATCATAGAATCACAGAACCATAGAATCATAGAATGTTAAGGCTTAGAAGGGACCTCTGGAGATCATCTGGTCCAACCACCCTGCCAGAGCAGGTCCACCTACAGCAGGTTGCACAGGATGGCGTCCAGGTGGGTTTGGAATGTCTCCAGAGTCGGAGACTCCACCAGCTCTCTGGGAAGCCTGTTCCAGTGCTCTGCCACCCTCAGAGTCAAGAAGTTCCTCCTCATGTTGAAATGGAACTTCCTATGTTCAAGTTTGTGCCTGTTCCCTCTTGTCCTGTCACTGTTATGTGATGTGAAGGTAGGCATCAAGATGACTGAACATGGCCACCTAAGTGTTGTCTATGCCACAGGTCTCCCTTCCTCATCATGACATTTATAGTCACTCCAGAACAGACCATTGTAGTTGTGAACAAGACCCATAAAACTGAGCAGCCCAGATGTTGCTCCAGTTTCCTTCAGGGACCAATTAATCTTCTGGTGGGGAGACTATGAAATGGCTAAAAGAAATCTCTGCATACGGGCCTGAGAGTGTCCAAACTTTGGGTTTTAGCTTCCAGGGTAGCACCTGTTTGAACTGCTGTTCTTAAGGACACTGAGCAAGGAAACAGATCCTGACAGCATGGATTAATTATGGATTAATATACATGGTTATAGTAACACTTAACTCCCAGTATTTTGACCACACAGTGTTTGCAGTTACATATGTAAACATTAGAGAGTAGTTTTGCTTCTTAAGAAGGGTACATATAGAAACATGCTTTAGATATTTGTGTAGTAATCTCTTGATGTTTAAAAATATAATGCTGTACAGAATAGTCTGGGCATCTGTTGTGCATTAACACTGGTAGGCAGCTAAGCCCTACACAACCACTCGCTCACTTCTCCCAGTGGGATGGGGGAGAGAATCAGACAGGCAAAAGTTAGAAAACCTGTAGGCTGACATAAAGGCAGTTTAATAAATAAGATATAAATAATTAATAAATAAGAAATAAAGAAAAATGAAACCATGAAAAACAGATGATGCAAAAATACCCAATTGCTCACTACCGGTTGACCGATGACCAGCCAGTCCACAAGCAACAGCAGCCCTGGCAAACTGCTCCCCCCCAACTTTTATTGCTGAGCACAACGTCCTGTGGTGTGGGATATCCCTTTGGGCAGTTGGGGCCAGCTGTCCTGGCTGTGTTCCCTTCCCAGCTCCTTGTGCACCCCCCGCCTGCTCACTGGTGGGGTGGTGTGAGAAACAGAAAAGGCTGTGATGCTGTGCAATCCCTGTTCAGCAACAGCTAAAACATCCCTGTGTTATCAACACTGTTTTGATCACAGATCCAAAACATAGCCCCAGACTGCTATGAAGAAAATTACCCATCCCAGCCAAAACCAGTACAGCATGCCTGTTGGTACACCCCTGTACATTGAATTTGGCACACCCTCCAGCTAGCATTGCCTGCTCCTGGTACATAAAAGGTGCTCAGCACCATCCTTACGTACCAGTGGCAGTGTAGAGGCTTTATCGTTGCACTGGGATGGCCGCTCAGCAAGACCTACTCGCTAGAGTGTCATGCCAGTCACATCATTTCTACTCCCAGTACTTGCTCACGCTGAAACAAGTCTTATGCTTTGCCCCATGGTTCTGGTAGCTCTAGGCCAGTTTGGGTCTTTCTGTACAGGGAGGCACTGATTTGCCCCATTACATGTCATACAATCTTAGACCCATATAAAACTGAGCATATACAAGGAAGACACCTTCCCTCCTGCATGAACAGTGAGAAGCTAGCAATTCCTGCAGGCTGCGTGTTATAGCTTTATCCCTGCTATACCGGCTGTCAGCTAAGGATAGGGAATCAATCCCTATCAAGCACACTTCTTTCTGCCATGTGCTGAACCACATTCATGCTTAGCTACACGCCTGGATCTGCACAGAACTTCCTGAACAGAGGCAGTGCAACATGTCCATTACTACTGCATGTCCATGAAAGGCTGATGCACTTGAACAACAGTGAGGCTGTTCACCTCCAGCATGACCCACACCACCTAGTCCTAGAACCATAACTTCAGTGCAACAAGGTGCTAAGGCATGTAAGCAAGCCCCAAAAGAGAAAGGTCGGTCTCGAGGTTTTGCATCTTTGTGGAACACAGTATCTATCACTCGTCCTTGACTCAGTAGACTCAGACCTGCCTGGTGACTTAAACACACAATCAGCATAATATTGTTACAGCCACCACTGTTATAGCAGTGCTTTTAGATGATGTCTGTTTTTCATTTGCATTTTCTTACTTTATTTAAGAACTGATTAGATGCTAGTCCTCGTATATTCCATCCTTCAACACAGTGCTGACAATGTTCTGGAGGCCAGGGTCACCTTTTTCAGGGATGATCTGGTCTACAGCTCTCCAAGAACCACGAGAGGCTAAGCAGGCCACAAAGATGAGCCACATGTGACTAAAAGGCCCCCATGCCCTACTCAGTCACCTCCGAAGGGTTCAGGGTGCAGAGGTTGCTGTGGGTGCAGGGGATGTTAGAGAAGCCTGCAGGGCTATGAGCCGCCCTCTGGATACCGGCTGTAATGTCCTTCAGGGCTTGGAGGTTACCCTGGAGCTGCGGAGCGCTCCTGGAGCAAAGTCCAGTGTCACGGAAAGGGCAGGTCCCATAGCACCCACCATGGGGGCAAGGTCCTACACTGCCTGGGGCCAGGCTCTGCGGTGCTGGGCCCATGGGGAGGGTGGGGGAGGTCCGGGTGGGAGGCCAGGCAGCCCTGGCAGGGCTGCTGGGGCCCTTGGGACCTGGACAAGAGCTTAGTAGTACTCTTTATCAAAGATTAAGCTTATTCAAAAAGGTCTTTATCAGTTCATAAAACAAAGCTGCTTTTCCTCTGATAATTCAAAATGGTCAAAACCTCCTGAAGACACTGGTGATCAGAACCTGATATTTGTTGACAGCTGAATTTGTTTACTCCCTATTTAGGATCTGCTAATGGCAAATTGCTACACAGAGAAGTCAGAAAGGATGAGGATGAAAAAGTGTTTTCCACATCATAAGCAGCTGTTACCAGTATTATGGCATCCAAGAAGAGCCATGAATAGCATCTTCAGCCTGTCACAAGAACAAGTGTGCTTTGTTCCTTTCTTCCTTGTTTTCCATAACTTTGTCACACAAACAGGTATAGTTTGCACCTCTGTTTCCTACTGCAGACTTTGTTGCGGGTCTGAGCTATCACCCTCTTTCAGACCTTGATGCACTCTTATCTTGGAATTACTTTCACAATAGCAGAAGTGTCAAAGAAGCAGGATTTGGGATGGGGGGTGGGAAGGCAAGTCTATGGATACCTCTTTTCCAAGCTCACTAAGCTTCATATATCATAAATCACTTTCATGCCATATTTTATACTTGCAGAAGGCACAGATATTGTGAGGTAATTGTTAAAGCTGTCTGTTAGGTTTAAATATACAATCCCATTAATGAATGACATGGACTGGAAATTGGTTTCATAAGCCTGTCTGCAAAATTATATTTTGAAGATGCAACTCCTTGTATTTTAATATTAGGTTAATATGCTGAATAATAATGATTTACATTATATTGCAGCTTTCAGCCTGCTAGATTGCAGAATGCTTCCTATTATCTGCTTGAGGGTAGGAAGGCTCTGCAGAGGGATCTGGACAGGCTGGATCGATGGGCTGAAGGCCAGTGGGATGAGGTTTAACAAGGCCAACTCCTGCACTTTGGTCACAACAACCCCCTGCAGCGCTACAGACTTGGGGAGGAGTGGCTGGAAAGCTGCCTGGCGGAAAAGGATCTGGGGGTCCTGGTGGACAGTCGGCTGAACATGAGCCAGCAGTGTGCCCAGGTGGCCAAGAAGGCCAATGGCCTCTTGGCCTGTGTCAAGAATGGTATGGCCAGCAGGAGCAGGGAAGTGATTGTGCCCCTCTACTCAGCACTGGTGAGGCCGCAGCTGGAGTACTGTGTTCAGTTTTGGGCACCGCAGTATCGGAGGGACATTGAGGTGCTGGAGCGTGTCCAGAGAAGGGCAATGAAGCTGGTGAGGGGTCTGGAGAACAAGTCTTATGAGGAGCGGCTGAGAGAGTTGGGATTGTTTAGCCTGGAGAAGAGAAGGTTGAGGGGAGACCTTATCACTCTCTACAACTACCTGAAAGGAGGTTGTAGCAAGGTGGGGTCTTCCCACCATCTCTTCTCCCAGGTAACAAGCGATAGGACAAGAGGAAATGGCCTCAAGTTGTGCCAGGGGAGGTTTAAGTTGGATATTAGGAAAAACTTTGTTACCAAAAGGGTTATCAGGCATTGGAACAGGCTGCCCAGGGAGGTGGTGGAATCGCCGTCCCTGGAGGTATTTAAAAGACGGGTGGACGTGGTGCTGAGGGACAAGGTTTAGGGGTGGTTTTGGCATAGGTTTATAGTTGGACTTGATGATCTTGAAGGTCTCTTTCAACCCAAGTGATTCTAGGATTCTATGATTCTATTACAAGCATACCACAGCACACAGATGCAGCCACCTCTGTGGCAGGTATAAAGCGGACAACAGCAGAAGAGAAAGGAACTTCAGGGCTCAGGACAGTATGGCCAACCCCTAGACTTAAGCCACCAGCACAGTATCCTGGTGTCTGAGCAGAATAACTTATTTTTAAGAGAGCATCAGAAGTCCTGAAGCCTACAAACTTAGTCTTTTTTTAAAACATGGATGACAGAAATCAGTCCTGCATGGAGATGAACCAGCATTTCCATTAAAAGTACCACTGTTGAGGTACTCCAAAAGAAAAAAAGAAAAAAAAAAAGTAGGTTAAAATCTCTTTTGTATGCCTAGAAGCATAATGAAATACATGATTCAATTATTACTCTCTTTTTTAGGAGGAAGGGGATTGGAGGGGATAGACAGAGAATGGAGGGGAATGGTTCAGAGAAAGTTGATTTTAATCCAAAATAAAATTGGAACAGGTCCCAGTTAAGTGATCGGTCTGATTTCTATTCAGTTTTGCCAGCCCGAGTGGGTCCCAGTATCACTATTATGCCCAGTATCATGTGATTAGTCTCATTGAGAGAACACAGTTTACATGCTGAAAGCTGATGGTATGAAGCCTTTAGCAAGAATAATTTGTACACCTGCTTTTTTTGGACACATTTCAAAGATGTTTCTTTTGGTGTGGGTGAGTAGTAAAGTTTCCCTTTTGTGGAAATGCCTTTTTGTGAAATGTTGTTCTTGTAACAGGAAAAGGTAAAACAACAATTTCATATTACTCTTTCAATTGGTATTAGTTTTGAGTTATTCAGCAGAAAATCCTCTTCATAAAAGGCCATTCCTAGCTTTCTGTCCTCTGATACAGAAGTCAGCCCCAAACACTAATAGATTACCCTTTAAGTCAGAAACTAGAGATCCTTACGCAATTGTAACTTGCAATTTCTTTTTTTAAACTCTTATGATTAACTTGATGCCAGATTTTCAAGAGACCTTAGCTCCCATCTCATAAGTAAATGAAGAGGTCAGAAGCTACCAGCTACAGTTGGTTTTTTTAATCAATCAAAGATGATGAAAGTTGCAGGTGCTCATCACTTCTAAAAAATTGGCCAAAATTTATATGAGCCTGGGGTAAAATAGTTTTCCCATGGGGATAAATTCTCTCCATCTGACTTGAGGTTGCAGTGCGTTGTAGAGAATTTTAAAATGGCCATGATTATTGTCTGCTGTGGAGTTCTCCCGCTGTTAATGCAGGTGTATTCCTGGCTTCTTGTTCTTGTTAGTTGCTGCTGGGAGAGCAAGAGACAGTAATGGCTATCAGAAAGAATAGAAAGCTAGAAGAAATCATCAATAAAGAAAGACAAATAATCAAAATGTACAGAAGAAAAAAAGGACTATAAAAAGAGGGTTAAGCAATAGTTGCTTAACTGCAGTAAGTCTCCCCTTAATTCTTTTCATCTGCATTTTTTATTTAAAACTAAGATTTTGTGGCCCCTCTCTTTCCTGCTCATCTTCTGCTGTCAAATGTGATGGAGAAGCTGTTTTAAAAATATTTCCAGAAATAGTCACATCGGTGGACGTTTTTTACGAGACTGGAGAGCAGTGTTCATGCAGGAAGTCTGTCTCCCTATCATCTCAGAAACTAGCAGTAATGAAAGTGTGTGTTTCTAACTGTTGCGCAGGTATGGTCTTCTAAGGCAGATCAAGGTGTTATCTCCACAGGTTGGCTTGCCAAGCAGTGAGGAACAATGCATTTCTGGCACTTGATGTGAGCTTCTTCCTTCACTCTGTCTAGATCAGGTCATTCAGTAAGCACCTCCCAGGACTGGCACAAATTAAGAACAGTCAAACCTTGGGAGATATTTGATTTATAATTTTAATGGACATGTAAATTGTGCATGTCTCGTAGAAATGAGAAACTGTAAAGAACGTAACTGACAGACAATTTGAAGTTTCAAAGAATACTTTTTTGCTTTTAATATTTTAATATCTTTTGGTGGTGCAACTGGAAGGCTTATAGCTTTTTCAGGGAGATAATCTGCCTGAAGGCCACAGTAAAGCTAGGAAGCCATAAGTATGGTAACAAACCAGCAAACTGAGCTATCTATTTTCTTTATAAAATGTGGATCTACTCTCACTTCAGAAGGTCTCAAAGAGCAGTCCCTCGTTTCTTGAAGGAGTCATTCAAATGGCCAACTAGCTAACAGACTTTCAAATGAAACCTAAACATGAACTGCGTAACCACGTTTGTCCTGGCTTGAGGTACAACAGGACCAATTTCGTTCAAACTTTAAACTTCGTTTAAACTTTAAAATAACTTCCTCAGAGAGAGGAAGAACAGCACAAACCCATTTTGTAGATAAACATTAGCAGAAATAGATGTAGAACTAAAACAGAGTTTATTGAAATCCATCTATTACTGCTGTTATTTAAAAGGTGTTTGTAACAAAATTACCCATTATTTCTTATTCCTGTTATAAAGGTGTTCAGGGACCAGTTTCCACTATCAGAAGAAATATTATATCATTGATTAATAGTCTTTCTTGCATATTTCAATTTTCAGCAAAGCTCCTTCTGTCCTACAAAAGGCAGGTGTTAGATCTGAGAACACATTACTTCAGAAATCTTTTTATTTTAAGAATGTCAAGCTTGAAACTAACGTGGCAGGTTTTAAAGCGTTGTTCTAAATAGATTGTCAGTTACGAATCACTAATGTATTTCTAGTGAGCATGCTCAGGATGGATATCCAGAGGAAAAAGAGGGCCCTAGAGATTTTTTGCTTAATATTTAGGACCAGCAATTCATCTCATTTTCCTCTTACTAAGTCACAGAGATTTGATTCCATAAAGGTCAAGTTAAGATCCTGCAAGGATGACCATCTTAGAGATTAATATCAACTTCACTTTCAAAGCTTAATTATTAAAAATCACATAGTGAAAAGAATACCAACACTAAATTATCTTACTCTGTATTTATGGGGTATCAAAGTCTCCATGTCTTGCTTTTTAAGCTTTTCCATGAGCTTTCTATTAGCAGCAATAGACTCCAACAAATAATTTCCAAAGGAGATTATTTTGGTTCTTCCCAAAGTCTAAAACTACATGTTCAATTTCCCAATGATTTTTTGAAATCATAATGCTGTTGAAAGCCACTATGTACAGCTGTTAAATAGGCAGCTTGTAGAAGCCACATATGCCATATAAAGCCTCCTTCTTAGCAGATAAACCTTCAGTTCAACATGGCTGTGACTGTGATATATGACACACAAATACAAGCTTCATTGGCATCAGCATCCAGATAAATTTGTCCTCACCTCAGTGAATGTGGAATCAGCCTAAGTAATTAGCTTGCTTTTTAAGAGTTTAAAAAAAGAAGAGAAGATGTAATAATCAGGTTGCATCCTCTCCTTGTCCCTACCTCAATACATCCCAAAGTAATTTCCATTTTATCTTCCAAAACAAAAATCAGAATAAAAAAGCATGTGGTCTCCCAGGTTCTGCTTTGGTCATACCTTTGTTTTCTGGCATAAAGCTTTAAAGCAGCACAGGTGTCCTGTAGACTCTTATTTAATCTCATACCTGCAAGTCTTCTACATGTGGTTGTTGCAGTGGTGTAGACTGAACGTAAGAATGCCTCACTAGACCAAAATATACACATTCTCAGAGGCAAAGTAAAGGTATAGAATATTCAGACTGGAAAACTTTCTTCTGAACCATGAGGTCACAGATTCAAATTGCCTTTTTTTCTGATCGAGAAATACTGAACATATTTGAATCATTTGGTCATCACAACTTCACTTGATTGAAGGGACTGCTGAAGTGGAAAGCTTCTACTTAGCTAGAGCTGCCAAGTGTCTCATAGCTTTTGAAGCAGGATAAAAGTAGTTGAAAAGTCCTTCTTAAGTATGTTTGCAATGTAAGCCCAGAGACGTCTGGCCTGGAAGTGTGGGAGGACTCAAAGAATAAAAAGGAGCTACTGAGCAGTCATTGCTTTATTTCTAGAGAAACCGCTTAAACTTATTTCATACATCCATGGAAAATATTGGCTAATAAACAGCAGTTGCAATTCTATGGAAAAGAACTATCCATAGGAAGTGAGGAAGTGAGACTAATAAAGATATGAAATTGCCATTGAATGTGTACTTTTCTAATACAGTATGGAGATATAGCATAGTTGAACATTACAGTATTTGAGGTATAGTATTTATTCAGAATGCTATTATTATTATGACATTCATACTGACAAGATTACCCTCAAATCCCTTCACTCTATGGTTGGTCCTATAAAGATCCAGCTAATTGGTATCCAAACCATTTAACAGTTACAGCTCTTGTTGGTTTTATTGTGCCAGCAGCTTCCTTTGCAGACATCATCTAGTAAACTATTATGCTAGTAAACTAAACAGGGCCAGGGCACTATGGCATGCAACTGTCCGTATTATTTAATTGCTAGTACACTCCTTGGCATAGATTTGACTCATGGGAACTAGCACTCTTCCAGGCAACACCTGGGCACAGTTCGGAGGGTAAGGCAAGCCTGGGATGGTTCCCAATATGCAATACAGATGATGCTGACATGTTTTAGTGAAGAGGGAAGTTTAGCCATATGGATGTAAGCCACGCTTTCTCACTTGCCCTCAGGGCCAGATGGGGAGCCAGGGCACTTTTTATTTACTTTGTATAGACATAGACATTGAGACCAATTTTCTTCTGACATCATTATGACTCATTCTATTGAAGCCAAAGAGTTATAGCAGATGTGTAAAAGTCAGAGAATTGCCATACCTGTTTTGTGTGTATTCTGGGGAGTGAGGAGGCATCCAGGAGATGTGGTAATTATCTTCTTTTAAAAGTAACTTAAATGGGGTTAGACCTACTTTACATTTGCCCATTAATTACAGTATCTGCTGTATTTCTTGTCTCTTCTTGTCTCTTCTTTTCTAAACACCTGTAGGTAAACTGATGCAGTTTAGAATGTAAAGATTTTCTTACAACAGTGATTTTGATTGCTTAGGTCTGGCCTCACAAAACAGGTCATCAGAAGCTCACAGTTGCCCTTTCCTTTCAATTTGCTGCGCTAGGATATCAAGTTTTTTGGAATCAATTTCATTCGTATTGACTAGCTTTGGTCATTAGCAGCATGGCACAATCCAGTATTACCGTCTTTTCATGGATGAACATGCACCCAGCAGCCTGCTTGCTTTACGTGCAACGAATTAGGGCATCATTCCTTTGCCTGTCATATATTCTGCTCAGATCACGTAAGAGTGAGCAGTACCAGTTTGTTTGGCATTCCCACATGTATATCAGAAATCAAACACCTCATAGCCCCAGGATGCACAGTAGGTAGCCTTATGCTGAACCTGAGCTTTTGAGTATCTTTGATGTTTCCTCTGTGGAAAAAAATCTCTTGCCATGAGGGACAATTCCCTACTCTGTTATACCAACACAAGGGGGTAGCTCCATTGGTTAGCGAAATTACACTTTAAGAAAAATAAAAAAACAAAATACAAAAAAACTTTCTGTAATGTTAACACAAAATCAAAACCAAATAGATACAGTGGAATGAGAAATAGCTGTATACATTTACTGTTGCTAGGGTTTCATGTACTGTTATTTTCCTAATCCAGAAAAAAAAAAAAACCTTCTGTGTAAAGGATCACTCATCGCTCCCTCTGTTTATGGGCACGAGTTACCTGTCGCTCATTTAGGCTTCCTGAGATTTTCTTCTCGACACTATTGGTGTGTAGCTGTAATGCTCTCATCCCAATTTGTACATTTTTATGCTTTGATGGTTTATTTGGCTTTCCATTCATATTGTTTGAACTACCTGGCTCCTTTTCAGAATCAGAAGCCCTGCTGCTAACATGATACAGCAAGTTTACAATGCCCCAAATAAACATAACAGAGCCGGGAGTTACATACTCTCTTCCTCATACAAGATCCCACCCCAAAATGACCTTTCTTTCACTCTCCCTCATGGGCACATATACACAGCTGCACACAGTTAAGGCTCCTTACATAAACTCAACCAACTTAATAATCTGGCCCTTGAAGCACAAAGAAACTCTGCTGTTTTTCCAGCTTCTCTTTGCTGTTTCCAGCAAGTACCCAGTCTTTCAGGGTGCTTTGTGTTACCCTCTTCTAGTGCTACCCCACAGACCCTACCTGTTCCCAACAGTCCCTTGGGTCAAAGTCATNTATATATATGAAAATCTCAGAGCGTAATGACTTCCTCTGTCTGCCTGCCTTGGCTCTTCCCAGCTCAACCCAAATGAACACAATGTGTCTTCACAGAACACTACACACACTCTCCAGGACTATCCCATACTGGCTGACCATGCCCACCATGTGCTTCACCCAGACCCAGCAGATATTTAAAGGCAGAGGGATCTTCCACCCATCTAACCTATTTCTTCACCTCTCTGTTCCCCAGGTACACTTGATGGTCTCACTGAAGGGTCTCACCCTTTGCTTCTTTTTCACCATTGATACTGGATAAATAAAAAAAGAAAGGCAGGCGAGGGGGAGAGAAAGATGGAAGGAGAGAAAAAGACTAGATCTAAAAAACACCAATTCACACCACACAATTTTCCCCACCTTCTGAGATTTTTACACTCACACCCTGCAGAAACACTTTGGAACTAATCTACTTTCATGACACTGTTCCATTTGGTTTTACTCTGGTCAGTAATACGGCCAACATACAAAACTCTGAAAAAGTTCGATGGCCTAATAATGTAGTAACATTAGACTAACTTGTCAGCAATGAATAAGTTAAACAAGATTAAACTTTTTAATCTCAAGAAAAGGTTTTAAGCTAAAGTTGAATAAGGTCTGATCTTTCTCTGACATAAATAAGTCTCCACGGGAAGTGGTAAGAGATTTGTGATTTCATGTTGGGTTTGGTGTGCCATTTTGAGACTTTCTCCATATGTCATAATTTATCACAAAATTAAACATAATTACAGATGAAACTCATTATTTTGAAGAGGAATTATAAAAAAAGGAATAGGGAAAACATTAGTAAGCTTACAGTCTAATGTACTACAGTAAGATTTACAAATACGAAAAGAAAAAATATAGTTACATTTTCTAAAGAATGGAGATTTTTGGATTACCATCGTTACTTTCTTAAGAAGTAGGTTTGTTTTTCCATGACCAAGTTTCCACTAAGTTTAAAAATTCAAACACAAAAAGACTGGGAAATGACAGAGCTAAGATAGTTCTTTTTTACAGTTAAATATTTTCAGTTTTTCTGAGCAAGTAAAAATCCCTAGAATTTGATCATATGGCCTCACATTGCCAAGACTGGTTATCTGCCAAACTGGAATCATTTGTTCCACTGCACTAATTGCTACCATGCAAGCATATGAAGCAACTGATGGCAGCAGTAGGTTATCGTCCTCTAGGTATATCAGAACTAGAGCAGAATGAGGCAGAACAGAAAGGTTAAGGCAGCCAAATCCTGCCAGAAGACTCTGCAGCTATCCCTGTCTCTGCTACAGAGATCCCACGTCGTGGCAGTCAGGTCATTTCAAGCAGACATTGAGCAGGTGATGCTAGTTATGGTCCTTGCCTTGGGTTCCAAGCCTGGCACCACACGGCCCAACTGCCAGAAACAGCAGGATCAGACACCCCTGCTAAAGGCAACAGAAACTCTGTTTCGAACATAACACGTCCCACATAACATCAAGTGTTCTTAAATACCTGGGATTATAAACTAATGAGCCCAAATTAGTGAATCTTATTCTTTCTGTGCCTCAGTTTCCCATCAGAAATGTGGCTAATGCCACACTTTATCTTTCCCAGCTACTGCAAGTGCTCAGGTATAATAGCAGCAAGCAACAGAGAGAAACTAGTATGAAAACTACAAATTTTGTCTTCAGTGGAAGATTGGTGGAACTGTAGTTCCCTGGATCTTCCTTCTTGCCCTTCTAGAAGACAGGAGTGAAACCAACTTTCTTCCAGCCTTCAGGAACCTCTCCCATTCGCTGTGACCCAGCCATTGAGAGTGGCTGCACAGTGACATCAGCCAGCTCTCTCAGCACTCGTGGGTCCATCCTGTCAGGCCACATGGACTTGTGTATCTCCAGTTTGTTAAAGGGCTCCCTAACTCCCTTCTTCACTGAAGGTGAGTCTTCCTTCCTCCAAATGTTTAGGTTGTAAACTGATTAAAGAACTGCTTCCTGATAATCATATCTTGTGCTAATGCTGTATAAATAATACAGAATAATACATCATTAAAGCTAAAGTCAACGTGTTCGGAATGTTCTCACTGCTGCAGCTGCACAAAGACCTGCCCTAGGGAGCCAACTACTTACCTCAGAAGACAAATGTCTGTGACAAAGTTTGCCAGATTTCATGGCTCTATTTCATGAACAGGAAAAAGAAAGAAAGAAAAGAACACTACTATTCCTAGGTCTTATTTATTATATTGCTGCTGCTGTTGCATCATCTATGAATTCCACTGCCCTAAGCATATCTAATGCCGTGGATTACTAGAAGTCTTTAGTGTATGTCATACATTCAGTGAAAAAAATACCATCTCCAAAGAGCTCACAATTCACAGGTTAGAGGTGACAACTGTATTCAACTAAAAGCAAGAGAGAGCAAGGCACATGAGAATCACAACAATATTCCTTTGTTCACAGGTATAAAAACAAATAAATAGGTATTAAACTAGTAAAATCTAAGAGAATAACAAGTTCAGGAAAAATGAGAGACATGCATTGGGAAAAGTGTCTTCAGAGGGCTGTCAGGTGAGATGGATTTAAGGGGAAAAAGGAAGGTTTGACACTCTGGATAAAAAAAATATTTGGTGCATATAAGACAAATATTTTTCAGATATAAATTTACTTCTGCCTCACATAGACCTTTCCTCTAATGATGATGATAACTAACTAACATGCAAAAGGCTAGGCAGAGAAAATATTTTATGTAAGCTTCATACCCAGAAAACAATCAGTCTAACATTTCCCTTGCAATTCATTCTTGTTTTCTTTTCCATTTAGTTTCTTGGTCACATATTTTAAAGACCATTGTCACAACCGTGTTGATATTGGCAGCACCACAGCTATGAAACCAGAAGCATTGTGGAAGTCAGGCCTACAGTCTCAGGAACAACGGGAACGAGGGGCTGCCTGCTGACTGCAGCACTCTGTCACCCCCAATACAGGGTTCATTAAAGCCTTAGGGACAACCAGCCTTCTTGGAAGCAGGTTGGTGTGACACTGGGAATTGCAGAAGTTGTGAACATAAGAACATTAGACATTTTAGTAAGAAGAAAAGGCTACTAGGCCAAACATACCTGTCTTTTTCAGTTTCTCTTGATTCTGTCATTTTCTTTTTTTCAGCATCTATCTCAACATTTCCTTTCTTCAGAAACAAATATGCTTCTTTACATATTTTATAGCATTTGCTTACATTCTAAAGCCATTCTGCTTGTGTATTCCCACTTGCAAGTGAGAATCCGCTCAGAATTCTTTAGACTTTTTTAGAATTCTCCCCTGCTTCTTGTGCTCCTTCCCAGTACCCAGGTGTATTTTACCAATTCCTTTCATATTTTAGGAGTTATTGGCTCAAATATTCATCCTGCCCCAGCTTAAACGGAAATCATGTGAACCATGTATCCCCAGAGAAACACCTGCCCTCTGCACAGTAAAGCAAAGAAAAATTCAAACAGGATATTGAAAAACATTAAAAATAGACTGCAAATATGCAATGCTAATTGATGTAGACTGCACACTTGAACACTTAGTGCTTAATTTTGCCCTTCTCATCTAAAGAAGAGTACAGTGAAGATACATATAGCCCCAGAATGAGCAGTATATTATGAGAAGCCTGTTAATATTCCTATTAGATAGTGGGGGTAATAGGTGCATTCATTTCAGAGAGGAGATGGAAAAGACGGGCTGTAAGGGGTACATTATTAAAAGTAGCCAACAATGGCAATAAATTAATAAACATTTGTGTATCTTCACATTCAGTTCAAGGACAAGAGTATATTCCATAATGTTGAAATGGTTTTACAGTGAATTAATAGAAACTTCAAAAAATAATATACCAGTAATTGTCTCATTAATTAGCATAGACCACTGGAGCAGTCAAGACAGCGGCATTATTGTGCACACACTACACAAGTGGAGAGCATCAGACAGCACTTCCCAGGAAAACTGAGTCTGGAGAGAGAGAGGAGACAAAAGGCAGCCGAGGGAGCGAGCACACATGCACCGTCCGGGTCCATTTAGGGGTGGCTTGCGATGGACGAATGAACTAAGTGGGAAAAAGAGTAGAAAGACTGGACACTGAAAGAGATGAAAGAAGGACCAGGCAGGGGAGAAGAAAAGTAAGCGCAGGCATGGAGCAAAGCTGGAGCAAAGAGTCTGTGCGGGAGGGAAGGAGGGAATGGGCACAAGAGTCACTGAGCTCCAGGCAGCGAATGCCCAGCCATAGCTACGAGAAGGTCACTGCTTTGGCTGCTTTGCAGCTGCTTCTACTGCCGGCAGCTGCTGCCGCTTCTCAGCCCTCCCCGCGGGCAGTGTAGGGAGGACATCGGTGCGGGGGGCACCACCTGGGTCCCAGCACCCCACGGCCAAGTGGCCTCCCAGGCAGGATGCTGACCGTCCCGCAGCAGCGCTGCCTGCCTCCCGTGTTGCACATACAGCCTACACATACTCCCCCAGCTAACCTCTGCCGTTTACTGCAGCTAGATAAGGGATTTTAACAGGTAAAAGGGACCACAGTTTAACATGAGAATGAAAAACGTCATGTCAAGTGACAGCAACTAGCACTAACAGTTGTCCCTTTGTTATTTTTTAATAATTCAAAAAAATGTTGCAGGATAAAAGTCTGAAGGAGATACTTTGATTTACTTAAAAAATATAGGCTTTTTTAGGCATCTAAACACAATATTCTCTGAGATTAAATGGTAAGGCGTCAGTGTCCAAGAGTGGTTACCAGAGTAGTTTGCACATTAATCTGGACATTCATAATGACCCCTACAAGTTTGGGTTTGTTTTGCAAAGTCAAAACAAAGTTTTACAAATGACCAGAGAATCAGCAAAGCCCACCCCTTTGTCTAGAAGATGTTACATGTAATGCTTTATTTATTCCATACCATCTCCATCTTCCAATATGACTCATTAAATCTTCTTTTCTATTTGTATTCCTCCTTTACACTAACAATACTTTGATCGCTGCATATAGTAAAATACTATACAATTTTTTCAGCAGTGTATTAGACTCTAAGAGAACTGCATATGCATAGAACAAAGGAATTTGCATTCAATACCTCTAATATCCTGAGTTCCTGCAGGGAGTGCATTAAGTCACTGGCATAAAGAAAGGTATTTTGGTGTCCTTCATAGTAGTCTCAGTAGATAGGCTGACTTTACAGGCTTAAATTTTATTTAAATTGCAAGTAACTTGAACAATGACACAGCAAACACAAGCCCAGCTGGCGATTCCCCCTTCTCTTTGTTGGTCTACTTCCATTAATCAGTATATAACAGAGGAGTGGAGAAGTCGGGGCAGGAAGCACTAAAAGGGTTTTCAACTAACATATCTACGCCTATTTTGGTTTGGATCCTGGAATGGTTATCAGCCTGTTCCCCTATGACTACATCCCCGGTTATGAAGACCCATTAGCCTTTGCACTAAGTCCAGTGGCAAACAGAATGGTGGGAAAAGCATCCTGGAAAAACCCTCTGACACATTACAGCCAAATTAATACTCCATTTAAGCTGCTTATCTGAAATCCGTAGTGTGGATCTGATGGAGGGATTTAAGACCAGGGAAGGCATGAGCATGCAGAAGCAAACTGACAACTAACCAACTTCTAATACTTTTAACTACAGCCAAGAAAGGGGTTGAAGTTCAAAGCATTTAAGAAAGAAATGTGAAACACAATACTAAGAATAAGCTGATCAGTATTAAATCACATGCTGTTTGATCTCTTGGATTAATCTCTTCCTCTAGACCATAACAGGAAAACATAATTCCTAACTTTTTTTTGGAATACACAGCAGTGATCTGTGTGCACAGGCCATGCAGCAGGACCACATCTGGAATGTCACATCACATGGACAGACAAAATGCTGTGATTTTGTCCTGTCCATTGCTGGGAGGGAAGTGGGGCAAAACTTGGCAGTCACCCTTTGCATGAAGAGCCCAGTGTGATCCAGAGACCTACTTCAGACCACATCTTGCAGCACTGCAGATTGCACGCTGCTCTCAAACCACTTATGAAAAAAGGAAACATGCTTTTCTGTACAGTTTGGTACATACTTCATGTGCAGCCAGCTATCTGTCTTCTAATGGAGAAAGCAACATTTAAAGAAATGAAAAAATATTAATCTTTGTTTATCTAAAGCAAACACCTGACATGCTACCAAAGTACGAAGAAAACTACTGAAAAACTTGTGTTTGAACTGATTAAATTTCATGTGACAGTTCTCATTAGAACTACTGTACGGCAGATTTGTATTAAACAAAACGTTGTATTGTACTAAAACAATGATAATTAGGAAAATAAAAAGCAAAAAAAGTTTCTGCTTTTTCTGAATCCACTATAAAAAGATAGGTCTGGCAAATGTTCTATAAAAATAACACGACATGACTAACAATCAAAATGATGTATTTTAACAAGCATTACAATTGTATAAATATCTCCTGTTCCCCACTACTATGATCCTAAGGCCACAGCCACCTATGTCTTACCTGAGAATAATCAATGCCGTTAGAGAACAGGTGATGTATCAGACTTTATGGACTATATGTAACACATTAAGTGAAAAGTAAATGTACTCCAGGTTAGTACAACAGATATCCGTAACTACTCAGACTGAGTGACACGCTTAGGGAATTCCCTAGCTGACTTCCCTGACTGCCAGATGAATCAGACTCTGATCTCATTCAAGACTAATATAAATAACAGGGATTTGCCTCTTTCCTCTGTGGCTTACAGATAAGACAAATATATGGCACTGGTCATCCAAGAAAGCACTTTGAAGAGGAAAGCCCAAAATGCCTTGCAGCTTAGAGTGCAAAAACTCCAGATAGCTGAACATTGAAAATATTTCCCTAACTACTTCAGGAATGAAACTCACCTTATTTTTTAATAACCAAAGGCTAAGAAAATTATTTCTTTTTAAATTACCTATAACTAACATGTATTAACATGGAATAGGAAAATCAAAAGATAGATCAAGAAAATCAAAGCTGCAGTCAAAAGACATGAAGCAGCACCAGACTTTGCACAACCCTCTGCAAGTTCTAGAACTTTTCTTGTCTTTTTTCCGTGTTTCTTGCATTCAAATAACACAGGCATGCTGCTCAGAATACAACTCAGAGTTGATGGCAAATCCCACACCTGAGTGGCTCTAGAAACCATCCCCAGTTCTCAGTGTCTCCTGGCAGCAGCAGCTCTCTGTACGTCTGGCTGCAGCACTGTTCTCGCTTTGATACAGGTCATTAGGCTGGGTCTCCTGTTGGAACTATCACTGAAATGGCAGCCCCCAGGGATTACGCTGCTGCCAAATTCAGATCAGGGGAGTGAAAAAACACATTTTCGGATCTTTTTAAAAGCTGCTTTTAAACTCCTTGTTCAAATATAGATTCTCATTACGGTCCTGATCCTATATCCTGATTGTGTCAAGACGGAATGCAATGACAGGACTGCAGCTTAAATTCATTTTCCTGCAGGGACTCAATATTCCCTCTGAATATCCCTGCAATAATAACACTTTGCATGCATATTCCACTTTTCATCTGAGGAATTCAAAAGGGTGTTATAAACATCCACGGACACATCCTGCTCTCCCTGCAGTAGTTAGAGAGCCTCCCCAGCTGAACATCTCCTAACACGCAGAGTAAAGAGGCCACTAATCTGTGGAGTGAGGCGCTCAGTGTGACCCTGCACAATGAGGTGGAAAACAGAAACCCCTGCCAATAAAACAGAAGCTGTGGGAGTTCATGCAATTTTGGATCTGTGGAATAAGTGCTGCCAACCTGTTTTTATGAAAATGATTTGTTTTGCCACCTAGCCCTCCTTCTGGGCTTGTCTATGCACATCCAGGACTGTAACAGACCCCGGCTCTTCTGCCCATGCTCCAATCTGGCCAGACACAAAGCAGATTCAGTCAGGGATTAATTAGCTCAGGCAGAAGATTGTGCTAACACAGCCCTGAGAGTGGTGGGCCAGCCCTGGCTGCCATCCAGCCCGCCTGGACAGCAAGCAGAACGAGCCTGACCACAGAGGCTGGTACTTGCGCTTGATGCGCAAGATGTGTTTCACCACCTTAGTCCTGCATAGAAATGATACACTCATTATGTAGATTTAAAACGCAGCGTCACAGATGTTAAAACAAAACCCCGCGCTGACAGTGACAGATCTGAGCATAAAATCCAATATGTGAATACTGCTCTGAGGCTGGACATTTGCTAATAATGCTCACCACAGCCTAATGATTAATGACCACCTGAACTCCAGGCCCATTATTTTATCCTTATGGGGAGCTACAGAGACAGCTCCCTTCCGAAAAGAGGCTGGTTTTGCATCCTTATATATGACTTCTAAGTACCAAGGTGGGAAGAGCAGTTACAAAGACTTACAAGGTTTCCTAAAACTGGCGTGTGTCAGTAGAGAAAGGGTTCATTTACGTAGCCTTGTACAACTCCTGGCTGGCCAACTCAATGCCTACAGCTTAGTGCTGCATAAAAGTTTTGCTGCTAATTGTCTTCCCATTTCAGCTAATTCTTTGCTGCATGAGCTAATCGGGTGTGGAGCCAATTTTCACAGCTTCCAGGGTTTTACATGGCTTTCCACGCTGCAGAGCTACAAACTATGCTTTAATTGAATTAAACACTTAACTGTGCTCATAAATGCAGAAAGATTACACCCTCCAAGCTAAGAAACAGGAATAGATATTGATCTATAAACTTGAAACCTCCTTATTCCCAGTTTAGTAATAATACTAATAATTTTGAAATCTTTTTGATTGTCAGGGTTTTTTGTTGTTGTCACAGAGATTTTGAATAGAAACCAATGTCTGGGGCTTAGAAAGAGAAAAATAACTCATTGTTTTTCCATAATTTATATTAAATAAGTATTTAAAGGGTAATATGCAGATTTCAAAAGATGCCGTTTGGGTTTTATGACAGTTACTGTATGACAGTACCAAGATGGTTACACGAAATCATACTGGTAATTGCGTCTGCGCATGATCCTACGCTGTTACTTAAAAGTCATACTAAAGCAAGGTCAGTCCTTCCTTTCAGTGCTGCTATATAGAGTCTGTAATACACCCCAGAACTTCATCCCAAACAGAAATAATAATGATGTGGACACACACACACAAGCACGCACTTACATAGACAAGCAGAGATAATGTGAATAAAAGAGGCACGGTGAAAATAATTTATTTTTTCTTAGCATTGTTTTTCATGTTATTATTTTTTGTTAGGAAAAAAGTGAGACAAATTAAAAATTCCATAGAAGATCCCATAAAATTCCACATCAGTGCAGAAAATATTATTACAAAGTAAGGAAAGAGAGATGGGGGGATAAGGGGGAAAACTAACGGGACTTTTAAGGACAAAATGTATAAAAAAATCTAGTTTATGCGGTGCACTAAGGTCAGGCTGAATTATTAAGAGGAACTCCCCTCGTGTCCCCAGGTGCTTTACAATACCTGTGTAGTCCATACCACAGTCCTGGATGCTTTGTGCTAGAATCACATTCGTTGATGAAGCACAAATTTAAGAAGACAGGCAAAAGACGTCTACATGACCAGGGATTGATAATGGTCCACAGGGCCTTTCACCTTTGTGTTACTAGTTCAAATCCAACCTAGCTAAAGTAATGGCTAAAAGTTGTTAGGGTCTGAGAGCTGCTCAGTGGCCTGTGTGAAATGAATGCAATGATCTTGGACCAGCTCCCTGTGGAACACCAGTCAAATCATAACTCTTCCTCATGCCTATTCTTCAGCCTGACTCTTTAGACTTTAACAAAGAAGGCAAAAAAGAAAAAAAAAGCCCTGGGAATAGCATCTTAACAGCCTACCTTCTCTGCAAGCAATAAATACCTGTAAGCTCAGGGCATTTAAACGTACTATTACTGAACAGCAATTTATATTGCATTAGCACCAGCGGACCTTGACTGCTATCAGTATGAGCTATGAGCACAGAAAAAGAGGTGACTGCCTCTTCAAAAAGATAGATAATATGCATATGAGAAGGGACAGAGGGACAGAATCAGCTCTATGGATTGTATTTATACTTAACTGCAATCCTCTGCCCCAGCCATGCTACGCTGAAGGAAAGCTTTCGGCATACCACTCTTCCCAGCACTGCAGTTTCAAAACACCACCCTATGCTTAGACTAAATATATCAGCAAGTGGTTTTAAAAGCATCTGTACAAAGCCAGGGCATTTTCCTATCTTTGCTGTAGTAATGTGTATCAGTACGTTACTGGTATGATTATAATAACTTCTACTACAGAGTTTTGAAACAGTTTCTCAAGAGTATTTAAGGTCTTGAAAACAGACCTTATTCATGGAAAGCTTCAACTCCTGTCTCTGTCAAGAGTGCAATGAGATTGCGGCTCCGCTGCTCTGCAGCGCTGTACCAGCTAACCTGCAGATCGGCACAACCCACATCTCACTACTTTTACTCCGAAAAAGACAAAGGTGTAAAATCTCAGTGCCAGAGGAGGCACCAGCACTCAAATCAGAGGAAGGCCCAGAGAACGTTTTTAAAGAAAAAGGGCTACTAAAGGTCACATCCAGTACAGCTGAAAGAAAAAATCCCATAAAGACGCAAATACCTCTGATGAATTTTAATTAAAGTCCATGGATAAAACTAAAATACAAAAAAATGTCATTTGGAGGCTCATAAAACTTAAAGCAAAAGAAACATCCATTTATTTAACATTCATGGCTTGCTTTGTGATAGTTTTATCGCTCAACGCATACTGCCCTTCTCATTGCTCATATGTTTTTGGGCATTTTTGAGGAAAAACACTGTAAAAGACTTAAAGATTATGTGAAGGGAATTTAAGTCACATGCTGTCCCTCTATTCTCATTGTATCTCAAATACTCAGATGCTTTTTGAAATGAAAAAGCTTTTCAAAATTAAAACAATTTGGAAACTGAATTCATGGCCCTCCACTTCATCCTTACTCTCTCCCGTCGCTGACACAGCCAACTGTCTGTCCCAGCCATCAATACACATATGTTTACACCATGACACAATTAAACTTGTTCTGAGCATTTACTTATGTTTCAGCAGCTTCGTTGACTTCTGAGCCTGGAAACATTTCACATTTTCTACTGTATCACTGGCATAAATGTTGGCTTATTTTTCAGCCTCAGAAGCATATTTAATCTTGTGATGAAGAGCAAGCACACCAGGTGAACAGCATGTGCATTCTCAGGAACTGTTTGCCTTACGGGGAAGGTGATTTTTTACTGCAGATTTAAGGTGACAACACAAATCCGGAGTTAGAGCATTGATTAATATCTGCCAATACACAGAAACCCAAAGCAAAGGATCCATCCTTAGTTTCCTCTGTTGTGCAACTATGTACAGTAACACCAAGCTAAATTCAGAGTTATCAGAAGTGGTGGATAAACAATATAGCAGTAATGTACATTTTACATGTTGAGTGCAGCAGAAAGGCAAGGATGAAGTTAAAAAATAAACCTGTACTTGACAGTGAAATTTAAGACTTACTATGAAGTGGTCTTCCTGAGATTAGTTTGCCTACTGCAACTTTTCCACCTTTTATCCCGAACTCTATATAAATTGCACCATATTCACACATACTTAAACAATGCCCAATTTACCTACTCATATATTAATTATTTTTAATAATTTCACATATTCATTATTTTAACTATTACATTGCCAAAGGTTTCTAGCTAAAAACTGCATGGACATCCTGCCAGATCCTTAGAACATATGCTGTAACACCCTGTGTAGCTACACCATAAGAGAACTTCAACAGACTTATTGGAACAGGATTAAGAACCACACCTTACACGTGTTATGAAGAAAAGAATCTGAAATATTTAGACGTAGCCTTGACAGGAGGATCTGAAGAGGCTTGAGTCAAGGGTAACATCTGTATTATTGGCCTGACAGCCAAGTTGGTGACTGAGAGAACAAGCAGTAAGGAGGGTCTAAGAGGGAAGCCCTTTTTTAATCATGCCCTGTTATAATATCTGGACCATAGATATAACTCTGAGTCAGCAGCACAGAGATGTCAATTGTATTTACTTGTGGGTAGGGCTGTAGAGATGATGTATAAAAGGATAGGAGAGATGGATTAAAACTAAAACTCCTCAGGATTTTGGCAGAAGTCAGATCAGGACGCTTCAAAGGATGAATGAAAGGAATGATTAAGGATTTTGGAGGAAAACAAGTAAAGAATGGAGCCAAAGACACAAGCTATGATGAGATTTAATAAGATCAAAACTGAGAGTGTGGGAACAGGATGAAGAACTGGCTGAGAGACTCATTAGGTGATTTGGTAAGAGTGGCTTCAGCTAACAAAGAGGTCAGAAGCCAGTTTGAAGGGGTTTATAATAGCACTGAAGATTGGATGCTTTTAGCACAACAGAATGTGAATGCATAAATAGCACATTGAGCGATCTCGGAGCAACAGTGGGAAGCAACAGAGAGGGAAATAGAGTCAGGATGGTTTTCTAAGGATTGGGAAAACTGATAAAGAATAATAAATACAAAAGGAAGGAGCTGGAGAGACATGGCCAAGAAAAAATCAGGGGAAAATGACAGCAAGTGTAAGACAGGTCAAGAAATAGGGTAAAAAGGGATCACTGGGGGAAAGAGAAGAGTTAGAGAGGAGGAACAGATGAGAAGCATCTACATCTGCGTCAAAAGACCAGTAGAACAGTAGTATATCTAGCAATCTGTATAAAAACAAAACAAAAAAATCTCAAAGAGGGTGGAACAGGGTAAAGAAAAAGATGGAGTCTTGTGGAATCTGGAGCCTCCACACCCAGAGACACTTAAAGCAGCATGAGGCTCCAGGCAACCTGATCTACCTTTGAAGCTGGCTCTGCTTTGAGCAAGAGGGTGGACTAGATGACCTTCAGAGATCTGTTCCAACCTGAATTACTGTGTGATTCTATGTAAGAAGGACAGAAGAAGGAGAGATAAGCTGGAGAGATGGAATAATTATTTCACAGTTTATCAGTTCGGGTGTGTGTGAAGAAATCACCAGGATTTTAATATAGCTTGATGTACAACATGGGCCCTTAGGAAAAGATTTTCAAAGGTACTTTCATATCCGAAAGTGCAGGAGTGCTTATATCCAAGTCTCAGCAATGGAGATGAGATTTCCTATATAAGCCGCTTAGCAGCCCAGGCCCTTTATAAAATCCCAGTCAGTACTGCACATGTCTTAAAGAATGTGAATCACCTCTGAAATCTGACCTCAAGATACCAAGGCAAGTGGATCCAAACTGAAAAGTAAAGGAAACCAAAGGGAAAACTAAACATAAATAACAATGTAATGGTTATATTTCATACCAAATTCACCCTATTCATGCTTTGAAGATTAATAATTAGTAAAAGAAGTATAAATAGGTTAGAAACCTTCTACCATAGTTGTAAGCGATACATTTCTGGAAGCCTCTGTTCTTTAGAGTATAATACATTTTTTTATGAACACCAAACATTCTTATGTTTATGACCAGACCAACACTTCAGAGTCCTTTGGGAAACAGTAAATAGGCTAACAATATGGATGTAAGCAAATCTTTCATCAAGATTAGATTCACTTAATATTTGACATCAGAGAGATGTATAATGGGCCATGTGAGTAGAACAAAATCCCAGATTCTATCAGGATTTTGGAAGATTATGAGAAAGGCACTGTGACAGCAGTGCCAGGAGAATGTTAGTTAACACTTTTCTTCTTCCAAGGACAGAACAGATGCAGGAGAAGACCTGAGTTTCTAAAGGCATTTTTGCTGGTAAATTATACCTTCCATATCTGTGCTCCCAACCAAAATACATGCTCTGAAGTTTCAATGTCAAATGGCTGAAAGTATAAAACAGAGACCCAGATTCCTGACTATGCAGAAGAAGAGGGTAAGGATCACATCTTCAGCGTAGGATCTTTTCTGCAGCTGCACTCATGCAGCTAAAAGCAGTTTAGAGGTTGCTCTAATGTTCTACAGCTGCTTGCAGCTGTCACAGGACTACTTGGTCATACAATAATGAGTACATTCCCTACCAATTACTAATGCCAGGTAAATGCAGGAAAAATGGTTATTGGAAGTGACTTTGTGCATTCCAATGGATATCTGGTTGGAACATAAACTGCTGGTTTTACGAATTAAAAAGTCAAGTTCTTTTGAAACATTTAAAAAAAATCAAAATGGCATGCATAGGAGTAGTAAAATGCTCTTACACATTCTGTATCAAAAACACAACAAAGCTGCTTATTTAGGTAACAAAAGGCTGATTTTCTGACGTTAACATCTTCTGCCTTTAACTCAAGAGTCAGTGCTTTACTCCAATTGTACAAGGAACTCCTTCTCACCAAAACACACTAAAAAAAAAAAATGCTTTGCAAAGGTTTACCTAAGTACACATAAGGGAAAGGAGAAAGGAAGGTATTGCATGGAAAATACTTTTAGTAGAACACAGGCTTTCTAATTGAAGACAATACCTCATTCATATTGATGTGTATTTCATTTTATGCTCCCCAGTTTTAGCTTGGTTTGTGCTCAAGTATTCATTATGTATCACTCAAACAGAAACAAAACAGATAAGAATGTTACACATCATCACGGAGTGTAAACTCAGTTACGGTGGACAAAACCCCAAGCATCCTAAAGCTTCACTGAGAATTGGAAATAGTTTTCTGTCTTTTAGTTTTCAGCAAATGAAAGGAAAGACCTTTCTGATCTTAGATATCCTTGGCACTGTTAAATAGAGTAGTCACTGTGGGACTACTCACATAAATAAGGTTGTAGAATCACGCTCATCATTCTTAATTTAAAAGCATCACTTTCCAGACTCAGACCAAATCAGCAGAAAATTTGATATTTTTTTAAATTAAAAATATAGAAGTATGAACTACAACTTGTTTGTCAGTACAAAAAAGATTCTGTAAAGGAATATTTATATTTGAATGCAATAAAATCTCTTTCTCTAGTAATTAGACAATCTCAAGGAATCAGACAATGTCATCATTGTGCCATGTGTGAAATCCAGCAGCCACAAAAGATCTTTTTTTGCCTCTGCATGTAATACACAGGTTTGTACAAACCTAGTGGGAGAACCACATTTACTAGCTCCATGAAAGTGCATTACATTTCCGCACTGATCATAATTCCTGGTTCACATCTACATTTTAAGCCATAGTTTGGCAAGAAATAGAGCCAGCTTGAGACTGTGTCCCATTTTCCTGAATTGTATATGAAGTAGACTGATTTTGCATGCCTGTGTCAACTTTGTTTGAGAGAAAACAGTTCAGTCTTGGCTGTTATTTTTCTGAGGGTCCATTTTCTTGATCACCAGCTCACATCAGCTGGGATCTACAAAATTCCTACCTCCTGGAGAAGGAAGGGATTGATGCTGTTTTTCTTTGTTGTCCAGCCTGACCTAGCACCGACAGGTTCTTAGCTCTACAAAATTGTTCTGAGCTACCACTACAAAATGCTCTGAGCTATTCATCATGCAATGTTAGTCCATATTTAAGACCAGTGTGAACTGGGAATGGCACAATGTGCTTAAAGCTAAGCGAGGTATTGGTGGCTGTCAAAGTTGTAACTGACCTAGGCTTTACACACTTTTAGTCTTAACCCCTCATAGGAAAATCTGTGAACTTTGACAGCACATAAACCTAAGCCATTATCCTTTGTGTGATCCAGAATCTGGCCATGCTTTTACACAGATCTTGCAGCATGAAAAAGACTCGCTTATACAGGGGTTGAATTCTGCTATTTGAACAATTCGTCCGTCCCCAGAAGACAGACGGGTCTTCCCATAATAGAACTAACTTGGAAATAATTTTAGAACATCTCAGCATAGACAGCTATGGAATATGTCCCTAAATACGCACACCTGAGTGATGGAGCAGTGAGGACGTAGTAGTATCACAGCAGTATCCACCCTGGGCTACCCCAACTACGAAGACAAACAGGACAGCGCAAGCGGAGTGAGTACAGACGTGGTCAATGCACAGCTTAGTTCCTCCCTCTTACAACTAGGCTGTTCTAACTCCACAATTTCTCCTGAGTTTAGAACATGTCGTGCAGATGAAGGAGCTACTTCGCACAACTTGGATGCTCCTGCTGTGAAAACAGATGTATATACGTTCTTCTCCAGAGAGCAGTTACATATTTGTACTATATTTGACTGTTATTTCCATTCATCTTCTCATTGGTACATGAGTTCTCAATGCCTCACCACATTCATGCAGCCCAAAAGTCCCTCTACACTGAGTTGGGGCACATCAGTCAAAGGAAAAGGAAGCTGGTGTGCAGGGAGTAATGGGCTGCGGGAAAACAGATTTAAAGTAAAGGGAAAGGGAATTCTGGAGGAACAGGAACAGTGGTGAAACACAAACAGCGAGTAGCTGTGAGAAGCTCAAAGGCAATACAAACCATGAAAGCATGAGTATCACTCGAGGGGAGAGGGTATAATAAAACTAAAGAACATTTGGAAAAAACCAGTTGTCTTAGATTTAAAACTTCCCAATCCATCGATGATAGTACTCATACGAGACATACCATCCATGACAGTACTCATACAAGCTGTAATACTACACTAGTTGAGTGTCACCAATGTCTCTTCTTTCTATGGTATCTGTGAGGTCTCTATTTTAGTATGTGTGAGACAGTGTTCCCATTTTATTGATAAGGAACTGTGTCACAGAAAGACGAGCAGCCAGATGATGTGAGCAAGGCAGGGAACTGAGCGTGTCTCCCATATTTATTCTAATCAATGTAACTATCATTATTGTCTTGTTCCAAATCCAGTATTCTTGCCCTCTTTTAAAATATTCCCCACAGACTCCATTATAAAGCTTAGGCTGTCCCAGCATCTTTTTCCCAAATCTTTTATTGATCATGCGCTCTTCCAAGTCCCTTGCCAGGAAAAGAATGAGGCACCAAGATGACAAAGCAAAGTGCAATGGAGTGAAAGAGCCAGAAGCAGTGGAAGAAGAAAGCAGTATTGTAAGCCTTCCAAGAAATTGTGCATTCTGAAAGCATGGAAATTAAATATAATCATAAACCAATGCAAAGTGAGTATTTCCCAGTACGACCTAGTTTCCTTTCACCACTTTCACAAGGAGATGCTAGCTCAGTCCCTCTTTGAGCTGGCTACAATTCCTAGAAATGTTTACGAAGTGATGCAAAGCTTTAAAAGTTATGGAGGACAGAATTAAATCCACCATCTCCTGATCAAATAATGATTAAGCCATTTTCAGCTATAGAACAATACAAGAGTACGCAGATAAAATTATCCATCCTGCGTTAAGCAAGATATGATACTAGATAAACCAGTGATCCCTTCTGGATTCAAACCTTATACAAGTGCACAGTAAGTAAACTGAACTAAGAGTATATGGCTCTGTACAATTTCCATAGATTGCCATCACAGCATTTTTCTGCATAAGCTCTGTCCAAGCTTTTACACCACATTAACAGTCTGTTGAGTGAGGAATAGATTAACCTGCCCAGCTGTTACTGGGAGCGTAGAGAGGTGCATCAGTAACTCAAATAACTGGCATGTCTCATTTCAGTGCTGAATTCTGAGGCCGCATCCATTCAACATCCCAAAAGTCTCATTTCATCCAGCAGAATCTGTCTGGATTCAAGACTGATGATCAGGTAACGTGATCAGCAACAGAGAGAAAAAGCAGAAACGCCTAAGTAGAAGTGGACATGGTAAGTATCAAGCAGGACTATAAAAGTTTGCCTGGAATAGGGTTAGTTCTTGAGTACCAGTCATGGATTCCTATGCTTAGATTTAAGTCCAAATTTTGAGCAAAGAAAATTAAAGTTGTGTAATGTTGTCCTAGAGTGAACAGAAGCTCTGCTCTCAAATTTACAATGACATTTATGTAAAGACAGTTCTGACTAATTCTCTACTGTCCAAGGGAAAATGAAGTAGCAGAGAGGAAAGACAAAGGAAGAGCCAACATTTAACACAATTATTTGGAACAGGCGTGCAAAGAGATGAGCAATGGATGGCTGGAGACACAGAAACTAAAAAAAAAGAGCTTGATGATGGAGTTCTGGCTGGAGAGCCAGTGGGAATGAGGAGGACATACAAAAGCCTGGGAGGAATGAGGGATGAAGACATGCAGACACTGACTGTAGAAAGGCACTGAAGACAAGGGGGTAAAGAACAAGTACTTGGGCTGTGCTTGGGTTTAAAAAAAAGAACAACACAGGACAAGAACCCAGTGGGGCAGTGAGAAACAGAAATGTTCTGCTAAGGACATAGGATTGGGTTATACTCAGACTTATAACAGGTGGAGAGAAAAGGGGTAGAAAAGGTCATTGAGAATTGAGCAGAGAATCAATACTGACTAAAAAACCCTTTTGGGAGTTCTGGGAGCCAAATTTCAGTTTCTCACGATTCGTGTGCCATCAGCAATTATCTGTGAAGTCTGACAGTAATGAAAAAAGTATCTTGTATCTTATTCCTCCAGCAGTAGTTTTCACAGAATATTATTCCATGCATCTCCTTTAATAGAAGAATGGCACAACATGTATGGGGAATTTTAAGGTTCCAAGCATCTCATAATTCAGATGGGGGTTAAGACATTCTTATGGGTTTCTATTTTTAAAATGGTGTGTACACTTTATCTTTCCCTCTGTCTCTCGCTCTCTTTCTCTCTCTTTTTCTCATAAGCACACACATTTTAAAAATAACTTTTTTAACATGACCAAATCAAGGGCAAAGTGTCCGAAGTGCAAGGTTGCCTATATAACCTAATTTTTCCCTGTCTTGTGAATGAACATCATGATAGAGACTAAAGGTGTGACTGGTATACCATTTTTCCCAGAATACACGTGCCCCATACAGTGCACAAGATGGCCTTGCTGCAAGGGTGAATTAGAACTGTACACTGAAGAAGGTTCATTTGGTGAAGAATTTTGAAGAAATGCACTAAAAAATGGGACCACATTGCAAGATGAGAAAGACGGGTTAAGGTAATTGCATGTCAGCCTAGTCTAGCTTTTCTTGCCGTAAGTTCCCACAGTAGTCATTCAAACCTTTTTTTTTTTTTTTAATAGGTGGTCAGTAAGAGCGTATTCTTCACTTTCTATGTGACTCACTGAGGAGAGGCATTTGAATTTGCAGAAGTGATGAATGCAGAGACGCAGCTGGAAACAGGAAGACCTGAGTTGGAAAAGTTCTACATAACAAGGAAGAGTCGAGGCTTTTGGACCTCAGTACCTCAGGCTGGTCTTTTACATTAGTGGCACCTTTTGAATACAGTTTCTCTGTGCCACAGTTCCCCAGCCATAAAACGGAAAGCACGTTGTCTTCCAATCTCAGGGCCCTGCAGTAAAGCTAATTTAATGTTTGTTCATCACTGAGATGCTATACTGATGATCACTAGGAAAATCCCAAAAGGAAATTAATAATAATTAATAATACTGTCTTCAGAGCAAGACTCTGTAGTAAACAAGGTATAGGGCTACTCACTGAACAATGTCAAGAAAACAAAATATTGAACAGCTGGTCATTAAGTTCCTATCATATATTCTGTGAACTGAATGACGAAAAGGTCTTGTAAGAAAAATAATATACGATCATGTAATTAAAAAAGCCTTCAAAATGCATATGCATGGGGAATATTAAATTAACTTGCCCTAACAAAGTTAATTCTGGCATATATTAGCTTTTGGTTGGACTATTTAATGTAGATTTTCAACATATAATACGAAATAACTGAAGCTCCTGCTGAGATATGATTAAAAGACATATTAACCATCTGTATTCATCTAGTTCAAAACAAAATTTGCTTTTGACTATTGGAAATGTAATAATGGAATGAGTTAAAACAACTGGAATATTGGAATGACTATTACATTACCCATTATTCCTATTTTCTACAAAAATTTTGGATCCAGAGTTTAGCCAGAATTTTCCTTTAGCATCATAAACAGCAGAAGAGGCTAGAAAGTATAGAGACCTGTAATATGCTACAGCACAGTAGTTCCTGCTGCCTACCACTGTCACTTGAACTAATTAAACTACATGAGTTCAACAAGAAATTTGACTGATTCTCACAAGTAAAGACTATATTCAGCTCCCATTAATTTCAATGTGTTTCTCTGGACCCTGGAAAGTCAGACTGCTAATAAACATGTAAAAAGGATGTGAAGAAGGATCATTTTCAGTGAATAACCATCATCACATAGCAAGAGAGCTCCCTTGCTGGGATCTGTATAGGACACAGGAAACCATCCTAAGGGAGAAATTTCTCCCTTTCTACAAATTCTCCAAGCCTTCTCACCAAAGACCGCTGGGTTTTCATTATTGTGCTTGTCACTGGGCTCACAATTTAATCAGACTGTCTGCAGCTTTGTAAGACTGTAAATAAGAACAGGAAAAAACACCACTGTCCTATTAAACAAGCCAGTATTTTGTTGTTCTTATGGTTAGAAAGTAAATGCAGACCCTTTCTGCTGGCCATTCCTTTATTATACAGCTTTCTTGTTTGCACTGAGCATAAGTTTTATGCGGTAATATTCGCTGCAAAGAATCAGTTAATTAATCTCTACAAAAGAATTCAAGTAAGTCACATAGACTTCATCTGACCCTGAAGGGTTTTCCCATAAGAATTAACCATTGATTTTTTGCAACTCATAAATTACTCTTTAAGAAAGCACAGCTTCTTTGAACTTAGTAAAATGGATATAAATATTAGGATATTTATAAATATTCATAGAGGTAGAAGGAAATGCCCAGAAATGCAGGCTCACATTTAACAGATTTCATTAAATACTTTTACAAATTATTCACTTAACCCATTTCAATTTTCAGACAGGTTAAACACATAATTTTCATGGCAACTTCTCTGCATACACTTTGATGTCCACCTTTATCTAACACCTAAAATCTGAACTTAAATTCAAATATTTTCGATGTTCAGTATTCTATAGAATCTAGAAGAAGTCCCCTCTAACAAAAGGAACTATAAATAAAATAAGAAAAAATTGTATAGGACCAGATAGGTCAGTTGCATTACTTTGCTGTACATACAGCTTACACTGCTCCAGACAATTCAGCGATGGGAAATGGGTGATATTACAAAAAGGAAAGATGAAGATAAAATTCAGATATGTACATGCTAGCACTATCAAGACTTCCAATGTAGTCAGTGGATATCTAGCCAGCGAAGTCTGTGCAGCCTAGAAAGAGACTCAGCAGGCCCGTCACCTACTGTCCCAACTCCACTGACTAAGAAGGGAGCAAAACATCTGCATGTAGACACCTTTAGTTTGGCATCTTAAAACCTTGCAAGAAAATACAACACTAAATTTTGAAACCAAGCTGTCAGTTTTAGGTTTTGTTACATAGGCAACTGTGAAAAACATGCTGAGACAAACAGCCAGTAGGACCCTAAGAGATGTGGAGCTATTACATCCCCTTTTTTTATCAGCCCTGTTCAAATACACACAACATTAAACCAAATCAAACCTTCACTTCCTCTTTTTCATATGGATGAGGTTTTGTTGGGGAAAATCACAGGCTCCTTGTGTATATATAATTAGATATACCTGTATATCTGGTTAATTAAGTGGCTTCCATTTGAAATACTTAAGAATACACTTAAGAATGACTATGTCTCATATCAGCATATTGAATCAGAGATCAGATCTTGTTCAATGAGTTCATTCCTTGCTTTCATTTATACTCACAGATATGACCCATCACAACTGTAATACATAGCTACATATTTAAGGTAAAATCTCAGTTTTAAGAGATGCTTTTTCCCCCTCTCCCCCAAGTGTGCACTGCCAGGATTACCATGGCTCAAAGGAATTATATGCCTTGCTGATGAACAGACAGACTACATACAAGATTTTGCTTTTCTAATCTCTCTGTAAAGAACAGTGACATTTTGCACAGAGCAAGCTCAGTGGGTACTTCAGAACATGCAATGTATACTCACGTTCATAAACTTCAGAAGGTTAAGTTCCTGTCTCTCCTGCATCATTTACTATGTTACCTCTTAAATTTTGGATTCCTTGACTTTGCATTTATAATCAAATTTTAACATAAAGCGCTTGTTACCATGGAAATACTTCTTCATCCTGAAAATTTTATTACATAGGCACTTTGGGTGTCAACAATCTACAGCAATCATCATTCCTCTGTCATAATTACTATCCTTTATTTCTTAGCAATTTTTAGGTACCTTACCCAATATACATTCAGCAGCAGATTTGCAAAGGGCTATAGTGGCAGAAGGATTTCAAATTTAAATACAATACTTAAATCAAGTAATTAAATAATTAAAATGCAAATAAAATTTCACAACTGCTTTTTTAGCTCCTTTTCACCCCTGTCTTTGTATTTCAATTTGAGCCGTACATTTTATGGCATTGATCTTATTTTACATAATAAACACACAGTACTGACTGTTTCAATGATGCTGACAATTCCACAGTGCATTTTGCATGTTCTCATTCACTTAGCACAGTCCTGGTCATGCTGTCTTTAAAGTTAAATGCAACTGCTTAATACAGCCATTTGGAACTTTATCTATAGCAAATTGTTTTTTACCTTTAATAGTAAGATAAACTAATTTTACCACACTTGCCTTTACAAAGTGATTTTTATTGCTGTTCACACATTTGAAACTACTATAAACAAAGATAGCTAAATACTGTAACTCTGAAAGACAGAGAAAATGGGGTAGAGATATTTAGTCAACATTTGCATGTGATTCAACCTAATTTCATGTTTTCATCTATGGAATCCATGGTAGTTCTGGTCGCAATTCCTTTCAAAAACATGCCATCTATTTAAATGGCAAAATACAGATTTGGGCCAAAAGGCATCACTACCTGAAAATAGCTAATCTGTTGCAGAGCAGAAATTAGAACACTGGTCTAACTTTAAATTTCTTGCTTAATCTCAGACACTTCTACAGACTGTAGTCCTGAAGCCTGAGGGTTTTTTGCATTTATTTACTGAAGTACATTTGAGATTATTTTTGGCATCTTTACACTGGGTCATGAAACAGCATGTTTTGGCACCTGCTAGCCTCACCAGCAATCTGCTTACTCCAGGCTGTCATCCTTGTGCTACTCCTGGGTATGCAGCTGACAAAAGTCTTGCAGGTTTGCTGGGATCTGGAGTTTTGCAAACAATGGGAGAAGAGCGTCATATGAAAAAGCTGCATTGGTGAAATGTCTTCTTTTGTTGATTTTATATTTTAAATACATAATAAATAATGTTGTTCATTCCTGTATGTTGCATTTTATTGCTTATGGCTGATACTTAAAGCAAACGCAAGTAAAATAAAGCCGAGATCCTTTCTGCAAAAGCCATTTTGCAGTACATTTCAAGTTAGCAGTTGAAAATACTCATCGTGGGGATTTTCAGGTATATTGCACTAACCACTACTGGGGAGTTTAGTGAAACTCTGGCACTACCACTGATGATCGTGCTGCGGAAACAATTTAAATTAGTCTACTAGCCTAAATTTATTGCATATCTTCACTTCTTTGTCTACTTGTCTTCAATAAATACAGATTATTAGCAGAGATGAGTAAAAGAATGATGCCACTGTAGAACCAGTGGAATTACTGATGATAGATGTATACAAATTACCTATTCACACAATGAAGTCAGTTTTCACATCTTAAAATAATAAGTGGGAGAAGGTGGGGGTGTAATACTTTTTTTCAGTTTTATCACCTCATGACTATGACTATGAACATGTACCCTAATGCAGTGAGACCAGGAGCTCTGAAGGAAAAGGCACTTCCTGAAGAGTAGGATATTTTCCTCTGACTTTGAGTTCTGACTTAGTTCCTGTAGAGTTCATTTCACTTAACTTTAGATATGTGCAATATAGGCATCAACATCTAAGCTGATCCCTAGGTTTCCTTTATTCTCAGTAGTAAGGAATATGCTATTCTACAGTCTGATTCATATGACCTATTTAGATGTCTACCTTCCAAAGAGATGAATCATGCCCTAAAAGTGTCTATTTCTCTCCACTATCAAGGCAGCCTTAGCCAAAGACAATTTCGATATAAAAGAAATCTACATTAGGACAGATAAATTTCACCCTAGAAGCCATGAAAGGGAGCACAACAAGAGTGAATGCTATTTTCAGCAATATTTAACTTCGGTATGCTTTTGAATTAGAAATCCATCCACAAGGTCATCTGAGGACAATACTACTGAGAGCTGCTGAACAGCAATGCCCTGCTCTGTACCAAAGCACAGTGGAGCAGCTCCTTCTTGAAATGCGCCAGGTGACCATGAAATGGTAGTGTCTGCTTCCTCTGCAGCTTCTTAAAAATGTGTCTGGAAGAAGAGAGGAAGCTTTCAGAGTACCCTTCTTTCTTTTTTTTTTTTTTTTTTTTGCAATAATATTAATGAGGACATACTACAGAGTCATAAATGGTATTTGTATACAGACAGGACTGCTCAGCTTCCAGGAATCTGCTTGTCCTCCCACCATGCTGTTAAAAACCTTTTTTAAACAGTTTCTCATTATAGGTTTGACTGACTAGAAAACACGTGCCTTCTCTTGACTTTAGCTACTTACTAGATAAGATTCTTTATAGTTTTTACCAAGCATATTCCTTTCCTTGGCATTCTTTGGTGCACTGAAGATGAATGTACTGCTGTAGAAATGTACTTCTGGACCTCTTTTGTGTCAATGTATGACAGTCTTTTTTTATATGTAGGCTTTTTAATAAAAGCTTTATTTCTACTATATAAAAAGCATGTTCTGACCTAACTCAACCCTGATCCAAACCCTATTTAATCAATGAAGTCTTTCTCTTAACTCCACTTGGCTTTCAAATCAGTCTTCTGTGTCTTCCTTGGCTTCAGAAGAAATACTTCAGTTAGATAGAGCAGCTAAGCAATACACATTCATCTGAAGTGGAAAAGAGCAAAATGTGCATACGTACTAAGATTTTGTTGCCCACCAAAATTTACAACCCGGAATTCATGAAGACAAAAGAATCATTTAAGATCACATAACAAAGCGAAAAACTGGAAACTGGTCAAAATAAAGCCAGGTGATAACCCTTCTTCATAAAATGTTAGAGTAGTAGAAAAGGAGGGATTCAGCCTTAAGGAGCTGTAATGATCTAGCAAAATTCTTTTTTACCTCTTCTAATCCAATTACTCCAATAACTTCCTAAGTGTTTGCCACAAAAATTATCAGCTTTCTCATCATCATATTTCTCTTAAAAACATTTTTATTTATGTTGCATAGTTCCCTTGATATGGAATTGATTTATACATGTAGCTGCTAGTGCAGTGAGGCGACACCATGCCCTTTGATAGAGGGTTTAATTTGATTTTATATCCCAAACAATTTTCAGGATGATTTAGTGATTAGGTATTCTGGCAGGCTGAGCTATATATACAATCAAACACAAGGGTTTGGGTTTTTTTTTGTTTTTTTTTTTTATATAATTCTTACTGGTGATATGACCCTGCCCTGACATTTTTAGCTTTAACATAGCTGTTCTCTTTAGCGCGCTAACATCAGCAGCAGCCTGTGATCAATCACAGTTGGCTGGCCCATGCGATATAAACAACCATGCCTGTTCACAGGAGCAGAGATGCTGCCTGGAAACTGCAATTTAAAGAGCCTACTGCCTCATTTTTGAAACCACTTAAGACTGGAGAGAGACAAAGAGAAAGAAGCACAATTTTATGTGATGATTTCTACTACTTAAATTTACAGTGGTAATTTATAAGCTGTAAATTTAGCAACATGTGACATTTTGATTGATGAGCTTTGCTTTTTTAGAAGGTCATATTAGGAAGACTTACACTGCCAAGAGCTAACATAAACTTGTCATCATGACAGTGTATTCATAATACTCTGTCTGAACTAACATAAGGCATTACTTTGCTTTCTGCATCCCTGCCACTCCATCACTATCCTTACTTAAGAACAGTATGATAGAGAAATACAGAGAATTATTTTCCGCTAATAAGGGAAGCTAAGATTTCTGACTACTCAATTATTTAAGTGGTATAACTAAGATACCGGAAATATGGAAGGACAACTGATTCTGCTGCAAAAGCACAGAAAATACAGTCACAATCCCTGATCCTTAGGTCTTGCTGAATTTTGCTGAATACTTAGCTAAGTGTATTGCAGGAAGTTTGTGGCATAGACAAAACCTGAAGTCATCTTTCCCAACTCTAAGCTAATTCTCTAATTAATGGACCAGACTTTTGTCATTCCCTGAGGCACTGTAGAACAAGCAGGAAGAATATAAAGCTGGCTAAGAAGAGTGTTGCATACCAGGGATTCCTACACTGCCTAATTAGGGTTGCTTTACTATGTCTTTTCACCATGGTGGCAGGCAAACTGAATAAAGCAGCAGCAATAAAGTGCCTTAAAATCCCTGATCTATGATGTTGTCCTCTATGGGTTTGCATCCTATACAGGATCAGAGCATCCCTTGAAGATGTCAAATAACTTTAGTAAAAAATGCTTAAGATGCTGTACCTTTCATTGGGTCATAGAACAACAGAATGATTTTGGTTAGAAGGGACCTTAAAATTCATCTAGTTCCAACCCCTCTGCCATGGGCAGGGACACCTTCCACTAGACCTGGTTGCTCAAAGCCCCATCCAGCCTGGTCTTGAACACTTCCAGGGATGGGGCATCCACAGCTTCCTGGGAAACCTGTTCCAGTGTCTCACCACCCTCAGAGTGAAAAAGGTCTTCCTGAGATCTAATCTAAATCTCCCTCTTCCAGTTTGAAGCCATTACCCCTCGTCCTATCACTACACGCCCTTGTAAAAAGTCCCTCTCCAGCTTTCTTGCAGGCCCTGTAATAGGGTCCATAATATATTACAAGATGGAGCTAATATAAGGCCCAGCATGATGTTTCTGTCATCAGAAAAGTGAGCACACCTTAGAAAGACCATTCACATAGAGCAGGGAGCTTACACAAAGTTTTCAGGGGTTAGTTCCTAAGTTTCAAACTGACTGACCCATCTATAGTATGTACAACTGTTTGTATGTCAGCCATGTCAGGTATCTGGAATGTGAAGATAATAATTAACAAAATGTGTGTATGTGGCATTCCTCTGCAGATACAAGATCAAGTTTTAGACACATTTTATGTGGGCAAAAAGAAAACAGTAAAAATCACATCAGCAGTGTTTAGTCTCCAAGGTTATATATGTCTTTGCAGAGCTGCAAGAGTCAGTAAGACTATGAAATATTTTATTTTTAAAACATCAAATATAAAGAAAGTAAATATTACAAATCAGACTCTGGGCCTGTTGGTAACTGCTTATGAGTTCTCTCTCTCTTTGTTGGGGCAGGACCGATTTTATTATTTTTTTTCCCCCCTGGCCAGTGGTTATTTCATCACTTTGTTCTGTGGAAGACTCCACTACAGAAAGATCCCCTCATGAAGCCATTTAATTTTCTCATGTACATTCCCTCCCTTCTCAAACTTCAGAATTATCTCATTTAGCAGCCCACCAGAAAGGACTATGCAGATTTCTCAGGATCCTACAGCACAGTGCAGGAAGTTCCATGACCTGAACCTATCCAGCTGAGAATCCATTCAATTATGCCTTGCATATTCTCATCCCACCCTCACAGATTATTTTACTGCCTTCTTCTTATACTTGCATTTGAAGTTATTATTGCTTTCCACTCTAATATGCTGTGTCTCATCAGCTCATTACAGTAGATTAGAAAAAATAAATCGGAGGTAAGTTTTCTCCTATATTTGATCTAAATTTTCCCTACAATAACTTAATTATTATGTAATGTAATTAACTGATTCATGGCTCATCTTATTTTAGTATAGAATTCCTGAGTCTAACTACATTTATAACTGCTGTCCATCATCATCATCAAAGGAACCAAGTCAGTAGACTGATATATTTCATATGTCTCTCTATCTTATAAATTATTCAGCTCTCAGTTGAAGTTTCCTTTGAGTTTCCTTTGAGGAGTGGGGCCTATGACTACTAGTGGATTTTATTCCCCTAATAAAATATGTATTCTGATGTACTTTTGGGAAAGCATAGAGCATATGCAGGAAAATAATAGCACAATTGTGTCTTGCTATATTAGTTAATAAAGGTCTGTAAAAAATGGCTCCCCAACAGTTGCTCAGCATGGAATCTGATACTAGCTTTTGAATTTCTGGGCAGTGCATAGGTTTCTCAAATAAGAATTCAGTAAAAGAAATAGGATGCAAAAAAACCCCTCTGCGATGAACCCCAAGGGAACTCCATCTATTTTCTCTATATTCCACACACATGGAATGCAAAGGTATTCAGCATTTTGCACAACTCTGCAAGTAATGCTGAAGAAAAATGCATTCTTTAAAACTGAAAAGGGGTTTATCATAACCAGCCTCCGAATTCAGTTCTTCCACATTTTGTACACTTACACAGTCCGTTTCTACACTCATTTGGTTTTAGTGCCAGTCTATGATAACTGCAGTGATTGCCTGGAGATAGGACGACACCAGGGGAAGCCATAATTTATGGGTAAATAACTATACAGAGAAACAAACGGCCAGTTTTCCAACCTATCCGTCCTGCACAGCTCACTCTACTGTTACAGTTTAATGAAATAAAATTTCTGATTTGTTTACAATTAACCAGTACTACCTGTCTGATTTCACAGTAAAAAGAATTCCGGTGCATCCAGGTCCAAAAGGATTCAGGCACTCATTCCTGCTCTGTGTAATTTTAGCAGCAAGAATAATATATGCATCATCTAATTTAACTGCAAATGACTCTTTTAGCATGAATTGTCTGTTTAAAGATAATGCACAACAGAACTCTTAGCTGCATCCCAGAAGTCATGCAGCACCAGGCAGATAAGATCACAGTGGTTACCAGGAGTAGCAAAAGGGAAAAGCACTACAGGAAATGAACTCTTGTCAATAATCTCAAGAGAGTGCTATATATAGGTCAATTGTACCTGAAATCGTTTGGTGGGGTAATTGCTCTTTGGTCCAGACTCTGCTCTCTGAGCCTGTCAGAGTGCTTGTAGGTCCACTGGATTGGATTCACCAATTTTCTTCCAGATTCATTTTCTAAAAGAAAAAAAGCAAAAACCAACAACAAAAAAATTTACTAAAACACAGCAAGCTTGCTGGGAACAGAGAAAATCATGTGTTATTTTAGCTTTTAAAATTAGGCTTTCAATAAACGCGTTTTATACAAAAACTTGTTCCAATATCCAACTGATTTCCTCAGTTTTCTAGAATAGAAATTCATTCAATTATTCTTACTTTTTATTTGGCCCCGCAAAGACTTTCCATATCTGTTAGATATCTAAGGTGATTTAGAGCAACCTTTTGTTTTTGATGATCAGTTAACAATCAATGCAAAATTAGAACTATTCTTAAATCCTATGATGTGTCTCCATGCAGCATTATTCAGGCTTTAATTCAGGTTGAGTCCTTGTCTGATAACAAAGCTTATTGTTTAATGATTTAAGGTGTTTTATATATGTTTTCAGAGGAATGTGATAAATTCAGTTTTAGGAATCCAATCTGGCCCCTTTACAGCAGTTAGTGGGATTCATACAGGTATCAGAAAACAGCACCTAGTCCTTCTGTCTTATGATTTCTTAGAAGAAATACAGTATTTCTGCTTTGATAGCACAAAGTCTCCAGCAGTACTATTCCTACTTCACATTAAAGAGTCAGTATTAATAGGATGACTTTTAAAGTAAGGAAAAGCCTCCTCTAGCAGCTAGTCAGCATGTGTTTACCTTCTACACAGACAGATACAGCATCATATTTGTAGTCATTACTCTGTGCTTGTGATAAGTGTCTACCGTAATTAAAGAAAATGTCATGATGTAACTACACTGGTGAAGAATAGAAATGTACTTTCTATTTAAAAAAAAAATTATAAAGGGAATAAGATACTATGCTGAAAGCTGCAGTAGGTGCACCAGTTATTTTAGCTATTGTTTCTTGTGTAGAACTTCAAATTCAAAGATACTCATTAAACTGAGTAGATGGCAATAACAGACAAAGTGTTAATGGGGCAGCAGTGGAGTGTGTCAGGAAAATGAAGAGACCCTGAGGGGCTCACCATGCTGTTTATGCTCAGCTAAATTCAGCAGCATTACCATAAATCCTCTAAAAGATACTGTACTCAATTCCTTATATGCTACTTTTCAGGCAAGGAGATATTCTGGGAAATTAGAAAATGGAAACAAAAATAAGATTAAAACATAATTTCTATTAAGCAAACCATCTGCATGTAAATACACTAAGTAGTATTCTATCATTACTCTTTTGCATCTTTATAAAAACAAAGAGATGGTCTTTTAATCTTCAAAGTAATGTGTGAATCTAAGTGAAAAATTCTGAAATTGTACACAGGAACAGAGCCTTTTAACAAAAGAATCATCATTTCTTTCACAAAATTCTTTTATAATTTAAGGATCAGGTTTCAATTTCCCACACACATAGTTCAACTGGCTAAAACACAATTACACAAAAACCCAATAACTTTTCATAAGAGTCCAAAATTCTTGATTTCCAGTTGTTTTGGGTTTTTTATTCAGAGATGGCATTCTGAGGGAGTAAGTTAATCTTAGGTGATATACATAAACCATTGATTCCAATAATTTACTGCTTAAAAAGGAATTTCCTATATACAGTTCTGCATGCATCTTCACGGTGACCTCTTTGATCTTAGAAAAAAACTTTTCCCACGTAAGGACAGGTGGAGAAAATGGCTGTAGCACGCTGCGTTAAGTTCCATTGTAAACTCCGCTGCAGGTAAGAAATAATTGTTTACACAATAAAGGTACAAAAACCCCCACAGTCTCTATTTTTGTTTAAAAGGTAGATTGATGATTTAGCATTTTGGAGGCGGGGGTAGAGTCGCAGAGCGCACTGCCTTCCTGCGGCGCCCGCGGTTCAGCACCAAGGCTAGCGATCTCGGTTCAGCACCAAGGCTAGCGACCGCGACCGCGGGCAGCCCGCGCCTCCCGGCGCCCCCCGGCGCCCCCCGCCGTGGCCCCCCGCCATAACCCTCAGCTCTTCCCAACAACCACAAACTTTTAAACGTTTAAAAACGTTTAAAAAATTAAAATAACGGGGTTTTTTTCCCTTCCTTTTTTCTCCCACCGACCTCACATTGAGGTCCACTTACAAGCTTTGGCTATTTATTACAAGCCACAAGCGTGAACAGCTCTGGAAAAGAATCAGTTGTTAGAATACGCGAAGACAGAGCAGAAGGGCCGACAATGTTGGCTTCAACTAATGCGCTCTTGACCTTCCATTTTGAATCAGAAAATCTGATACCCAGTAGCACGCTGGTGTTTATGGGGAGTACTGTTTTGCATATACAAATCAAGTCTCCGCGTGTGCGGCACCTATTCAGAGCCCTGCCTCAATATCCGCTTGGCAAATGCACAGGAAGCCACAGGCAACTTGCTTGCCCCTGAGAATACCAGCAAAAGAAAGTCCCCACAGCTTTCCGTTAAAATTCTGCTAATGATAAAAAAGCTTTGTTTCAGGAACCCAAACAAAAAATTCAATTACGCTTGCAGAAGTAGAAATATAGGGTACTTGTAAGAGGCTAATGCGGAAACTCTCCTCACTGCTTAGCACCTAAGAAAAGCATATTTAAAAGACAGATTAAATGACATGGCCTCTGAGATGCCCCCAGCAATGCACTTAAAATATGAGAACGGCAAAAACACCTTGAATGGATACTTTATCCTTATGAGCAGCAGATATTTTAGTAGCGGCCAAGAAAATTCCCACAAAAAGGTTAAATTCTGACCGATGCTGAGAACCAGCAATTCCCACAAAGGTCATAAAGAGCTCCCAGTTCTTATTATCCCTGAAGGTACAAAAGAAAAACTGAACCTGTAAAATAAAATCGGAAGGAAATGTTCAGCTCTACCTCACCCTCACGTAAACGCCGCCTGCCTTCCAGAGGTCACGTACTTCCTCTGCTCTGAGTATTTCAGCAGCAGCGGTCACTTGAGTTGATCGTACATTAATTTAATACACTTTACTGGTTTTTTAGGGAAAGGAAAAAATAACAACTATTTCCAATAGTTGGATAGTTTTAAAAAACTGATTTAAGGAAGTGATTTCATATTATATTTATGAGGTGTTCATGATTATGGGCAGATTTTAGCAGACAAGAGTTTACATAAATTTACAGACACTAAAGTCATGCTTCTGATTATTCCGAATAACATATTAATAAAAATACAGTAAGCCTAGTCCTGTTGCTGCTGACATTAGACAGACTCCTGTCACGCTTTTCAATGGAAACAATATCATAAACCCAACATCTAGAAAAAAACATTAAGTCAAAGGTCAAGAAATACAGAGACAAAAAAATTAAGTTAAAAAACATCAGCTGAATAACAAATAAACAAAATATTTTTTCAATCAGAATATGGAATTCTGAATACAACTGTGAAAATAAAGAACTTAAGAAAAAAATGTTTTCCCCATCATTACAAATTTGGTGTATTACCTTCTTCCATCAACACCACATTTAAAACCACAAAGAAATGTAAACATTTGTAAGCCTTTACATTAACTTTTATGTAAATCCACCAAAATAGACAGTCTTAGTCCCAATCGTGCTTTCAGATAAACGTTTCCTAGACTTACAAAACACTATTATCGACAAATAAAAAAGTGGTCTAAAACCTAAAAATATAGTAGAGCGAATGCCCTTCATCAGAGGAGGAAGATATCCAAAGTCGACATTTAGTGCTCTAGGAAAATTTAAGAATATCAGCATTGAAAGCAGGCAGTCCATGAGCACCCTTGTTAATACTGGATGTCATGTTTTCTGATGTCAATTGTAGCTTAGGTAGGATTAATGGTTCAAAGAATCAGTCGCTGCCAAACAAGGATTTAAAATTAATGAGGAAAATACACAACTGGCACTGAGGGGAGTTTTCAGGAAGGCTGCATGCATTCCTCAAATGGTCGATAAACTCTTATCTCCTGAACTGTGAGGCACACTGGAGAAAGTGGGGAAAGGTGCACAAATACCGAAGCGAAAAACCTGTGGGCTTTCCTGATTGCCAAAGGCTACGAGGATGGTGAAAACATAAGGGAAACCTGCAGCATTAATTGTGGCTCTTCCAACGCAAGGACTGTGTCCAGTGCCAGGACAATATGGAATCTGAAAATTGCCTTAAGTAGGAAGATTGCACCCCAACAGGACTGGATGACTCAGAATGTTGTCCTTTATCCCGCATCTTAAAACCCTACTACAAAGCAAATTATGGTAGAAGAAAGGCTGTTACATTAAAATGAAGCTGTTGATTTGGAGGCACTTCAGAAGTCAGCAAATACCTTTTTGTGGTCAGATTCACCTCCTCATTACAGGGTTACCCCGAGAGCCAGAGCAGGCAATCAAAGCAACCTGCCAGTGATTAAACTAAGTGCAGGGCAGAGATACTGATTTTTCTTTCTGGATCTTTCCTACTGTTTTCTGAAGCAAACCAGAGATGGGGATGGCATCTTAAGAAATACTAATAACTAGACAAATGGAAGTGTAAAATAAATAGCATTAACCTACAGATTATACACCTGTACACTATAGACTATGAACTATATACAGCAAGATAGTTTTACCCTCCTGCACTGACAACTATTGGAGAAGAATTATAAGTGAATGTGGCAAAGGGGCACATGTTACCCATGTGCCTACAGTGCCAGATTTTGGGCAGAGTTGTTTATACAGGTTGGAACTACCTAAAGGCTACAGGTGAAAGTGCTGAGCACCTGCTGACTCCTTGGTGGACTAAGGCCCAGTTTTGCCATGTGTTGTCACAAGATAGATTTTTTTATTCTCTCTCCTTTAACCATTAACTGGAGTCATTTAACAGCAAGTCCATCTTTTGAACAACATGAAAGTAAAAGTGCAATACCCAGCATACTATAGGGTAAATAAACATAGAAGTAGCCTTATCAGTACCACAAAAAGAAAGCCATAGAGCCTGGTCCAGGAAATGCACTATATTCACACATCAGATCCATTTCCTGTGCCTGAGTTTGATGGTGACTTAAAAGGTCCTATGATGTACCTGAGCCACATTTAAAAAAAAATCAACACACATCTTTAAAGCCTAATGAGCAAAGATGCATACACATTAGAGAGAGACAGATAGGTAGATAGTTATTGATCTGTATCTTTTATTCACCTGCCTATTTATAAAGGAAAAAGAAGGAAGGGCACACAGAAACCTGACTACTATTTTGCCACGTGCAAACAAGCTTGACTGAATAGTCATTTTTTTTCATACATTACTCTGCTGAAATCTGCTTTACTGTTGTTAGAAAAGAGATATTTATGGGGAAATCCTCTTTCATTGTCGTACCCTGTCACCCCAACAACTGTCAGTCTGAAGCTGCAAGTTCTTATGTCCCTTGACCAAGACAAATAGATATATTCCAATTGATTCCTCTTTCAAGTAGTAATTTATATGAAGATACTTAACGTTAAGATTCTCAGAACATACAGATAAACTATGTGTAACTGAATTAAATGCAAAAGAAAGTCTGTTTGTGCAATACAAAAAATTGAATGTGGAAATGACAGCATTGAGTTTGTTTTGTGGTAAGTCATATTGCAAATAAGTGTATTAGCAGCAAAAATATGAGCAATATTCTTTTCAGTGTGTTTATAGTACAGTATAGAAGTTAATGCTAAAATACTATTCTGGAACTTAAAACTACCATTATATACGCTCAGTTGCAATGATTTACATCACAGAAAGTATTGCTGTGAATGAAACCTACTGTTGATTTATACAGTACTCACAAAGACTCGTTTGAAATACAAATAATTGGTCTTTTAGTGACACTTGACAAAAAAAGAAAAGTTGAAATAATATTTACAAACTGGTCTGTATTTACAATTATATTTAGAGGAAGCTAGATCCCAAAAGGAAAACTAATATGTACTAGTAGTCATTCATTGCCCTTCAATTACTTTGCCATTTCAAAGACAGCCAAATCAAAAACTAGAACAGTATGTGATCATTCACACACTAAGAGTAACTGTGCATATGTGTAAACAGAAAGGGTAACTCTCCTCCAAGGCTGACATTTATCTGCATGAACAACTGGAAAATACTTCTGAAGAAAGAATATGGTCCTATTGATCAGATTTCTTTGAAAGTGATTTGTGAATAGATTAGAGCACTAAATTAATCCCAAACTGGATTTATAGTAAAAATGTAGCCACGGCTGTTACTCTCCTATGTTAAAATATTTAATGGCTTCAAACTATTTCTCAGGTGACATTAGCTCGGAAACTCATTCTTCTTTCCTCCCCACAGTTCACTAGTACCATCAGGTAAGAGAACAATACTGTCACTATTTAAGCGAGCGAGATTTATTTAAGAGAACTATGCTATCACTACTTAGATTGGTGCCTCAAATGCAAAGCCAGGGTATACCACAGTTAGCTGGAAACAGACAAGACAACTGCTACAAAACAATCCAATGCAAAACTTCTATTAGCAAATAAACAGGAACGCAAAATACGCTTATGAACATATGTGTTGGAGGACAAAGCCTTGGTGTCCTCTGATGCAGGTACAGGAGACCTCAAATGGGTCACAGGATATTTGTAGGGTGAGTTCCTACTACAGATTGATTTCTAATAGTGTCAAAAGTAGAAAACTAAGGCAGGATGATGTATCAGCTGCAATGTGAGCTACATATCGAAGAGCCGTACTGGCAGATCTGTTGTGCGAAGGTAGAACATTCTTGAATGGAAGAATAATCTGCAGATGCAGATACACAGACAGGTGTACAGCTTGCCCTCAAAGGTACAAAAAATATATCATTAATAAAATGAGATATGTTTAGAATCCATTATCTAATACACTACAGCACGCTTCACCCCTGTGCTGCTTAATTTGTTTCAAAAGAGAAAGTAAAAATGCTTGACTAGCAGGTAGAACAGGTGTTGAATAAATAACTTATGGATTAACAGATACTGCAAAGTAAGACAAGCTTAAGTTCTATTTAGATTCAATGAGATTTGTAGTAAGGCCATAACAAACAGAGGTGCTGGCTTACAAGGAATTGTGACAAAAAACACAGGAATGCTCCCGTTCATAAATGAAAGGAGGAAACTTCTGCCCTTTTGTCACCTCCCTTCAATAACAGAAAAGCGACTCACGAACACTCATTGTAGTGTCCAAGAATGTTGTGTCAGTGGAAACAAGTAAGTGTTGATGACTACCTGCACTAGCTAGAAAATTGTAATACAGGAGTAGATAATGTAATATGCTGTGTGGTGCCAAAGAATGACATGGTCTATTTACACTAGGCAGAGAAGCAGCAGAGTCAGGTAAGACACTTTCCCCTTTTAAAATTATTCCCAGACTTAGAGAAAGAAAAATATTTCATAATAGTCAACAGTATAATGAAATAGCCTGAGCCATGGGTGATACACAGTCAGCTCCCTGGCACATGCCGAAAAGTCATCTCATGAGGAGTGTAAAAATACAGGACAAGATGGACACCCTCTTTCCCCTGGATGTGAAGGGTAGAAGGGAATAGAAAAGACAGATGAAATTAAGAGCCAGTGCTGAGATGTTGAAGACCACGTTTGTACTGTCAAGCGAAAGACACAAAGCCAAGTAAGGAGACAAGCAAGATGGAGAGATGAGGGAAAAGAACAAGATGTCTGAGTGTTGGGTCAGAGGCAAATGGGAGAAGTTTGAGGAAAAGATGACAGAAAAGCAAGCATGAATGGGTGTCAGAGAAAATTAAAGCAGATCTTATTAACATTCTTGTTGAGAAAGCTAATGAGATATGTGTATAAAAGGTGAAGGTTACAAATAGGGTAAGAAAAGGATTATTAAAGTGCACCGAAGCTTTCAAGTAAGTACCAGAGGTAGTGGCAGAAAGGTCATAGGAATGCCAGTTGAACATTTTTCATGACTTGCAATATTTTAACTTTTACAGTAACGCATTAAGGTGATTCTCAACATTACAGCCACTGTGTTAGATGCTAATACTATCAAAAAATGGCCTACATAATGTAATATGCGATCACCGTGCCCAGTATGTCTCGGACCATCACCATAATTAAGGTAATGGTATCAGGCAGCTTCTTCTCTTCACCTCAGCAAGTTTCAAAAGCTTCTGTTCGCTGCCACATTTCACTGTTCTCATCTGATGGCTGTTGTTTTCATTCCTTTCCTCATAGTTTACTGTTTTGCAACAGATTTGCAAAATAGTTAAAATTCTTCAGGGTTTTCTCAGCATGTTCTGCTTTGATACAGGTCTCATTCCCACAAAGGAAATAATTTTTTCAGTCAAAGATCCCGACTAAGGACACAGAGGATGACAACCTGCTCTTTTCCTACTGCAAGTCCTGGACAGGTATGGGTTGTTTTGTTACAGGCACTGTGAAAGATAAGGGCAGGTTCCGCTCTCGGGGCAGAGTTGCCACTCAAATCCCAACGAAAGAGAGGGACTGTTGCAAGAGGAACACCTGAGAGCAGGAATGCACCTCAAAAGCCTGCCATAATTAATGCACAGGGGTCCCTAACATTTCTGCAAGAGGAGTATCAGCATGTGCAAAGGTATCCAGCTGCACCTCAGCTTTCCAGTAATAACTTTAAGAGACACAATGAAGATCTACAGACCTTTGTCTCCAAAATCACACCTCAAGTGTGATCATTTTCATGGCTTCAAAAGACAACAAGTGACTCTCTGAGACATAAATTCTCAAAAGTTAAGTGCCTAATAACTTCTGAGGATCTGAACCTGAATGTGTCAAGTGAGTCCCCAAGGAACACTTAAAATTAAGATCTAAACACTGGTATTGGGAGTATATTAGGAGATCTACTATGAATGACTAAAACCAGTACTTACAACAGGTTCCATCTTGTTCCCATTCAAGTCAGCAAAAAAAAAAAAAATCCTGCTTTTTGCAAATAACAGTAGTATAACATCCATAAATTTATGTAAGACACTGTGAAAGTCTCCTCTTGTGCTGCCCAGTTACCTGAGGACTACGGTATAAATTAAAACAACTGTCAGCAGTTTAGATTGATTCTCCTCTTGTTGCCATTTATTAGTATTGATATAGAGATCTATTACTGAAATGAGGATAAGTTAGGCCCTAAAACAACAGGCAATTGAACATCATCAGCTTAGACCACAGATGTATTTTTTTCCTGTGTATTTTAAATAATCAGTACTACTCTGACTCAAACATTTTTTGCAGAAACTCAAAGGACTTCTCACTTAACTTTTCCTAGAGATTAATCAATAAGCCTAATTAAAAAAACCTGTAACCTTAAATCATTCAATAGCTCAGGACTTTCAGTAACACTAAATGCAAGGAGGAAAGGCTCTCTACTTGCCATGACTGAGAAGCTTCAAGAAATATTAAGAACTAAGTGCAGATATTTTAGCTTGCCAGACAGACAGCAGTGTGAAAAATATGTCTGAGTCATAGCAGTTTGAATCTTCACATGCAAAGTCGGTGACAGCCTAAACAGTTGTGATTGGAAAAGGTCAGCAGGATTCCATAAATGTTTCTGTTGGTTCAGGCGCTGGGAAAGATACAACCACAGCAATGACCTACAGGTAAGTCATCCGAGCGCTGTTGTGCTACAAGAGGGGCTCAGACAGGGACACGGTGAACACGAGACAGGCACAAAGACTGTCAGATGGAGAGGGAAAGGCAGAAATATTAAGGCAGAGGGAAGGAAAGATTATGCATATTGTGGCATATGTTACCTATAATGCAAAATTTCAGCATGCAGCTCTTATTTATAACACACAAAACACCCGTCACTGAAATATGTGAACTTGTCAATACAAAAGTCATTAATGTTTTCTTTCTAAAGATACGATTTATAATTGCTAAAGTATATTTCTGCTGTAGAGGCCTTTGTGACTATTTTAAATGTACATTCATTTTCATTTAAAATAAACAAAATATGCTATAATGCAAAAAGGTTGAGAAAATAAGAGTATTCAAATAAAAACCAAGCAAACATTTTCATCAATAAGCATCACGAAACAGCTGACAATTTTTAAATAGATGAAAGGTTAGGGAAATGTAAAAAATATTAATGGAAATGAGAAAACAATTTTCCATCTCCTTTCCCCGAGATGCCTATTCAAGCAAACAAAAAATTACAAGAAAACATGCCAAAGAAAAAATTGCATTAATGAACTTCAATAACTGTATTTAATCACAAAAAAACTAGTCAGGACTAGGCTGCTACCATAAGGTAAGACAGGTTGCAGACAGTAGTCCTTTATGTAAAAGCAAATGTCAAAAGAAAAGCTCTGATATTTGGTTGTGGGCTCCCACTTTTCACATAGGCATTTCCTAAATCCATGTTTGATGAGCTTCTCCAGCTATAAATTCTGTAAATTCCCTCTGGAGCAGTGCAGAGTGTGCTTCATGAAAATGTCATCTGCCAGCGCTGCAATTACTCACACTCCAGCAATCATGTGCACAATGCAGAATGGGTCGAATTCAGGTGAGAACGAGAACCAGCAATCAAGCCTCTGGAATTGAGAACAAAGCCATTTTCTTTCATTTGCCATCAACACAACCATCAAGGCCTTAATTACAAGGCAAGTGTCAAGCCTGGCTGCTGAAAGGCTTATTATTATACAGCTCGGCTTCAAATCAGTTTTGTATTGATGAACTGCAGAAATGAGGAAGCCAGCTTAGCCCCCACAAGAAAAGAAACAGGGACTAACTGATTATGTGATTGGCAGGAAAAAACAAGGACATTTAAAAATACATTTTTAGACAGTGAAAGAATTAGTGAACAGCACACCTAAAACCCTTCTATAAACATCTTTTCCAACTCAGTAGCAGATCTGAGTGATCTGATAATTCAAAGAACACCTTCCTTAGTTAAGAGCATTGTCGTACCCACAAAAGACACTGCAAAAGATTTTCTTTAGGTCATGCGTTCTGTTTTTCAGACAGTAATGAATGTCTGCGAGCGTTCACGTTGTCCCTTTATATCTAATTGCATAACTATGCCTTGAACATAAAGATATTAACTGAATCGCACATGTATTCACAAGCCCTTGCCCAACAATTATCTGTTCACATTACATTGGTTGTCTTCATATTGAACAGCAGATGAGAAATCACCATTTAGTAAGCAACAGGATTTATTTATGTTGATTAAACTGAATAATCAATAAGTATCATAACCACAATCCAAATGTCCCCTCTTTTACCACTTTTTTTATATAAGACTTTTGATCATGACAATTAATGAATGACCTGTTAGAACAAGGCCTGAATTTGGCTGTTGATGTAATATTCCTACTACTATGAGTGTTAAACCTTGTTTTGTCTCTTGCTTTTTTAAACCCATACTCTGACTTAACCTCTGCATGTCTTATGTGACTAGAGAAATGTGTGCTCAGCTCATTGGTCTGCCTTTTTGATAGCCAAGAAAAATAGGCACGTGTATAGCAGCTAGGAAGCCATTCAGGTCAATAAACTTTTTACCATCAATTTTATGCATTTTACCTAAAGTGGTGACAGTCCATAGCTCTCTCTTTACCCATTGCTGCATCCAGTAGATATACAACACAAACACATTCTTTCTCTTGCAATACACCTCATCCTGAAAATTTCAATGGCTCATGCTTCAGCAAGATATTAAAGAATTTGAAATCAATGGCATGAGAAAATAAACACTAACACAAAAAAGATGAGGCAACATGACAGTGACAGTCACATCTCTATGTTGTCATTCACGTCCATTGGTTATAAGCTGGATTTATTTTCCTGGGATATATAGATAGTATATACAATACATACAAAAATCAAATACTCAAAAGTTAGGAAATAACAGAAAGCTAATACATACTGAAAAATATCCAACATATTTTACTGGGGAAAAAAAAAAGAAATTTTAAAAAATCCAGATTAAAAATTGATGATTTTTGATTTTAAGGGGGGAAAAAACTGTAGTCAGGCATCCGGGCCATGTATTTGAAACATATTCAGGTAATTTCAATGGATGTTAGGCAATTTTACTCTACCTGTTTCTACTTGCATGTTTAGACGCCTAATTTTTTTAAATTTTTTTTTTCAACTGCCATTGAAAAAAAACCCCTGAATGACTAATTTCCATTTTGCCATTGGAATACTCTATTGTTCTATACCACTCTATTATTCTATACTACTAATTCCTACACTATAGGAATAGTGTAGAAAACTCTTATAAAAGCTGTATTAGTCTCAATTTTCCTCAGTATTATTTTTATTATTTATACTTACATAACTCCTTCCTTCCAAGGAATTTTAAAAATCCACCTGATGATTGATTTCAATCAAGCACCATCCCTTTCATTTAGGAAGAGGTCTCTACCTCTTAGTAGCTCGTTTTATGGTTCTAAAACATAAGATATGTTGTTATTGTACCACAAATATGCATACAAGTGACACTCTTTTCTTAGTCTTTTCTTATGTAGAAATAACCAGCAGAACAATTCATTCGTTCCTCAGTGTTAAAAAAGTAAAGAGGATGCTTTTAAATGTGCATTCTGTTGAGTGAACCTTAATACAGAGAATAGCCAAGTATCACTGATTGTATAATATAAGACAACATGCTGAAAGTCTTATGAAATGTACATAAATTGAAAAATGTCATTCCCATATATTGTTAAAAAAACCATGGTTGCGTATCCAGATCAGAAGACTGCTGCACTGTCTCTGAAATCTAGAAGTGAAAAATATTGAAACAATCATAGAATAGAATCATAGAATAGAATCATAGAATCACTTGGGTTGAAAGAGACGTTCAAGATCATCAAGTCCAACCGTAAACCTACGCCAAAACCACCCCTAAACCATGTCCCTCAGCACCACGTCCACCTGTCTTTTAAATACCTCCAGGGACGGCGATTCCACCACCTCCCTGGGCAGCCTGTTCCAATGCCTGATAACCCTTTCAGTAAAGAAGTTTTTCCTAATATCCAACCCCAATTGTTAGGGGTAGCATTGGTAGGTATGTAAAGAACACTGAGGTGCTTAAAGACCAAGATAAATGGAACTGGTACCAGTGGCGTATCAGAAGTTTACTGATGTAGTTTTATGTTCTTCATGTGGTTAGACTGCAGTAGCTTAACTCCTTGGTTTGTTAAGGGCAGAAAAAAGGCATTTCAGCAAAAAGACATAAACAACATTTGTTGTCTGGAAAGACAGTTGTGTCACATGCTCTGTACACTCAGACACCCAGACACCTTACAGCAGAATCGAATAGGTTCTAAGAGTAAAATGGAAAGTAAAATGGATACTGGCAAGAGATCCTTCCGTGGAATTGATCTCCGAATGTCCTTTCAAAGCAAACAATATTCATAATAATGTAGATTAATTACAGGAATAAGCTAACAGCTTTCTAAAGTAAACCTTTGTCCTGGTTTGAGGTAAAACAGAACCAAGTTTCTTTTTAGGAATTTTACTTTTCAGCTAAGCCTCTTCTAACTAACTGAACTCTCTGAAATTAATAGTATATTTTTCAGATATTGTTGGCTTCTAGCGGAGATAAGGCCTGAAGTTTATAGCTGATGCCAAGGCACGGTGTGCAGAGAGGCTCCTGTTTACACTTACTGCTATAACAGCCAAGGGCAAACAACTTTGTATTTGCCCTGTTGGAGGGTTGGAAGCAGAAAAGTGTGGAGGGGTCCCACCTGTGGGGAGGAGCGGACAGGACAGGTGACCCAAAACTGACCAACAGCGTGTTCCATCCCATCTGCCTCGTGCTCAGTATAAAAGCTGAGGGATCAGAGGGTCAGGGCTCTTTCTTCAATGGATGGCGTATGAGGAGGACTCTGCCCAATCTTTGAGCCCAATCTGTGCATTCCTGAATCCAGATCCAGAATCCAGTTCCCGTCCATCACCAAGTCCAGTCTGGGACTTTCCCAATGCCTGATGATGATGTGACTGTCATCCCAGGAGCTCAATGCTGTTTTTTTATATATTGTATATATTTCATTATTTTCTTCTTAATATTATTAACTTTTTTTAAAATTGTTTTATTATTAATATTTCATTGAAATGGTTTGGTTTCTTTTCAATTCATAAGTCTCTTTTTCTCTGCTCTTCTCTGAAGGGGAGAGAAGACAAAGAGAGCATCTGTTGCTCATTCAGTGGCCAGTCCAGCCCAAACCACAACAACTCTTTAAGAAAGCAAAATAAAATTTTNGGGGAGGAGCGGACAGGACAGGTGACCCAAAACTGACCAACAGCGTGTTCCATCCCATCTGCCTCGTGCTCAGTATAAAAGCTGAGGGATCAGAGGGTCAGGGCTCTTTCTTCAATGGATGGCGTATGAGGAGGACTCTGCCCAATCTTTGAGCCCAATCTGTGCATTCCTGAATCCAGATCCAGAATCCAGTTCCCGTCCATCACCAAGTCCAGTCTGGGACTTTCCCAATGCCTGATGATGATGTGACTGTCATCCCAGGAGCTCAATGCTGTTTTTTTATATATTGTATATATTTCATTATTTTCTTCTTAATATTATTAACTTTTTTTAAAATTGTTTTATTATTAATATTTCATTGAAATGGTTTGGTTTCTTTTCAATTCATAAGTCTCTTTTTCTCTGCTCTTCTCTGAAGGGGAGAGAAGACAAAGAGAGCATCTGTTGCTCATTCAGTGGCCAGTCCAGCCCAAACCACAACAACTCTTTAAGAAAGCAAAATAAAATTTTCAGATGTAGCCAAATCATTTAGGAGCCTACAGTTTTTTTCTTCAAATGAACTTAAGATCTTGCAAAGAGCAGGGTAGAATACATCCATACACTGAATTGCTGTGATTTCAGAAATATTCCTGTTTCGAGAGACTAATATGAGAGGACAGTGAGAAAATAAAGGAGCAACATAAAAAATTAATGTAATAGTATAACTAATGTTCTCATATATTTACTGTCACACACCTTTCTTTTCTCTACAGATGTCTCCCCTCATTTCAGAGCTCCTATTTTCTCCCTCTTTATCCTCAACAAACAAGAGAAGCGTTTTCTTCATAAGTAATAGGCTTCTGCTCTGTGCATATGTTGAGGGAATTGCATGAGACAACTGCTTTCTTCAAGTTTATTAATAAATTTATTTATATTCCATGAATTTTTTAGGATTCTTCATATATTTACAGTTAAGTATGGGTAAGAACCTTGCTAGGCTGACAGGACAAGTGCAAGACCCTAACCACTACCTTCTGAACTCTGCCAGTACAACACTAGTTATCTCTGACATCCAACGTACAAGAGATTCTTTCAAATAACATTACCTGAATACTGCCTGGTAAAATTGAATTACCACCATTTGAAAGTAGTTCTCCAGCTACACAGTATAGTGGAAGGACAATAAATAAAACAAACAAATCCAATCTTATTTTTTAAAAAATTAGTACCCTTCATATGAATCAACATATCTTTAAACTTGGAAGTAACCAGGCATACTTAGGGTGGGAAGGAAAATCTTTTCTATGTAATTTGAGGATACCACCTACAAAAAAATCAAATAGAATACTGCTTGCACACATTAAAATTGCCGCTATGGCAGGGAAAAAAAATATGTTTACATTGAAAAGGACAGTTGCTGTTCTAAAAATAATTTTTGTGAAAGTGTTGTTTATAATTATTCCAACAGTGTATTCCTACAGTTAAGGACTGCACCAACATCCACTTGGCAGGCAACAGTAAATCATACCGAATACAGAGGAACTGCAAGCCAACACTTCTCATGAGCAAACGGCTGCATAAACTTGAACGAGCTATTGACTTTCCTAAACTTGAGTTTATCATGTATCTCAATAAAGGAAAGTCACTTGAAAAGGGAAAAGGAAAAAAAAAAAAAAGATGATTAACTCTTACTCTTAATTGTTTCTCAAAGTTTCCAAAAGAGTGAGATTTATGAGATTTTTGGAGTCTGCAAAGAAGATGAACTCAGGATGAAAGGAAGAAAGAAACTATACATGGGTTACTTTCAGGTTTTTGAAGGCCTTAATACAGATTTAATTCTAAAAGCTTGTGATTGTTACATGTGGCTTGTGACCAGGTGCCTTAGTTTTGCATATTCAACCAAAGATGTCATTGAGTTCCTGAGACAACTATGGACAGCTACCATTTAAAAAACAGATATTTTTATGATTTCTTACGGTGAACATCAAAGGTTACCCTGCATTTTGGATAGTCTTGGTCATTCCGTACCCTCCAGTTGTTAGAAACAAACGGACAGCAAAGATTCATCTAAATGGGATCTTCTGGAGAAGATCCTGACGCCATCACTTAGTGAATGGCATTACCTAGATGAGGCAATGCTATCACTTCAGAGAAATTTGAAGGTATAAATTCAGCAAAGTGACTGAGATACTCAAGTTTCTAAATTATCCACCAGACTCATTCAATCAAATTTCTTTCATAAATTTTTATAAGGATTTTATGGCCCAATTACATCTTTACGTGATAGAGCTCAAAAAGAGATCTCATTCCAAAGGTCATAATTTCAGTGTGTAATTACTGCATGGACCAGAAAGGTGTCTATCAGATAGAGGGTTTTATATAAGTCTTGGATCGGTCAAGGTTATTTTTTCCCATTTTTTCTGGACCAATTTCTTATTTTGAAGTAGTTAATGAAAGCTTTACTATTCACCTCAGCACATACAAGATTTGGATTGGCACCTTTGGAGGAATAACCCCACGCACCAGTACATGTTGGGGGCTGACCTGCTGGAAAGCAGCTCTGCAGGAAGGGACCTGGGATTGCCGGTGGACCACAGGATGACCATGAGCCAGCAATGTGCCCTTGTGGCCAAGAAGGCCAATGGCATCCTGGGGTGCATCAAGAGAATTGTGGCAAGCAGGTTGAGGGAGGTCATCCTCCCCCTCTACTCTGCCCTGCTGAGGCCACATCTGAAGTCCTGTGTCCAGTTCTGCGCTCCCCAGTTCAAGAAGGACAGGGAACTGCTGGAGAGGGTACAGCAAAGGGCTACAAAGAAGATTAGGGGGCTGGAACATCTTTCTTATGAGGAAAGGCTGAGGGAGTTGGGTCTTTTTAGTCTGGAGAAGAGAAGGCTGAGGGGGGATCTCATCAATGCTTACAAATACTTAAAGGGAGGGTGCTGGGAGGAGGGGGCCAGTCTTTTTTCAGTGGTGCCCAGTGAAAGGACAAGAGGTAACGGGCACAAACTCGAACATAGGAAGTTCCATCTGAACATGAGGGGGAACTTCTTTCCTTTGAGGGTGGCAGAGCACCGGCACGGGCTTCCCAAAGAGACGGTGGAGTCTCTGACTCTGGAGACATTCCAAACCCTCCTGGACGCCATCCTGTGCAACCTGCTGTAGGTGGACCTGCTCTGGCAGGGAGGTTGGACCAGATGATCTCCAGAGGTCCCTTCCAACCTCTAACATTCTGTGATTTTATGTGACTTCTCTTCACAAGAAGCTTGAAATGTAAGGCAAAATACATCTGCTTCTTTTTCTCCACTCTCACTTTGAAGTGCTTCAAATTAAGGATGGGACACCCATCACATCTTAAAATAAAACATTTTAGGTCTCTCTTTGAGTATCACAACACAGTGTATAGTAATTTAACATGCAGTTATTTAAAAACTGGTAATAACAAACAGTAACTGCAGAGCAGGATAAGAATGAAACAGTGATATACCTTTTAAGCAGGTGCTATTAGATGAACTTTGATAGGTTGAGAGGGACTAAGTAAAACTAATATCCCTGAGGACAAAGACTGATATGATTGTAACTAAGCAAGCTCTTTTTTCTGCAGTCTTTTCTCTTGTCTCATGCTTTCTTCGTTTTCATACTTTTACAGCTAGACAACAGGAAAGAATTTGAAAACCTGCAAAAGCTGAAAAAATCTTCAAAGATCATTACTTGTGCCCTTTAATAGTGGAAGATAATGCAAACTAAATACCTAGCCGTATGGACATAAAGTAAGCATTTTCCCTCATGTTGTCTGAAATCAATATTGGCCAATTTCCCATATTTCCAAATCTATTACTTCATAAGTTACTATCGTCTATTGATGTTGCATATATCTTTCTTGTTAAATATTAAATTAAATATTAAATCATTCTGTTGACTCAGAGATCTGCATGAACAGAGCTGCATAGAAAAAAAGCATATGAGTTCACATAAAGGGCAACGTATAGTTCACATTTACGTACACTATCAAACAACAGAACATAGGCAAGTTTCAGGCTTTGTTTCTGAAGGGAATGTCTTTCTCAGACTTAAAATTTACATTATTTGAGGTAGAATCACCACTCTGCTAACCTAAAGCATATAATTTCACGTTAATTCCAGCTATATACATACATTTTCACCTTTGTACTCCTGGATAAATAACAACTTATTCTGCCATTGCTGGTTTTCAGGAATATCCATTCCTGTATATTTTTTTCTACAGAAAATGATATGCTCCTAATTGTGAAAGCATTTTCCCTGTAAGCTACCTCCTAGCAACAGAGTCCACCCTTACTATTGTTCAGTCTTTTATTCGTCACCCTCTACAAGGTACAAAAAGATCTGATTGGAAAAAGTAATAAAAAGATAATTGGTTTTGACATAATTACGATTATGGCATTATTTCATGAATAGGAAAATCCCACAATCTGTATTTAAAATAGTCAAACTTGGATAAATCCAATGGACTTGGGAATTTCTGGGCCATTCCTCTCTGAAAGCTTCTTTTTCCGTGATCTTTCCTGGCTCCGTCAAGTTGCACTGTTCCAAAAAAGTGGCCGTTTTGACAGCATATGACTGCAGACTGGAGAGACAATGTATAGAGCAAATTGCACATTAGCAATAGAGTCAGGAACTGGCAGCGGAAGTGGACTTTCAGGGAGTAGAAGGCAATGGGACACTAGGAAGTGTGCTTATAGTAGGCCTCACCAGAGAGGTGCTACTCTCTCTGTACAGCGTAATCTCTCCATTACTAATACCGTCATCCCCAAAGACAGAAAATTTTGGTAATCCGTTATTAGGCTGATGTGCACAACTGGTTTAATCTTTATCCAAAAAGAAACGGCAAAAGGGCAAACATTTTCTAATCAGCAGGAAGCATTTTCTTTATGTAGAGAATAGAATTTTGTGAAAATAGAATACAACTAGATTGTTTTAATGGAAAGGAAGCAAATGTCTTCAGTACATAAGAATTATGAGTACCTGTCTGCACAGAGGAATTTTCTCTTTGACTTTGTTGTTCTTCATTGAATTGCTGAACTCTTGCTAGCAGAACTGACGTAAGAATGAGAAAGTCTCCCATAATGTACACTGATCAGCAGGTTTTCTGGAGACAATCTGATGACTTTTGCCAGATGAGGTACCACCAAATATTACAAGATGTGTTCTGGCTAAGAAGACCAGTATAGGAGTCTGGATTATGACAGGGAGCTAAGATATAAACTACTGAACTATGAATTTCTATGAAACAGTTTGCTAGCTGAGGCACATGAGCCTCTGACCAATTCTAAGCAAGTATTTTGATTTGATAAATCTTTTTTTCCTTGACTTGGTCAATATAAACAGTAATTTTTCTGTCATAAAATTTAGATAGAAGCTTCCAGAGCAGTCCTACTTTTAAGTCATCTTAGTGGCAGTAAGTAGCATCTATGCAAAAATTAGATATATGCATCCTTTTTGACAGTGGATGTTAGTCCAAGAAGCCTCAGAAAGATACTGGTAAAGAAGGAAAATAAAATAAGGAAAACTGAAGCAGTTGTGAACGCTCTAGAATGACAGCAAGGGGATGTTTTGGCTAGGAACATCATCTACGCAGCAAACGTTTTTAGCCTATGTCAAGAGCTACTACAGTGACAGACCAAACTATAGAAGAAACTGTTTGCTCATTCACTCCTTTCGAAGCCCCTGTTTAATAATTTCACCAGTTAAGTGCTCCTCTGGCTAAATCAGAGGTAACAACTTAGTACTTCTTTGCCTACTGTGCTATGACATCATTCAGCACACTATTAACCTTGGATAGGGTCACCTGCTGGGAATGATGTGTCAGAGTCATCTTTGATGTTGCAATATCACTCCCTACAGTAGGGACTTTAAGAGGTAAAACTTCTGGGAACAATCTCAAAACCATTGTGGCACAGGGAAACTTTTTTTTTAAAAGCAGAGGTTGTCATTTAATCTTTATGGAATTCTCTAATCCCACAATTTCCTTTAGTATGTACTTCTTTTACAAGTCATTCAGGCTGAAAGGGATTTCCAGAGGTCTCTAGTCCACCCTGCTCTATGCAGGGTCAATACTGAATCCAGAGCAGGTTGCTCAGGGTTTTGTTCAGCTGAGTCTTGAAAACCTTCAAGGATAGACACCTACAACTTCTCTGGGCAACTGGTTCCAGTGCTGGTTTTCCCCCTTCATTCTTCTAACGTTCACACGCACAAAGCTGAGACGTGCATCAGATTCACCAGCCTGCGATCAATGAGTTTGTCTGCCCACTTCAATAAACACTTCAGGTTTGGAGTTTTTTAATTTCTAGAAAATTATCCGAACAATTACTTTTCCATCAGAATCAGGATTTCATCATAATACAGAACAACATAGTTGTGATACACACAACTGTCACAATATATTACCTTTCATTGTTGGGCTATTTTGAGGAATACAGGTAGCTGGAACTTCTTGAACCAGTTACCAACTGAGTAAGGGAATGAAGTAACTTAATTTATTCCAGTTTTATTAAACCTTTTGTTTACTTCTGACTTGATTTAATAGAAGGAAACCATACACTCATACTGGAAAAACACTGAACTGGCTCTAGTTACCTGATTATTATTATTAGAATTTCAAAAGGTCTCCTGACAGGGTTTAATACTACTTTACTGCCTGCACTATCAAAACTGATTAAATCTATCATATTATATATTTAGCAATGGAATCATTTGTTCAGAAATGAAAAAGGGTCAGCTCATTAGTCTGATTCAGCTTCTTTTACAGTCAATGAAAAGGTATCATGAAAGATGACTCAGAAACTTTGGCAGATCAAACATTTCAGACACTAATGTAGGAGAAAATCTTACTCCAGACTGCAAACTCCATCAGAGCAGAGCCAGGATTTCACCCAAAATATTGTTTTCCAGGCTGTTTTATTTTTATTTTCTGATAAATAAATGTAACTACTCCAATACGCTAATTCCACCTCCAACCCTAGCAAATGTTTTAGCGGATTTTTGTCACTAGACAATCCCTGCATGGGTAAACCTCAGGTAGGTTTAAGTTTTCAGCTGTTATTATTAAATCTATAAAAACTAACGTGTATGAAAATGGAAAGCAGTTTCTGTGGAGCAGTCATAAACATTCTGGAAAGTCTCTTATACTCCCATCTCCTGTCTAGAATGTGCTTTAGAATAATTCACGGGGACACAGGGATGTTGTGTTGAAGAGGAAGGTTACGGCAAACAGCTGGCCTGCATTTAAAGGCTTTTATAGGCATTCTGGGTTTGTGCATATCAAACAGTCTCTGAGATGTTGTGAAGTGCTTCTCTGACCATCCAGGAGTCAACAAAAATAATCCTACCTCATTTTCATAGGAAAAAAAAATTACAAAGCCAGATTTAGCAAACGAAAAACTTGATTAGATGAATCAAATTGAAAAATGACACCCTTATGTTTGAGGAAACACCTCTCCACATTGTTATTTGTGATTACAGGTAGCAAATTCTCTCGCTGAAATTACAGGCTTTCTTGTCCAAATGGCACGGGCATGTGCAAATTTTAGGGTTAAACAGGACCCAAGTGATTTATTGGTTATATGACAGTCCCCTGCTCAGGGTTGAATTTCATCCCTCTGAGGATCATCTATTCAGTCAAAATAGTGTCACTGAGTGCTCACAAAGAAACACGCTCAATCCTGAGCAACGGCCATCCAATGCAGCTCTTATCTGCAGTGGCAGTTGACCATACTCTAACAGGTAAACACCTGGCATCTTTCCCTGGACTGTGAATTATAGTGACTTCTGAGGAAGCTACATCAGAATACAAATGGCAAGAGCTCTCCTAAGACCAGACACTGGCTTAGTTTGTTCTTAGTTGATTCCACCAGCCGATGTATTATGTTTACAACAAAACAAAACAAAACAAAACAAAACAGAAAAGAAGAAAGTGACCCTCAACAATCTGTCCTTTATTTTAACCTCCAAGCCCAACAAAATTAAGTCAAATACTTTTTGTTTTCTCTTTAAAGTATGTCTTCAATTTCAGGCCAGCCAGTCAAGAGGACATCTGAAGACTTCAATATCTCATATAAATAATGCCTGATCGCTGTTTTTCTAATTGTCAGAAACCCAAAAAAGTACTTTCATTGTTAAAAAAAACTGAAGGGAAAAATGAGATCCCTGTTTACAGTGTTTTTTTTCTCATTAACAGAGCTGAGGGCTAAAACTGTCCTAGCCATAACAGCATTAAAGCATCATGCGTAACACTACCTCAGTAAACAGGGGTAGCTTTTACTTGCAATGTGCTGGGCATCACTAGCCAGATGAAGTAAATTTGAGGAGTATTTTTTCATTAGTTTCATTATCATCAATCCTCAGGATAGAGAAAGCAAATTTTGTGCCCAGACTGAACATGATACAGGGCCGAACAAACGGATATCGTGCAGGTAACTCCCTATTTGATGTGGGGTTTATATATGCGTATACATACTTGGCTCAGTACGATGCTGACAGAATCTAGAAATAAACATCAAGCGTGTATAATTTAAATGCATGCTTTTAAATAAAGCAAAGCTTCAGGTTTGGTTTTTGAGGTGTTTTCGCTCTTTAACAACTGTCAGGTAGAACATGGCTTAAAAACAGTTGCAACAATTTATTTTTAATTACCATTAACCTCAGCAAATTTGTTTTCCTTTGTGTCCGTCCCCAGCAGCACGGCGAAAGCTCCCACTCCAATGTGACACACAGGCCATCACAGAGCCCAGATGCCAAGCCGCTGAAAATATTCATCCAGCAGCAGCATCTGGCCCCTTGGTGGGCTCCACAGGCAGTGAAGCTGACAGCTCTGAAGTTGCCTGTGGGTCTGTCATGTAGTTAGGCTGCTAGCTGAGCTGACTTATTCTACTCGCTGCCATTTTTCTTTGACTTACCTTTGATCCTGAGATATTTGCATATCGTTATGTGCTTGAGAAAAAGTCCCTCTGTAAACCTCTTACGAGCCCCTCTGTGTGCATTCTTAAAGTGAGAGGTGGTATCGCACGAACGGCGCGTCGTGATGTGCATCACTTGTGATGTTGCCACGAGATAACCTCTCTCACCGCTTACATAACACATCCTGCGGTTAATACAAATTGATATGCGATATCCTGAGAAATCAAGCAAGATCTAATAGCAGCCCTATAAATGCCACAAGGCATGACCGTAGGTACCTTTCAAGCTACACATTAATGTATTCACGTGTTAGTCTCCTCAGAAGGCTGATTTTACTTTTCCTTTCTACCCTGATTACCATACCCATTAGCAAAGGTCTACAGCAGAGCCGAATCCCAAGCAAGCAGAGAGCGGGCACTCTGGGAGGCTGGAAGGAGGGGACGAGAGCAAATAAGAGAAAGGATGCAAGCTAGCCAGCGCAGCAGGAACAGGGACTGGGGGAAAAACAGAAGAGACTGAGTGATGATGAATCAAGTTTAAGGAGCATTATTGACAAGACCAGCTCTTAAGAATTCATCTAGCCTCCACAAACCATTCATTCCTAGGTAGGGGGCAGCTCCTATTACCTTTAAGAAAAAGGTGTATTGCTGTTTCTCGACTCCCTGCTTCTTTCCCGAAGTTACTTCTCCCTAAGCATCTCCTATTGTAAAACCATTTCGTGACAATAAAACAATTACCATCTTTTTCTCCCCTAAATATATCTATTCATAACTTCCAAATGTTATCAGGCTCTACTGTAATTTTTACTGGGACGTTCCTCTTAATTTTTTAATGCCAGAAGATGTAACATACCAATTCACACAGAAAATCAAATTTAATTCTTGTTAAATCTGGAAGTAATTACCCCTAAAAGACAAAGGTATTTTGATTTTTAACTGTTTTGGCATATAAAATATTATAGGCTTCATTATGAATTCTAGAATAGGTTCAAAATGAGTACTTTTCTAGATTATTCTATTCAACAGTACCAAAGTTAGCGCAGGACAGACCTAACAAAATCTTCAGGGACTGCAAACAATTTAACTCCAACTAAGGCTTGGCCAATAACTAATTGCAAGCCACAAAGTGCCTCCCTTCTAGTGACAGTGACTCTAAAGAAAATGCTGGGGTGATTCACTGAAACCGGTCCCATAGAGATAATGACAAAAAACACCCATGTCCAAATAAATCCTGTCATGTGTGTAAATACACAGGTTTCTATTGGAAGACTGAACAGAAACTGAAAATTGCAGAGTTCACCTTGTACAAGATGCCAAAGCCTCGATTCAGCTATTCCTCCAGCATTTCTAGATGTTGTACTACAGCTCTTCTGCCGCATGAGCCTGAGCCAAAGGAAAGCAGGAGGCTATCGCTGCTCCAGCCCTTGTGAGCTTTGCCTGTTGTAATAGTCTGGTTGAGATGCCGGAAGGTAATAGAGAGTAAACATTCATGCTCGTACATATGGTGTGGGACATGGAATAACAGTGATTGACTTGCTTTCTTATTTGGACTAAATATTAATTGTCCAGAATGAAAAATTCGGGTCAAATCTTTGGAGAGACTTTTTGTTTCGTTATCATTTGGGAGTCATTTTATGGAATGATCCACCTGCTTAGATTTCTGGCTCTAATATATTTATGTCAACAATTGCTTAGTGCCTGGCAAAATCAATTCAGGATTGCTTTAACTGTGTGTTATAGGGTGCAACTGAAAATTTTCATGTGCTGCAACGGAAACTTCTGAGACTGAGTATTTTATGCATAGTTTGAAGTATTAAAAAAGCAATCCAAAGCATATGAAGTTCAGCAATCTGTAAACCGTATTTGATTTTTATCAAGTATCCCACAGCCAAAAGGACTATAACTTATACATGGCAATGAAGCAACTAAAAAAAAGTTTTAAAAATGCCTCCAACCATTCATGGTCTTAAAATTAGGCATAGTTTATTATACCGAGTTTTACCGTAAAACATGTGCCCTTTGTAAAAGAAAGTAAAAGTCTCTTCCTATATCTCTTATACAACAGCTGAAATTTTACAACTCTTAATACATGTTAAATATCAAGGGCAATTTTCAGAAGTGGCATTTCGTTTTGTAATCCAACTCTGTTTAGCCCAGAAAACAAAACTGCAGGCCTTAATACTGGATCTTTTAGCAGCATAATGCTTCCAGATCAGATAGGAACTTATAATTGCATTTCTGTTTAATTAACTAGCACATACAGTATTTTGTTTGTGTTGGCTTCACGGGCTTTTTTGTTTTTCTGACTTTCTGACAGCTGCAAAGAAATTAATGTAATCTGATCAAACAAAGTTAAAAGAGAATAGTCTGATTCAGCCTAAAGTCTACTTTGGACAAAGTTAACCATTCAAAATTATGTGATCAAGCTTGAACCAGTCAAGTAAGTGATATCAATTCATCACTTCATATCATACCTGTGTTCGCTTCATTTTTTGGTATTAAGTACTCAGAACCAAATTTTCTGTGTGGTTGAAGTTAAGCTCTGAGTTTACTACATAGATAGCATCCAATCCAACCTTGCAAGCACGTAAATACAGGTTACATGCTGAACTGTGAAACTGTTGAGCATCTTTCAAAATTCCAGCTTGTACTGTAAAACAAATCAAGCACATAAACTATTTGAGGTACAGCCTCCCCTGTAAGTGTAAGCAGAATCTGGCTTATTAAGTAAAGAACTTAGGTCAGCATATATCAGCATTTTCAGTTGCAATTCATTTCCCTGAATACTGAATCAGTCTCATTAATTTAGTAGCTACTTAGAAAAATCTTTAGATTAACAGTAACAAAATCTAATACAATGGTGTTACCCAAAGATGTGGCACTTCCCATCTTCTGAAATTAGAATTAAGTTTAAAAATATGGTTATAATCATTTCCGAGCAATACTCAAATTTCTTTGGAAAACCAAAGCAAGATTCCAACTTCTAATGCCTTAAGGTCTGATTTGGCATAGATTGATGAATTTTCAAAAGAGCATATCAATTAATATGCCTAACATTCATTGAGTCACAAGCTCTTCTGAAATCTGGCCTTGGTTTTGTGTTATTACCCCTTTTGTACCATGAGAAAAAACAGGGTGTTTGGTGATGAGACTATTACACTGCAAGGTTAGTGAACAGCAAGTTACAACTATAAAATTTCACATAGGTGAAAAAAAGATTACAAAATACATCAGATTCCATGGCCATAACGTAACAGAACTTCTCATCACAAAGTGTCAGGGTCCTAAGGTACGATATTGAAATCAGTACTAAAAAGCCAATCATATAAAAATACTTGAGATGTTTTGCAAGCATTTGATAGTTTTTTCAGTGTTGTTGAATCAAAGAATGCTGAATAAAATCTCAAATAGATCGACAAAATCTACTATGTCATTCAATAAAGTGCCTTTCAACTTCTCTTTTTACCCTACAATACCCTTTTTCCCAAGTTGGCTGCAAAATGTTTTCCTCTTTCTTTTCTGTAGCTGTTTTTCCCTCCCTCCCAAGCTCTCTTGCTCCTTTCTCCCTCCTTTGCTTCCTCTCTCCACCCCTCTTTCTCTTCCCTGTTGCCTTCCTTTCATCCTCTCTCCTTCTTCCCTCCCTCCATCGCTCTTTTCTCTCCTTTAAGCCTTTGCCCTCCCCACAGTCTTTCCAATGAATTCACTCACTCTCTGCCTGCCTCTCTCCTCATTTCCTTTCAGGCAGATTTGTCTGATTTAGGTCCCGCTTTTGCACCGTCGAATCTTTATCAACTACCGCAGGTTTCCCCATCTCCTCCAAGTTCCCCTGTTGACCCTGCAAATACTCCTGTGTCACCCCCTCAGCCAGCTCTGTCACTGCAGTTTTGCTTCCCAGAGCAAGTTCACCTTACCAGCAACTTACTCCTTTGCTTTTTTTTTTCTTTTCTCTCTTGCCTGTCTGATCTAGTTAGACTGGCTGGAGCGAATGACATCTGTCAGTTGACATCCTTTCAAACATCCTCATCCAAAAGCCACCTTTAAAAAGACCGCATTTCCAAGGAGTTCTGAATAACTTACATCTGAAATTTATGACCCCCTGATTCCAGTGACTTGTACATTTTCCATAACGGGGGCTTCCCTATGCCCAAATACAGTATATATCTTCTGGTGTAATACAAACAAAGCTGAGCTGGAACAGTTCTTTTGCTGTGTGCAGACAGGGAGATTAATCAAGTTCTTTGGAGACAGAATAATTACTCTATTTGCACTGCATCTGAATTTGTGATGCAAACGGACACAGTATATCATCAGAGCTTGGGAAAGCACCCAAATCATCCAGGGAAGCTCTGGTTACCACACACCCATTACTAAGAAATAAACAAACAAAAACCCCTAAACACATCTCTCACTTTTAAGACACTCATGGTCTTAAACTCACGCCAGAGGCAAAAGCCAGTTACCCTATTCTAAATAGCAGTCCTCTCAGATGAAGACGTTTCCTCCCCTGCTTCTCTTGTAGCATCACTTACCAGTTTTGAAAATTCACATCTCATTTACAACTATCATGATCTGCAATAAGAGAACACATGGCAGCTCATTTCACAACCTAATTTGTGCTATTTCTATCCAAAAATCTTTCAGAAGAGAGATGTCTATGTAAAACAAATTAAAAAAGCAAATAATTCCATACTGGCCCACTCATGCACCCTAAATCTCCTTACAACTAAGGCTCAGACCTTTGAGGCAGCAGTATACAGAAGAGTTGAATGCCAAATGGTAATATTTCAAACATCAGTGCCTTCTGCAATACACTGCAACTCTTCCCTATGCTTTAGGTTGCTGCAGATAGCTGCTCATTTGAATGGGTGTTTCCCCACTGCTTCCTCTCAGTAATTCCCAACAGACGTAGAACAAACCCCTGACTTTCATGAACCATTCTGGCAAAAAGTTAAAACACTTGTTTGTTTACGCTGATTAGTGCAAAAGACTATCCCAGCATTACCTGCGAGGAGACGGAAAGCTGAAGAAAGAGTACAGAAGCTAGAAATACTCGTGATGATTTTTATCTGGGAAGAGTGACCAACTTTATCACCTTGCCACATATTGTCTCCGGACTTGGAGATCTATGTGTTTACTTTCCTAAATTACCTGTACTGTTAAAGGTAAGGAACAATCAACACCAATCATGTCCTAGATTGACCAAAAGTAGCGATGGAAACAGATAAAGAACATGTATTATGGTATTTTGGGAAAGCAATATTGCAATAATTTCAACAGTCTGTAATCTTGACAACATTCTGTTCACAGTGGACAATTTGCTGTCAACACCTAAACAATTTGAGACTTTCTTGTGTGCGGGACAATGAGGTTCAATTCATTAAATTTGTTCAGTTGACCCACTCCTGATACCCTGATAAAACACTACCTGAATAGATAATGTAAAAGCAGCAGTGGAACGAAGCTAAAACAAATAATATATCATAAATTAATTACTATACTATACTAGCCTCAATTTGCTTCTAGCACGAGCAACGTATTTTCAGCAAAGGTGTCACACAGCCTATGTTTCTGGCAAAACCAACTATCAGCATAAAATAGATCCGTACTCCCAAATCTCTGTAACTCCATCAACACCTTGACTTTCACTTGCCATCAGGTATTAAATGTTACGTCTCCATTCATTGTAGGTACAAAAGCCTCCAGCATATGACTTTGAATGCCAGGAGAGAGGCTGCAGCAGTGAAGAGTCAATACCCTGTCTACACACATGCTTTCATTAACTCTTTTGTTTAGGTATCACTATTCACATGACCACATAGATCTTACAAATAAACAAACAGGACCTCAAAAGCTTTTAAGGAGATTATTTTTCTATCAGCATGAGGCCGCAGAGCTCACATAAAGTAAAGAAGCTACGCAAGCGCCTAACAAACGGAGTGCACTCTTCACACTGACACCGTGTCACTTAACCACATAGTGCATATGCTACTCTGAGAACAAAACTCATGGCCTGATTTCACCAACCCAGGACTTGGACACACACTAAAAAAGATTTTATGTTAGGTATGAATAATATCAAACCACCGTGCTTTCAAACTGCCACACACATTGTTCTGGCCGGCTTCTATAAACACTGAAAAACATTGGAAAAGCCTATTCTACCTGACATCCCCGTAACCCAGATCTTCAGAATAGTAGACAGCATCTGAATTTTAGTCAGATTGAAATTAGTTAGTCCCTACACTGTAGTTTGCGAGCGCATCCACACTGTAGTTGTCAGCTGAAAATATAGGGAAGGGCATCCTAGAATTTGAGTACCAACACTCAAATTTAACCATCATTTACATCTTGTTTCCCAGACAAGCCACTAGAGGGTGAGACAATTGCAAAATTGATAAGATTTGAACAGGTCTGTCTCGCGGTGGGCACCGATGCATGCACTGCCACGCAAGCAGGCGAGGCAGCGTGAGGAAATGAACTCTCGATAGCCGGCGGGAGCTCACCACACTTCATTTTACAGGCTGAGACACAGTCATCACAGACCATCACACAAGCAGAAGTATGAATTTGATGGCCATGCAGCAGTGATTTTTCTTAATGTACCAGAGCTGAAAATTTACTATAAGTGCAGGAAAGATTATTTCTGTGGATTGGTAATAGGCCTATCTCCTTCAGGTCACCGATTCAAGCACTGAGCAGGTCACTAATGACTAAATGTTGTTAGCATTTGATGCTAACAGCATACTCAAGGGCTTCCTACAAGGAGAATAATTTGATGTTTTCTGTCTCTGCATACATTGCTAAAAAACTCCATCACAAAGAAACCTTATTAATGTTTCTGTTAGCTCTAAATTCACCATACTTGACAACAGTAGTCCAATTTCTTAAAGAAATTTCAGCTTCTTGGTTGACATCATTTTCATCTCTGTAAAATCAAATTCTGACCTGGCAGAAGTGGTCACCATCTCATTGAAGTCCTAGCTGACATCAGAGTTGAACTGTATACTGCAGGTCCAAAATACACAATGGAAATACTTTGATACAGCACCTAGTAGTCTGTGTGCAACTGGGTTACACAACCCCCAACTATGGTTGAATATTGTACCTAAAGAACCTACAATTTCTTCTATCAAGTCTAGAAATTTATACGTATTAATTGATATTTTATATGAAACTCTGCATTGCCAATTGCGTACGGATGCTCCAGTTCAAAAGGAATGACAGAGAAGATTTTAAATCAGTCAGAATAATCTCTACAAAGTTACACAGTAGCTACAGACACCTTCTTGAAAGCCCTATCCCTTTTAGGATGGTGAAGTGAAGGAACTGAAGTATTTTTTTTGGAGCTTGACTACTGATCTCTGCTTTTTTTCTTTTCCATGTTAACCATTCCAAGAAGGGTCATCACTTGGAACATATGCGTTGTGCTATTCCATTTTTATTGACATTGAACACACATACTGGTATTTAACAAACTGGGCAAGCTGCAGTTATTTCAGGTTCAGGTGGATTTGGACATGCAAAAAAACCACCATCACCCTCCCTCACCTCACAGCATTTATTTTGTCCAACCAACAACGAAAAAATTTTCATTCATGGTTCTGCCAACACGGAAAATTCCACAAAAGTGATGACTCTTGCAAACAACCTTTTCCAGAAAGTTAACAAATGTTATTTATTCTTATGGTGTTTCCATTCTTTTCTGCTTGTGGGAGGTTCTGACATTTGTGCAATTTCTTTTGAAACTTGTGGGTTTCTCATGGATTACAACATAGATTGTTTAAAGACACTATCTTTCCTTTATGCTGTTACACTACTTAAAACGTCAATAATTTACTTATTAAATCGTTTTATTTTTCTGTTTCACTTTTATTTACTTGTGGTCTCTAACTCACAAAAAACCCCCACATTTAGAAGAGAGAGAAGACAGAGTTTTCAAAGCTGCCACAGGGTTTTCAAAGCACCGGACAGAGGCGGTGGGAACAACAATTATCTGTGATCTGAACGATTAGGAGACAGACTCACATAAAGAGAGGAAGCTAAAAAGCAAGCTCTGAATCTTGCATGAAACAGTGGAACAAATTTCAATGTCAGCAAAGCAACAATATGGCATCCAGTAAAAAATCTGCACAGGAGGTGAAGAATTCCGACCCAGATTTCCAGTGCTATTATCTGAGATGTACTTTTGCTTACTCATATTATACAAAAGAATGATCCATTTGAATGTCTAAATGCACTGAGCAAACATGACGAAAGCAATGTGGTAGCTCTTATTATCATGGAGAGGCACAGGAAAAGCAGCAACAAGCAGCAGCAATGATTGATTAGCATCTTTAAGAAACCACTTGAGTGTACCTGCATGCACTCATCTTTCAATGTTTTCCCTTCCTCATGCAGGAGAAACATTTTCCATGGGCATAGGTAAGGCAGAAGACGAAGATACATTTCATATCCTATAGTGATACCATAAGAACGCTGGGAAACTCTAACCTGGCGTGGCTCTGTACTTTGCAATTTTTTTGTTCTGGTTAATAAATGTCAGGAAGCTCAAGATAAGAGAGACATCCATGTATAGACTGGTGATGTAACACAGGGGACACTGACTTATTTTCTAAGTAAATAAATTCACAAATTAAGATTTTTGAGGTTGTTTGATGTCTAATGACTATGAGCCATCTTCTTGCTGCATGCAAGAGCCCATATTGTATTCATCAAGAGAAACCTATATTTGTATCTATACTTTGTGCAAAATGTGATGCCACATTATCAGCAGGGTAGAAGAACCCCTGACATATGTACATCACATTTTTTCCCTAAAGCAATTTACTTATTCTTGAACAGGGATCTCCCCCACCCTCTAAGGATGAAAACCTCCTCTGCAGTTAGAAGTTGCACTTTTATTTCTGCTGCATAACTTTAATTTCTTTTGCCCCCCCTCATCTCTCTGAGTCAACTTCCTTCTATAAATCCTTCCTTAAAAGCATTCCTTATCTTCGGTTTTAACTGATGCTTGTTGTGAAACATGTGGTGCTCTGCATGAAGGACACAGTGTAGGTGCAAACAGTACTATTTCATAGGTGGCCATCAGAAAATCTGTATACAAGACCCCTTCCAAGATAAAACTGCTGGATTCCTTCCATAACTAGTGAGCTTTACCATACAGATAACCCCATACAACCTCTACAACTGCCTCTGTAGAATTTGGGAGGGTATTAATATAGCTTTAAAAATTTCTGCCTGTTTGGCAGAGTGAGCATACGAGACTCTGCGCGGGAGTTACACAGTCAGGAGTCCTGCCATAATAGCACTGCCCAGCACCACCAACTGATCCTGCTGTCAGCAACTGAACACTGCAGGGGAAGAGGAACTGCAATTAAAACAGAAGCACTGGGAGTGCGAGTATGCACACAAACACCTACCTGCTAGAAACCTGAAGACCATAAGCTTTCAAATACATTGCACACAGAATTATATTAGAATGCAGAGGAAATGGTGCGAGCAAGATGCATTAAATGGGGATTGCAGAGAAATTCAGGATATACTAATACTGATCTTTGGAAGATGTGTGTATATATATATATTCCCAGATTCTTCTATGTATATTTATTCATTAACCTGGTTGCTGATAACTATCTTCAGGATCAATTAATCAAAAACATTTTAAAAATTAAATCTAATCCTTAAATACTATCATTGCAAGATCCTATGAACACTCACTTTTAATAATTAAAAATGACAGGAGCTTGACCCTGGGGTCTGCCCACATTTGCTGCAGGGATTTCATCTCCAGTCCTGGACTCTGCTCAAAGAAGACAAAAAAACCCAACAGGAAGCCTAATTTCACTTTAGTTGACTGAAATTAAAAAGAGCAGTCAGTCCTTTTTGGCTTACATCAGAGAACACGCCTGTGCATAAATGGCCTTTTCATTCTTCCACAAAGATTTACCTCTGCCTTTGGTCAAACCTCTCAAGTTTTGCTACAAGTTTTCCTTACTAGGTGAGAAGATGACATAAAGAAATATTTGCAGAAGTGTCTTAAACTGCAGTTGAATCCCTATTCTGTATAAACATTTTCCCTTAGCAGGGGCCACCCTGCTTGCATTTTAGTTCAGCCTGCAAAGTGTCTTCTCATACGCAGTCATCTCCTTCAGCCTCTTTCAAACCCCTGCTTCCAAAAAGGCAGAGCAGAGTGAGTCTTGCCTGTATAACTGAATTTTGTGGGTACCACCTAGAAACCGGGAAGCACAGAGAGGATGTAAAGTGCTACCACATCTGAGTGTTAATTGGTATGTGATAATGTGCAAAAGCAGACTTTCTGCAAACACCTGTCTGCCGCACCCAGCAGCTATTTTATTTTCTACTTAGTAAAACTAACAAGAGATGAAACCCTATCCCAAGCCAATCTAATACACATTTGGATTAAATTTGATCAGTTTTTTTTGTATTTTCAGAGACAGTTAACACGTTTTAATTCCCAGGATAATGTTTCCATTCGCTGCCATTTTTAATGTAGGCTTTGCAGCCCTATTCGTGGCTCCTAACAAAGCAATGGATGTCTAAAAGCCAGATAGTCAGGCTAATCTACTGAAGCGTAACATAGATCGGCACTTACACCTCAGATGCAAGGAAGGGCTTGAATATTTCTCTAAAAATCTAGCCGAATACAAGACAGTTCTTCATACTAAGCTTGGCCCATTTATGTCCTCAGACCACGAATGTTGCAAAGCCAGCTCTGTGGTAAACTCAGCCAGAGAAGTCACCTAAAAGCTTTCCTTTACAGTGACTGGAGATACACACCACTACAGGGCTATTTAATTCCAACCTTAAGATAGAGGTTTAAAACTTTACCCGATTAACTTTATGTGAAAACTTGAGTAAGAGTTGCAAAATATGATTCTTTCTGAAAAAAAAACACTTAGAGCCAATTCACGTAATAAAGTTAAAGGGATAGCGCCACACCGCACAACAAATTCACCCAACACAAGTGGTCTGCGTGGTGGGTGGGGAACTGGCTGAGAGGTCACACCCAAGAGGGTGGTGGTAAATAGCGCCTTTTCAAACTGGCAACTTGTCACATGTGGGGTCCCCCAGGGATAGATACCGGGCCCTACGCTGTTCAATGTCTTCATAAGTGATCTGGATGATGGGATCAAGTGTACCCTGATGAAGTTCGCCAATGACATCAAACTGAGTAGAGAAGTGGATGCTTCGTAACGGGGAGCCACCCTGCAGGAAGACCTGGGTAAGATGAAAGAGTGGGCTAACAAGAACCTTAAGAAGTTCCACAAGGACAAGTATAAGGACTTGCATCCAGGAAAACATAATCCAGGAGTGCAGCACAGGCTGGGATCTACCTGTCTGGGGAGCAGCTGTGTGGAAAGGAACCTGGGGGTCCTGGTGGACAACAAGGTCAGTATGAGCAAACAGTGTGCTGCTGCGGCAAAGCAAGCCAGCAGGATGCTGGGTTACATCAACAAGGGCATCACCAGCAGAGATAAAGAAGTCACTGTCCCACTCTACCCAGCACTTGTCAGGCCACACCTGGAATACTGTGTTTGGTTTTGGTCCCCACTGTACAAAAAAGCTGTGGACAGGCTGGAGAGGGTCCAGAGAAGGGCCACCAAGGTGACCAAAGGACTGGGAAGCTGAGGAAAAGCTGAGAGAACTGGGTTTCTTCAGCCCGGAGAAAAGAAGGCACAGGGAAGCCCTTATCTCCATGTTCCAGTATTTAAAGGGTGGCTACAAAGAAGATGGAGATTCACTTTTTACAAGGAGTCACATGGAAAAGGCAAGGGGTAATGGGTACAAGTTACTGCTGGTGAGATTCCAGCTGGACACAAGAGAAAATTCTTTCCCAATGACAACAATCATCCATTGGAATAATCTCCCCAAGGATGTGGTGGATTCCCCAACATTGGACGCTTTTAAGGTTCAGCTGGACAGGGTGCTGGGCCATCTTGTCTAGATCATGCTTTTGCCAAGAAAGGTTGGACCAGATGATCCTTGAGGTCCCATCCAGCCTGGCATTCTGTGAGTCTATGATGATTCAAGTTATGGCTAATTCAGTACAGAAATCAAGCCAGATTAAACATGCCCACATTCAGCTGGAAATAAAAGCCAGTTGTGGAACATTTTTACTAGTGTATATACTTAGACTTGTCCTCTAAAAATACTTCTTTAATAATTCTCCTAACAGGTACGTAAACAATACATTGTACCAAAATACCCATGGTCAAAAATCTGAATTTTTTTTCCTCTTCAGAGCAGTCTGAAGAAAAGAGTGAAGTGCTTTGCCTTGGCTTACAAGTCCACAAAGAAATAAAAATTAAAGACATAAAAAGAGTGTGAAAACTTAAATGGCCAATTTAAAATATTAACATTTCTTGTATCTGCTTTCAACTTCATCTTCAAACTGCCATAAATCCTAATTGTGCCTAGGGTATGCAAAAGTCTCTTTTTTTCTGTTTCAACTTGGGTGTATGTTTATGGTTCATTTTGCAATCTCAGGTCTCAGTCCTGCTCTCAAAAACATGGGCATTCACTGATCTGTACCTTGCCAATTTGGCTAGGATCCATTTTAAAGTCTGAATAAATGACACATATATAAAACTGTGCCTGCTTGTATCTTTAAAAGCTGTATCAAACCCTCAGAGAAAGTCAGCAACTAATAGATATATACAATGTAATGTCTCGCTCACACTTGTACCCTCTGCATGCTACTACATTGGTGAAGTTTTTACCTCTTTTCACATTCGAAACTATTCTTTTTAAGAGTGGGCCAAAACCAAACAGGGCTTTAGTATGCCTGAAATTTGCAGCTGGGGTCTATTTTGCTACTTTTTTAGAGTATGGGAATGCTTTTTTACAACTCAATTTAAAAGTACTTTAGCATAATTTTTTATTTGCTGCACGTTTGTTACTCCATAAGAAGAATCACTGATTTTCCAGTTCTTTGCGTGATGCATCAGGAAAGCACAAAGCCTCCCCTGCCACTGATAGGGGAACATGAACCATCACAAACACTGCTTTTTCCTTAGACTCAATGTGCTACCTCTTTTACTGTCTCCTGTGTAGCTGGTGACCAGCAAGGTCTATCTACCTTACTATAATAATGTTTTTTCACATTTAATTGCCACTTTTAGTCTTGAACTAAAGAAGCACAGCTTCAAATCACACAAGCAAGTAATCCAACACAAATCATAAGCTGCAATATAGAACACAATACCCAATACCCAAATCAAAGCCAAATTTTCCAGGGCTAAGTTGCACTGAAGGCGACAAAACTAACACTAACTTTACTACAGAACATGTCAGTTTTCAAAATCTGTAGCAGAATACCAGGAAATTACAGGATTATTTAAAAAATACAATCAAACTGTGCACACATGAAAAGTTGCTATTAAAGTATCCTTTAACTATCATTACTAGTTCTGCTAGTTTTAAGCATTATTCAGCCAAAAAGTCCACAGTCTAATTGACAAAATACAAATGGGAAGATTATACACCTTGATGGGGCTTCATCTAACAGATCCCTTTGGATCTAGTGAGGCACAGAGAGGATAATTTGTACAAGTGTCACCTCTCCACTACAAATCTAGATAATATGGAGGTACCAGGCAGGTAACAGTGAGTAGGTGCTCCCCAGGTGCTCCCACAGTAGTACTGGGAGCCTGGTGGGATGCAGTGGTGGATGGGCAAGCAGACAGCCCTGCAGTGACATACATATTCACACAGCAAAAGGCTAGAGATACGAGCAGGCTTCCTGTGGTAGGCTTTAATTCAAATTAAAGGATATTATTATCCCAGTTTGCAAAACTTTTAAAGGAATTCAGAAACAACCCCCCAAAAAAGCAAAAGTCCAGTCTAAAATACAAAATTACAATAGTCTTTGTTTTCATCTCTTTAGAATATCAACAGTTTATGACACTCCAGGAGTAGGGTCCATACCGTTCACTGTATCCAGCGAGGTTTCTGCTGCTTCAGTGTGCAAGGAATTCTGGGTGCCTGCACCTCAGTTAGATGCAAACCCATGACATGAAGAGATTCTTACTAAACAAAATGGAATCTTCTGTTCCCACCTGTGTATTCAAAGGGGCTGATAATTTTCAAGTAACTAAACCTGAGAGTTTCCGAAAATCCATATACATTACTGAAAAGAGATTTCCATAGTCAAAATTTCTTGGGTAGTAACCAAAGCCAGCCTATTATACTTAGGTGCATTTAAACCATTGGAATTTCAAGTTTGTTCTGGCATTGGTCATTCAGCCTATTTTACTGCATTTCTGGGATTTAAATGATGCACATTTAGCCTGCTCTCTGTGTGGGGCTGATTTTCACCTCAGAGCATAAACCACTTAATTATAAGATATCTCAAGTTTCCAAACAAGAATCAGAAGCTCTCCAGAAATACCTCAGGAATGATTTTGAAGCACTCTAGCAAAGAAAACAAAAAGTGAATAGCATCCTTCTAGCTCAGGTAAAAACAGGAGAAGAATCTGCAGGCATCAGAGCAAAGGAGAGTTTTAAAGAGGGATTTGAAGAAGAATATCAGAGAAACACTGAGATAATATGAGAATGGTCCTCTCAAAATGAAAAGAAAGCACAGAAGAAAGTGCCTAGATGTTTTCGTATAGAAATTGGCCTTATGGTGAGTTTAGAGGAAGGAATCAGCTCACTAATAAACATGAGATGACAGGGAAGAAGAGGATATCCTATGAAAAGTTGAGTGATGTATGTTGAAGTGGTAGAGAGAAAGCTAGAGGACAAAAGCAAAGAGGCAGGTGACAATTAACTAAAGCAGCAGTGGTCAAAGAAAATTGTGATGCTCATCTGAACCCTCTTATTCCCATTTCTTTGAGCAAAATTAGTAAGAAATCAACTTGCCTAGGTAGAAAGAAGTAGCAGCATAACAGAGTAAAAAACAGGCATTTCCAGTTTCAAGTCTAGGAAAGAAGGACCATAAAAGGGGCCTCCATAGGGTGCTTCCATTTTGATGAAGGTAAAAGACACAGAAGGCCAATGAGGGAAGTCTAAGCAAACAGACTTAGTAAGATGCTGTTCTGGCAGCCCTGAAATTCAGAACAGAGATTGAATAATGGGGAAATGAAGTCCAGAGAGACTCATTAAGACAAGTACCAAAGAGAAGAGACATCTGCAGCACAGATAACCCTAAGGACTTTATGATCCTACTTGGGAAAGGACTATCTAACCCAAGGGCACAGTTCCTCTATAGGAACACAGAGATCTCTAATCTTTAACACAACAGGTTAGTTTTAATTGACACTCAGTTTGAGCTAATGCTGCTAGGAAAACAAAAGCCAGGCTCTTTTCTAAGTATCTGAGGGACGTACATGTGCATGTGCAAAATGGTGGTCACCACTTTTTGCCTTTAACTAGATAATTTATCTCAGATATTTAACATATTCTCTGTATTTCTTTAAGGAATAAAACAGTAATGCAGCTTAGTTACAAAAGCAATGTTTGATGAATTTGTATACACACAAACTCAAACACACACACCCCTCATTAATATGCTTGTGATTGCCATGTGCTAACCCTCAGGACCTAACTCCTTCCTAATTTACTATATTGTACTGAAACGTTCTTGTAATTTCCTACACAAAGTTTGCTTCTAAGAAAGCAATAATAAATAAATAAAATAAATGCTGAGACTGTGTGCTTGCCTGTCAACCAAAGTATGTTCACTCCGCCTCCCTGAGGAGCACGGCATGTAGCCCACACCCAGCCCCTTTCTATCAGTATCTGAGCTAGCCTAGCTATAGTTTAAAGATAAAACATCTCTGTATTTCACTACAGCATGTTTCATCACTACGATTGCAATACAGATATACCTCAGTCGTGTCTCTATCTGGATCTCCCAGTCTAGCTATAAGCTTGTCAACATTTTAGTTGATCTCCTGTGAGGGTATTCCCTTCAATTGGTATATGGTGGCTGGCATTTCAAAGGTGAGCTCAAGGATAAATCTTGCACTCTGGCATTTGTATATTGAAGATTTCTTTTTACACAGATGGGAAAGTGTGATATTGACTGAACTAATAAAAGACTACTTGAGTTTAGAATAGATCATAAGAGCAGACATTTTCTTATAACAAAGACACAATTCCTTTCCCCCGTCTAGAGTACAAGCGCGTGCATGTGCGTCTCCACCCACCTTTCCTCTTTCTCCAGCATTTTCTTTAATTTGGCACTTAAAGTCCAGACTTTTTTTAAAAGTAGCTACCATTTCCATCTCTCTATTCATTCTTTAGTGACCTACATCCTAAGCAAACTTCATTTATTTATCGTTCTATATGGATGAGCAGTGGTGTTTCAAGAAATACTTCTCTATACTAAATTGCATTTTTGTTTCTAGCCATTCAGACATACTTTCTTCGGTGAAGACCTTCAGAGAGCTATTCAACTACAGATTATCCCTGAACTAAGCAGTTAATTCATTACTAAACATTGTTATGATTATCAGAAGTGACGTTATTTGGTACGATATTGTAATTAGGTAGCTTGAATAAGTTTCACTTTCAGTATGTTGCAGCACTGAGGAGAAAATGCTGGTGCAAACACAATGTTAGGGACCGTATATAAGGCCAGTAATTAAATGGACAAACAGAATTTGCCTTATTTCAGTTTTTACCCAAGGTTCTATTTAAAAAGAAGGAAACACAAGTAACACTTAGATGAATTAATTCCCACAGAACATTGTTTCATTTTGTAACCAGCAATACATGCCCATGTCTTTCAGTAAAGGGCTTAGATGCTTCCATTAAGCACAAAGCCTGTAAGAAAAGCCAGCTTCCTGGTGTACCATGAAGTCATTTTCCCTTAAACATTTCAAGATGTTATCATAGGAAAAATACAGTCTCTCTGCAATATCAAGACAATTGTAATATTTGAACAACCTGCTAGTACCAAAAAATTCTTTGAGAAACCCAGTTCAGAAATAAGCCACATGTGCCTAGTGCAGAGCAAGAACTGCCTAATGCTGCAATGAAATTCCCAAAAGGCATTCAAAGCAACAACCTTTTTCAATAACAGAAGGATATACATAATGCTTCTATTATACCTTCTACTGTATAAGTGCTGAAAATATTTTTAGGAGTTCTGTAAGTAAGTAATGTGTAAAATTAAGTACCTGTATGAGTTTACATTTTGTTGCTAATGTATAAACCTGCAATGCCTTTTGAATATGGCGAGTAAAGGATTTATCTCATTGTCACTGAAATATCAGGTTTTCAAAATATTATTGTTCCTATATTTTGAAGTTATATTTATAAATAAGGTGAAACACACTACAGAATATGCAAGGAGGCAAATGCTCACTTTTAGTACCTAAGGAATATAGATCCCTATCTCCTTTTTAATTCTGTTCAATTCCACGTGATTCATGTTTTCTAACAATGAATTAGGAATCTTCATACCCAAGACTTCCTTTGATCCCCAAAGGCTTACATTTCCAAACTTGCAAGACATCCGCAAATAAAATTGAAACTGAAGATAAGTTAAAAAAGAGGGAAAAGAGCTTTGATTTCTTTTTTTCCTGGGCAGATTCCACATTCTATTTTCAGAATAAATTATGTGCTTCAAAGAATCAGCGTGAGCAGCAGATATCAGTGATTTAGTGAATTTGGACTTTAATACTGGATCTTTAACGTCCCTGAAAGGTCAATAGTTAGAATTGAAATCAGCTACCCATGAGTTGTATACCAAGTATGGACAAACCTGATCTTCCTTCCTAAGAAATAAAGAAATTAGTAGCCAATAAAAGCTCTGTAGATCCAACATGCTGGATTCCTTTAGATTTAACTCAGCTCTCCCACTGACTTGTTCTGTCTTTAACAATTTCCTCATTGTTGCAGTCAAGATGGAAAAGAAAGCTATAAACAAAGCAAACGTGTTTATGTACATGGTAACCGATTGGTTTATGTCATTCCTGTTAGAAGGTCAGCATTTACTAAATTTGGCCATATGTGTATGTGTGTAAGACAGTGAATACCGCTGAATATATTGTTGATATTTGGTAAGTAGGGCAGGTTGTGAAATGGGAACAGACAGTTTGCTCTCATTTTCATTCTGGGCTATACCAGGAGAGTTAGAAGGGTTAAGCAGTGGTTAAAGTAGGGCAGAATTTGACACCAAGGATGTTAGAAAGCAGAAACTGTAATCAACGTTTCCTTACATGCAGCTTTAAAACCACAATCCTTATACAAGGCTGCTCAGTGTCAATCCACAAAGTCAATCCCTACGCATTCACTTCAAATTTAAAAGCAACATTGGAACTGCACTGTAATAAAGCTAGAACATGGGTTTGTCTGGAATATTTTTTCCCAGACTCAAGCCTTCTTTTCTACTTTTTGTACAGTGTAACACTTAACAACACATGAAGCAACTGGTCTCAAATGGGTGGAGCCCCCAGCTCTCCAGAAAGAACAAGCTTGACACCCCTTTTTTAAATAAGGTGTTTTTATGAAAAGGATCAGGCTACTGGAGTCGCTCCTGCAATTTACAAAAGGATCTACATTTAATTTGCAGCTCCAAAAGGCTGCAAACAGCAAAAGACAGGATTGCAGATTTCCCCTTCTCTTTTTCTGTCCCTGTAGAGGGTTCTCAACAAGCATCTGAAGCCACAGTGCATAAAACTCCTGTTTTCCAGCCTCCTCCCACTTCTCACCCCCAAAACAGGCATGCTGGAATGGATTTTTCCCTCCTACCCTGGCACTGTACATTTACCAAAATACAAGGTCAAAGCTGTTTCCATCACTCCCTTCTTCTCTGGCGTGACTGTGAGACCTGGTGCAGAGAAGCAGCACCTTCTAAACTATGCACTTACTTGGGAGAGAAGAGGGAGGAAGAATCAGTAAAGACAGTAGGGATGAAAGCCTTCCAAATCAAAAGTAAGCCACGAGGAAAATGGTGGGAAGATAGCAAATCTGAGGGCAGGGCACAGAGAAAAAAAATGTCCAAATGTTATTTTTACACATACACACTTAATAAGCTAATAGCCTGTTAGTTGAGGTGAATACCTAATCCCAATTCTTAAGCTTCTACCAAATATTTTAATTGAAGAATTTAGTTAGAGGAATAGGAGTTTTGATCTTCTGATTATATACTATTCTTTACAAGCAGTTGGGTTTTTTTTGGCATCTCTAACTCTACATAATACGATATTTAGCCTAATCTTGGGCACATAATCTCAGTTTATATTCTTGTGATCAAATCCTCCCTGATACAGTTTAAGAAGTTTAACTCCTTACCAGTCATGGCTGGGTACAACGAAAAAGCAAGTACACATTCTGGTAGGTACAGCCCATGAAGGCTTTCTAATTTATTGGGAGTGAGAGAATATTTTCACTTTATGTTCTTGGTAAATTATATATTTCCCCTAATATAGAGGAAAAAACGCCTTTAGGACTTCTTAGGAAAATAGAACTTTTAATTCATCAAAATGGAGCACCAAAAATGGCAACCGGATGTATCGGTACAGAAGATGAGAGCAGCAATACCTGGCAGTTGTACAACTCTGGGTCATTGTACAGACTTTATTTGGCTTCCTCTGCCTGTAGTCCATGAAGTTATATACAGGAACAATGTTCCTCACCCTAAATCACCCAAGATCATTGAGGTATCCCATACAGAAACAATATATGACAGTCCTTGTATCTTCTTGTGAACTCAGGCATTTCATGAGTCTTACAAAAGCACTGAAAAACTTGGAACCTGTGTTTCACATTTTGCCTGTCAAAAATAGAATACACATCTGTCCTGGTTTCAGCTGGGATAGAGTTAATTTTCTTTCCAGTGGTTGCTGTGTTTCAGATTTAGTATGAAAGGAATGTCAACAATGCATATTCTTCTAGTTGTTGCTAGGTGATGTCTATACTGTTCAAGGACTTTTTTCAGCTTCCCAGAGAAGCTGAGAAGGAGCATAGAGAGAACGATAGAATAGCCAATGGAATATTCCATACCACAGATGTCATGCTTGGTATATAAATGGGGGTTGGTTGGGGCACAGGAATCCACAATCACTGCTCAGGACAGGCTGGGTAACCAATTCACCAGGCGGTGAGCGTGACTTGTGTTTTATCAGAATCAGAATCAGAACGTTAGGGGTTGGAAGGGACCTCTGAAGATCATCTAGTCCAAACCCTCTGCCAGAGCAGGTCCACCTACAGCAGGTGGCACAGGATGGCGTCCAGGCAGGTTTGGAATGTCTCCAGTTGGAGACTCCACCACCTCTCTGGGCAGCCTGTGCCAGTGTTCTGCCACCCTCAGAGTAAAGAAGTTCCTCCTCATGTTGAGATGGAACTTCCTACATTCAAGTTTGTGCCCGTTACCTCTTGTCCTATCATGGGGTACCACTGAAAAAAGACTGCCCTCCTTCTCCTGGCACCCTCCCTTTAAGTATTTGTAAACTTATCTTGATTACTTTATCTTGTATATTCCTTTACTGTATTGCTATTGTTATTTTCATGTTTTCTGTCATTGTTCCATTAAACTCTCTTTACCTCAACCCACGAGACTTTTTTTTTCCCTTTCCCCTCCTTTTCTCCCTCTTCTTCCTACCCTTCTGGGGAGAAGGGGGAGAACTGCACAAGCAGCAGCATGGTCCTAGCTGCCAGCTGGGGTTAAACCACAGCAACATCCTTTTCTTTTCCCCTGGCACAACATACTGAGATTAGTGTGGTACAACAAAGAAACCAGTGACTGACACTGCAGGTTCCCCACTGCAAAAGTATCTTCAAACTGAAACCATTTCTTCTCATGTATTTGTGAATTCTGCTCACCACAAATTGCTCACGGTTGAGTAACACAATGTACTTCAAAACTCAGCATCCTGGTTTAGCCCATTTTGCAGGGTGTGCTTTCATTCTGAGTGAAATTGAACTTATAAAGCAAGTGGCTTATTTTGGCACCACCACACTTCAGCAAACAATTCAAAAGGTGATGTGCCCATTCACTTTGCAAGGACTTTTCCAATATTGTAATTATAACATTTCACTCCTCCCACACATTTTATTAAGCAATAATGCTGATCATACAGTAAAAACAAATGTTCTTTTACATTACTATTTCTAAATCTGTTTTCTGTTCATGTGTTCATTCTCCTTTTGGCCATGCCTACCACAAGAACTCTGCTACAGCTTTCTTACCATGAATACAAGTCAGCACACAAAGGATATTTTGAATTAATAAACTTGATTGTTTGCAATTAGGACAGTTATACTTTGCCGCATCTGTTAAGAGATACGTGCTCTGCAAAATATGCATCTACCAGGGATTCCCCAAACACAGGCTGTATTTCACCTTTCTTTGCATGATTTTATAAACAGCTCAGAGCAGCTAACACTGAAAAAAACCTGCAGGCAGTCAGATACTCCAGTGAACAAATGGTATATCTTACTTGCGTAAGAGGTACTAGCCAAGAATTGTTTGCCAATATCAAACAATAAAAATTTTGAAGGCAAACAGTCAGCTGGCCACAGACAGTTCACAAATACAGTAAGAAACAATTAATTGAATAAATTATTTACTGTAAATTATTCTCCTGCACGAATACGTTGTTCTTGTTCAGTTTTGATCCCTAAAAACATATTGCATACCGGTTATATAAAGTGACGAATAATCACAGCTTATGTTGATAACCCACTTTGAATCACCGCAGTCTGATTTACTTTGATACTGCAAGCATTGCATTTTGGGGAAAAAAAAAAAAAAAGACAGATAAAGGGTATACAATCTACCCCTTTTTAATAGATTCTCCATTGTCACAAATCTACACAGAGTCCCCAAATACTAAATTTTATATTCAGCTCTCTGAGTTAGCTAAAAGGTATGTAAAACCATGAGTAGGCAGAAGCTCCCTATTGCCTGTGCCCCTGAGAAGGCATATTGTTTATTCCACAAGTGCCTGAAACAGTTGCAATCGTGAAATGTGGAACAGCTCCAATGGTTTGCAAAAAGTGTTTGAATAACTAATGTACAGGGCTTAATTCTTTCAATCTGAGAGATGTGCACGCACACACACACATACTAATAAGCTTTTCTATTATGTGGGCATTCCATACACCGTTGTGTGCTTATGAATAGCACACACATGTCTGTGTTAACATGATCTTGTTGCTTGGTTCTGCAATATATATTTTAAAATGTTTTTTAAAAACTAGGATTGTTACTAGCAGGTATATTGTGGCTGTGATCTAGTAGTTAAGACATACCAATAGCTACAGACATAAAAACACTCTATTAAAACACCACCACATGCTTAGTTTGAAATATCTATTATAAAGCTACCACTAGACTGTCATCAAAATCTTATCAGGGATATTATTTCTCCAGCACCTCCCTTAAATCCACTCCCCCAGGCTTATACTCCATCCCTATAGTTTCATCTCATTGTCAAACTTCCTGCAAGGTTATCCGTACAGAATTCAAGTTCTTTAAAATTAACCTCAGCTAGAGATTTCAGAATTGTTTGAAGTTAAGCAATCACACTGTAAGGTAAGTAGCATATTTTCAGTAAATAAAGATTCAAGAATATAAATTTATGGCAGGAAACTGCAAACTTTTTATTACCATTTCATAATTTAAGCAAGGGACCATGCAATATAGGTATCAATAGAGCAATGACTGTATGAAAAATTGGAATGTTACTGACGTCACTGGTCCAGTTTGGCATCTAAGTCTTTGGGAAATATCTTTCCAGTTGTGTTACTTTCAGGGACTCCTAATCTAGCCAGAGCTAGATTAGGTCTAGTGACTAGGTCTAGACTAGGCTAGATTAGCTATTGTCTGTCAGCACACATCAACTGTCAAAACAAGGGCTGGGGTGTCTTGAAGGGGAAGGAAAACAAGCAGCAAAGCTACCTACAAAATCTACTTTTTGTGTGGGTTTCTGAGACCTAAAACATGTATGGTATTTTGAAGAAACTACATATGCACATATATACGCACATAATTTTCTAACACTGATACTGTGGAAAGTTGAACAAAAGCCAACAGGCTCAGAGCTCTTCCAAATATGCAATGGGCACCTTCTTTGGAAGCTTTGGCTTCAGAGCAGAGGAAAAAGAGGTGGCAAGGCAGGTCTTGTGGATAGATAAGTGGAAGAAGAAGTGGATAGATAGCAGCATCTGTGTTTAATACCAAATTGTGCTGAGTGGTGTAAGGATTTGGAGTGGATCCTGAGCCCAAAACAAAGACCTTGGAGACAGGCTTGGCAGACAAATGGTTTTTGCACAAAATGTGTGGATGAGAGCGCGGCAGTGGCAGGCTGTTCTCTTCGCTCTTGTCAGCCTCTGTCTGACCCCAGACCATCAGCAGAAGTTTTTGGTGCCCCTGTGCACCTGTGCAGTAGTACCCTCCTTCCTGGAAGGCAGAGGAAGGCCCTCTTTTGCAGGATCACTAGTATTTTCTCATACTGATCATGCTACTTTTACCCTTTTCCTTCTAGTTTGCTGGGCTCCCAGATGATACAGCCAAGGATGTATCTTTAAAGAGCACGTTTGGGCAGCCAGGGCACAGGGTGAAAATCGAAGGCTTATTATTACCATTGTTATGATGTGTTAGCACATGTGCCAGCCCTCTTCTTAGCAGGACACCATAAGATAGTCATAGCCTTAAGCTATGGGGCATAAAATGTAATACATACATACATTAAGACAGCTGGGCTTTACGTGGATCAGCCTCATCAGACATAAACTGCATGTAAATTAATCTGTACGGTAGCCTCAACAGAATCAAACTGCAAATGAAATCTAGTTACAGACTAACAAATTACTCATTATGTGAGTAATATCTGAATTATCTGAACTTGAAAGAATCCAGCTAGGCACTCCAAGCCCTTTGTCCATGAAGTACTTCTTTTCACACGCGCATGGAAGTACTGCTTTTGAACGGAAGTAGAGACTGAAGAAGTAAACAGACAAGCCTCTGACTTAAGACTGTGTCCTATTTCTCAGATCAGGGAGCTATGGCACTACAGAGACCTGGTACAAGACTTGAGTTACATTTAATTTGGAGAGGTAAAGAGTCCTGAACGCTGCCCAGAGCCTTAATCCTCATGCGCACCCACAGGCAAAATTCTGTGTGGGTAGATAAAAGCAAACTGTCTTACATAATTCCTTGCCTACGTGATGTTCTCACAGCACCCTTTAGAAGCAAAAGTAACAATTTTTTGCTCCTGTGTTTCCCTGCTATATCCTAAATTCACTCCTGCCTATTCTTCCCAGTTGGCATTAACTGGTTTTGAGCTCTGAATTTCTATCCACGCAGGGCAGCGCTCAGCTCACCAAGCGTATTTCACCTGTGCTTTTGGCAAGGTACAATTCTAAGCCGGTGTCTGACAGAGCGGATCAGCATATTAACACGTGAACCCTGCTTGCACTATGGCGTGATTTCTAGCCTCTGTCTCACAGCCAGTTTGGGGAGTCTGTTGTTCCAGATAAAAGGTGCTGCTCTTCAGAGAGATTACGCTGAGGCGAAGGGAGCTGCTCTCCAGACTAAAATTGCAGAGCGGCACACAGGGCATTTTTTTAAAGCTGTACAAAGGAGTTATGAACCTAAATTCTGTTAAAAGACAAAGGCTGAGTTGCACTCAGTTATCAAATGATGCTCTTCTACATACTAGAAACATTCTGATTCTAATTTCACACCTTTAAACACCACTACAAATGTTTCAAAGCAGCGTTCTGCACTCCTTTTGTATATTTTATTTTTGCCTCGAGCTCATAATATTTTTCCTGTATATTCTGTGGATTAAATATATTGCAGTGTGACCAATGGAATCTTTTATTAAAGTCTAGTTTATGCAACTTCTATAGGTCTGTGAGGAACCAGATCTCCAATACAAATAACTGAAATTCAGTTCCAAGAATAAAATTGTTATTACTTTCAATTTCATAATTGTTAAACATTCCTCTTGTATCAGTTCTAGCCAAGAGAAATTCCTTTTCTTTTGAAGGAAAGCAGTAGGGACTGTAACTCCAGAGACAGGACTTCATATTCTCCAGGTCAGTTTCAGTGGTACTGGCCAGCAGAGATAAGGGCACCCCAGCAAATACACATGCCTGTAAACACAGAAATTCTTTTTGTTTCTTCTGTATATTGCATTAATTGGAAAATTATTAATTGTTTTCTTTCCCAACAACGCAAGTGGCAGGAAGGCAGTTGTTAGAGAAAATAAAGGCCTAATAGGAGAGACACGAGGAATTTGTTAGATGAAACAATGAGTATGAAAAGGTGCAATTACTGCAACACACCAGCTCTTTTCTTATTTTTTCCTGTTTTAATTACTCTCTGCTAAATAATTCCTTTCCGTAAGTTGATTTTATCATCTTATCTCTATTTCTCATTCAGATATTAACCAGTTACTCTGTTTTTACATGAGGAGCAGTACTCTTTCGATCAGTTTGTCTTCATTAAATTTGTTTTCCAGTTCAAAAATCAGTAGGGCTGCTAACCCAAGCAACATTCAGAGGTGACTGATGACCATTCTTTATGAACGATATTGGGCTTTTATGAAAAGTTATATGCAGTACATAGTGGACAAACTCCAAAAAATAATGATGCATGGTATATTAAGAACTCAAATATCCCAGTTTTCAAAACAATGTTATGTGATGTGAAGGTAGGCATCAAGATGACTGAACATGGCCACCTGAGTGTTGTCTATGCCACAGGCCTCCCTTCCTCATCACGACGTTTATAGTCACTCCAGAACAGACCATTGTTGTCATGAACAAAACCCATAAAACTGAGCAGCCCGGATGTTGCTCCAGTTTCCTTCAGGGACCAATTAATCTTCTGGTGGGGAGACTATGAAATGGCTACAAGAAATCTCTGCATACGGGCCTGAGAGTGTCCAAACTTTGGGCTTTAGCTTCCAGGGTAGCACCTGTTTGAACTGCTGTTCTTAAGGACACTGAGCAAGGAAACTACTCATAGTGGTAACACCTGGATCCCAAACACATATTTATGTAAACAGGGTGAAGAATATTTATACATATGCATTTCAAATACATGTCTTGCCATTTCTCTGTGCACACCTGTGCGACAAGAGGTTTCTTGTTTTCTCTCAGCAATAGCAGAAATCAGAAGCAACTAAACTGAAGCCAGTGTAGGTACATGGTGCAACTCCTTATCGGGCGTAAAGCTGCTCATTCAGAACTGATTTAATGTGAGTGTTGAGCAAAACACTGCATCAGGACTCTTGCTGGCAGCAACTGCATTTGTGCAGCTCTTCAAGGCCTCAAACTACCTCTTCTTTATTGCTGAACTACTACATAATCTTTGCACCATTTCCAAATCCTCTGGCAGAGACATGAAACAGCTCTTGTTTCTCTCTGTAACCAAGTCCCTAATCAGACTATGCCCTCATTTGAAGGATGAAAATTAGTCTGCTTGTGCATTTTGCATATTTAGGTTTTTTATTGAAGTGTGATTAGTATTTATTCATCTCTCACTGATCTCATCAATGCTTATAAATACTTAAAGGGAGGGCATCAGGAGGAGGGGGCCAGTCTTTTTTCAGTGGTGCCCAGTGATAGGACAAGAGGTAACGGGCACAAACATGAACATATGAAGTTCCATCTCAACATGAGGAGGAACTTCTTTCCTTTGAGGGTGGCAGAGCGCTGGAACAGGCTGCCCAGAGAGGTGGTGGAGTCTCCGACTCTGGAGACATTCCAAACCCACCTGGACACCATCCTGTGCAACCTGCTGTAGATGGACCTGCTCTGGCAGGGGGGTTGGATTAGAATCATAGAATCATAGAATCACTTGGGTTGGAAGAGACCTTCAAGATCATCGAGTCCAACCACAAACCTATGCCAAAACCACCCTTAAACCATGTCCCTCAGCAGATGATGAAGACTAGATGATCTCCAGAGGTCCTTTCCAACCCCTAACATTCTGTGATTCTATGATTCTACGTGAGCCCAAATATGACTGAGATAATTAATCTGCCCCAAAGTTCAGCTGATCATGTGCAGGTATATGTCTGCATATAGTGTCTACCAATTTCTGTTTTTCTCATCTGCATACAGAATGATAAAACATGTAATAGTATCTCTCTAATGTGTGTATTTCTTGTGCATATGCACCTTTTGCAGGCTCCTTCAAACAAGGTAAAAAAGGCAAATCCTTTAAAGACAGTCAAACAGATCCCACATTTAAAAATTCTATGAGGCTGAAAAAGATAATAGGTTTGTGAAAATATAGTAGTGAGAATGAGGAGAAAAAATCTGACATAAAAAGCAGTAGAGCACTCTGACTACGAACTGTGGGAGATCAGAGGGCTCCAGTGATGAAGTTAAATGAACAACTTCTAAAGTTCATCACAAGTTAGAGTGATAAATAGGAAGGTTTGATGTAGAAATTAGAACATGTGTTACTGGAGCTAGGGCAATATTTAGGCATAGAAAAGACAGCACCTATGACTTACTCCTAGTTGTCATTAGAAGAGGACAGGGATGATACCCCGGATTAAAAAAGCAAGCAAACTGTCAGGAAAACAGATGGAGAGAAGGTCAGAGAGGAACAGAAAAATAAGCAGAGACAGGCTGGGAAAGAACAGAAGCAGAGCTGGATTTGGGAGAGATCAGGTGAATTAGCCAGTGAAGGTGACACAGGATGCAGTGATACACTCTTGTCTCCTCAAACAAGACAATAGTCTTGCCATAGCAGTCTGAAAACCTAGACAGTGTTCAAGCAGGCAGCTGAATTAATAATGAAGCTTTTAATTAGATAGAAGTAGCCAACAGATATACATTGCCTTAGAGTTCAATGTGGAAACCTTCAGCCCTTCTTCAGGGCGAGGTTCTTGTGGCCAATTGGGAGACAGCGTTTCTATTTTTTCGCTACTTTTAAAGCTAGATATAAATTAGAGGCCCTTCCTATTGTGAAGACAGCTTATAAATACAAACTCACTCACAAGTAGCCTGTAATACTCCTTCTGGCAAGCTGATCCAGAGCCTCACAGATCTGCTGGTCTGAAATCCTCATGTCCAATTAATTCTTGTGCCAGTACTGACCTTTATCTTAAACAGCTCTTCTCCCTGCTGCACGTGTGTATCTATTGGCCAGTGTATTCACTGAAGCAAATACACTGCTAAGTGCCAGCTGTTGTGCAAGCACTGGTCTTCTTGGGTTGCAGCTAGGGATGTCAGAACCATGACAACCAGTTTGTCTTCTTCCAGTTAAGTGTGTCAATAAGGGCCTTTGGCACATAGTTTCAAAGGTGTGAGAAATCAAGGCCTTTGGGACCATGTCTGAAAGCTGATCCGTCCAGGGAGCTGATACACTCCAGTTAACAGTTTCTCTGATATACAGCATGAGATAGTAGAAGGCAGGGCACTTTCGGTGAGAAGGTGGTGTTAATTTAGAATTGCTTTGTTAGCTTAGTTCATTAACTTCTATGTCATACCACAAAACCCTTTTGTTCTTCCTGACCTTCTCTTGGGTGGAGGATGAATGAAAGGGAGATTGAGAGAGAGAGATCTAAGTTTCAAGGAAGGTCTGGGCAGACTTTCCTTCTGATTTGTAATGGCATTTTCCTGCTACCACTCATACAGTCCGAGCTCTGGAAGGAGACTTCTTAATTAAAAACAAGAAATAAACCTCCCTAATGAGACTAAGTCAACTACAGGAATGGAACCCAGCGCACGTGTCTCATGAGGGGGATTGTTATGCAGTTCATCAAATGCACAAAAGCTGCGCCCCACAGATATTCTATTGGCAATGCTTTAAAATCAGCTGCCATCAGAAGAAATTTATTTTCTCCCACTTTGCAATGTATGCAGTTAACTGATTTTTAAGGATCTTTTGATGAAGAAAAGAGCTCAAGCAAAGCCTGTATGGCCACTGAACACAGCATCAATGAAAAATCAAATCCCAGATGTTGAAATTCTACAGCTCAAAACCAGTGAAACATAATAAACACAGGAAGATCTCAGAAATATCTTAGAGGGTAGGTGCAGTACCGGGAAACACAGCAGTGACATCCCTGCATATATTGCAGATGGATCTATTTTACCTACTTGGTATCCATCACTTCAGGCATATACATTACTGTATTTTTATCATACACTGGTGCCACAACACAACCTGATAGGGTCCTTTGATAAAAAGAAAACCAAAATCAATAAGGAAAAAAGTTCAGATGTGAAAAACACACTTTGACTTGTTTTCACACACCAGAGCCAAAACCAAGCCAAATACTAACACGTGTTTAAATCTAACAGAAGCTAGGGACTAAATAATAGCAAAAATAATCAAGGAATGTGTGTGAAACCATTTGTGAGTGTGTGTGTGTGTACACAACTGCACAGACAGTGCTCATGTACAGAAGTCCTCCCCTTTTTGAAAACAAGTCCTTCATCTGTGTGGCTATTTATATTAATTGTCTAACTCAGTCAGATTAATCCTACAGTTTTATTTCCTCTTCCTGTTGTTTTCTGGCCATTACACCCTCATGCTATTTTTTATGTATTTTAAGGATTAGAATATTCTTTTGTTAATCTAATAATCACTGTAGGTTTTTAATTCTCTTTTTATAAGCTTTCTAGTGATTTTGTTTTCATAAATAAATGTACTTCCCCTGAAAAGTACAAGATTCGCAGTGCTTTCAACTCAGTATTCAGCCCACATTCTATTAAGCCTGGGTGCCTCATGTGTGTTCTGGAGGGTACACCTCCAGGAGCGAGAGGCTAATTCATTCTTCATGCTTATTCAGTCCTTGGCCTTTCTACTGATACTTCCAACAAGGATGCCAATTAGCGCTAATTAAGGTAGTGGATTTTGTGATATGGAAGCCTTCACTAGAAACTGGACTGACATCATCCACTCTTTTCACAAAGGATGTGAAACAGCTGTCAAATGATAACTCCTAGTGGCACCCTCATATAGAGAAAGCCTGGAGCCGATTTGGGCACAGACAGACACCTTCAGAAGGCCTGTAGTTTGGCTTCACCTTATGAGATGTGATTTTGTAACTGAGATATCTGCCTTTATTTCAAAAAATTGAAGATTTGAAAGAGCAGTCTATGGAATGCTATATAGTTCACACACTTAAATGTAAAGTGTAAAACGCACTTAATGAAACTGGTTATAAAAGGCTACAGAAAATATATAAACCTGTACCAATCACATAGATTTTTAAAGCAGTACCTATAGAATTATACTAGTCTTATCCTCACTGAATTAACTAGAAGCTTTCTGTGTGAGTGAAATATTCAAACCTCTTGGTCAGCAAAATTATGCAAGAAACTGCACAAGGCAAACTTTTTTTCTCTTGTTGTTGGGTAAGATGCACCAAGGAGAAAGCAGTCTCTGTATGTGTATGCGTATGTTCAGATTTTGATGCTTGATGTCTTTTTCAAATCACAAATGTAGAGAAATAAAACTTTTCAAAGTATTTTTTACATACATATGTGTCTGTCTGTCTGTCTATCAAACCATCCTCGGGAAAGCCTAAGATGCTTGCAAATGCATATTTCAACAGTTGGGCTCTAATTTACGTGATAAAGGGGGTAGAATCTCTAAATAACTGCAGTTATCCAAACTTACTAGTTCTTAACCTCATTCAACCTGTAAGAACTAGATTTCAATAGTGTCAAATTGAATGGGGACAAAACTAACCCATAAACACAACTAATCTTCAATTTTAATCATGTTTTCTGTGCTATATTTCTTTCTACTTTGCTGTCACAAACCTCTAGCCAAACTTGCTTCTTCCTCTCACTCTCTCAACCCAAAGGGCATCATTACCACCTAAGTCAAAGCACAGAATGTATCCTTGAACTTGCACTCTGAAAACTCAACCTGTATTTCCAATTGCCTGCAATCCACATTATAACCATCCCACAATGCCAATTCTTTTACTTTGTTAATGTGCACATATTGTTAACACTGCTCTTCAGCACAAATAATTGATCCACTCTAATACATTACTTTTAGAAATGTGAAACTGGAAGCTTTGGCAATACGATTGTGTGGCGGGTTGACCTTGTTGCCAGACACCCACCCAGGCGCTCTCTCACTCCCCCTTCTCAAAGCTACGGGGGAGTGAGATGAAAAGGCTCAAGGGTTGAGATAAGGACACTGAGATCACTTACCAATTACCATCAAGGGGAAAGCAGACTTGATTTGGGGAAAATTAATTTAATTTATTGCCCATTAAAGAGTTGGATTGTGAGAAACAAAGACAAAAACTAAAATACCTTCCCATTACCTCCCTCTTCAACTTCACTCCTTCATTTCCTACTCCTCTACCTCCTGCCTTCCACACCCCGAGCAGCACAGAGGGATGGGGAATGGAGGGTTGGGGTCAGTCCATGGCAGTTCCCCTCTGCCGGTCCTTCCTCCTCACACTTCTCCCCTGCCCCAGCACGGGTCCTTCCATGGGCTGTAGTCCTTCAGGGTAAACCTGCTCCTGCGTAGTTCTCTACCGACCACAGATCTTTCAGAAAATATCCACCTCTCAGGTATGAGGTTCCAGTATGGATATCTGGTTCCACAGGTTCCAGTATGGATATCTGCTCTGGCATGGTCCTCTCCACAGGCTGCAGGGAAATAACTGCTCCACCATCATCTCTTCCATGGATTGCAGAGGAGTATCTGCCCTGGTGCTTGGAAGCGCTTCCTCCCCCTCCTCCTCCTCTGCCCTTGGTGTTCGCAAGGTTGTTTCTCAGATGTTTCTTCCCTCNTCATTCTTCATGCTTATTCAGTCCTTGGCCTTTCTACTGATACTTCCAACAAGGATGCCAATTAGCGCTAATTAAGGTAGTGGATTTTGTGATATGGAAGCCTTCACTAGAAACTGGACTGACATCATCCACTCTTTTCACAAAGGATGTGAAACAGCTGTCAAATGATAACTCCTAGTGGCACCCTCATATAGAGAAAGCCTGGAGCCGATTTGGGCACAGACAGACACCTTCAGAAGGCCTGTAGTTTGGCTTCACCTTATGAGATGTGATTTTGTAACTGAGATATCTGCCTTTATTTCAAAAAATTGAAGATTTGAAAGAGCAGTCTATGGAATGCTATATAGTTCACACACTTAAATGTAAAGTGTAAAACGCACTTAATGAAACTGGTTATAAAAGGCTACAGAAAATATATAAACCTGTACCAATCACATAGATTTTTAAAGCAGTACCTATAGAATTATACTAGTCTTATCCTCACTGAATTAACTAGAAGCTTTCTGTGTGAGTGAAATATTCAAACCTCTTGGTCAGCAAAATTATGCAAGAAACTGCACAAGGCAAACTTTTTTTCTCTTGTTGTTGGGTAAGATGCACCAAGGAGAAAGCAGTCTCTGTATGTGTATGCGTATGTTCAGATTTTGATGCTTGATGTCTTTTTCAAATCACAAATGTAGAGAAATAAAACTTTTCAAAGTATTTTTTACATACATATGTGTCTGTCTGTCTGTCTATCAAACCATCCTCGGGAAAGCCTAAGATGCTTGCAAATGCATATTTCAACAGTTGGGCTCTAATTTACGTGATAAAGGGGGTAGAATCTCTAAATAACTGCAGTTATCCAAACTTACTAGTTCTTAACCTCATTCAACCTGTAAGAACTAGATTTCAATAGTGTCAAATTGAATGGGGACAAAACTAACCCATAAACACAACTAATCTTCAATTTTAATCATGTTTTCTGTGCTATATTTCTTTCTACTTTGCTGTCACAAACCTCTAGCCAAACTTGCTTCTTCCTCTCACTCTCTCAACCCAAAGGGCATCATTACCACCTAAGTCAAAGCACAGAATGTATCCTTGAACTTGCACTCTGAAAACTCAACCTGTATTTCCAATTGCCTGCAATCCACATTATAACCATCCCACAATGCCAATTCTTTTACTTTGTTAATGTGCACATATTGTTAACACTGCTCTTCAGCACAAATAATTGATCCACTCTAATACATTACTTTTAGAAATGTGAAACTGGAAGCTTTGGCAATACGATTGTGTGGCGGGTTGACCTTGTTGCCAGACACCCACCCAGGCGCTCTCTCACTCCCCCTTCTCAAAGCTACGGGGGAGTGAGATGAAAAGGCTCAAGGGTTGAGATAAGGACACTGAGATCACTTACCAATTACCATCAAGGGGAAAGCAGACTTGATTTGGGGAAAATTAATTTAATTTATTGCCCATTAAAGAGTTGGATTGTGAGAAACAAAGACAAAAACTAAAATACCTTCCCATTACCTCCCTCTTCAACTTCACTCCTTCATTTCCTACTCCTCTACCTCCTGCCTTCCACACCCCGAGCAGCACAGAGGGATGGGGAATGGAGGGTTGGGGTCAGTCCATGGCAGTTCCCCTCTGCCGGTCCTTCCTCCTCACACTTCTCCCCTGCCCCAGCACGGGTCCTTCCATGGGCTGTAGTCCTTCAGGGTAAACCTGCTCCTGCGTAGTTCTCTACCGACCACAGATCTTTCAGAAAATATCCACCTCTCAGGTATGAGGTTCCAGTATGGATATCTGGTTCCACAGGTTCCAGTATGGATATCTGCTCTGGCATGGTCCTCTCCACAGGCTGCAGGGAAATAACTGCTCCACCATCATCTCTTCCATGGATTGCAGAGGAGTATCTGCCCTGGTGCTTGGAAGCGCTTCCTCCCCCTCCTCCTCCTCTGCCCTTGGTGTTCGCAAGGTTGTTTCTCAGATGTTTCTTCCCTCACTCCTCTCTGCCTATGCAGCACTTTTGCTCTTTCTTATGTTATCCCAGAGGTGCCAGCATCTTGGCTGAGAGGCTCAGCTGTGTCCTGCGGCAGGTCCATTGCGGAGCTACCTGGAACTGGCTGTGGTTTGTCACAGCAGACTCTAAACGCCTCCCACAGAGGCCACCCCTGCAGCCCCCCACTAACACCTCGACTCCCTCACCCAATACACATGCTAAAGATGTTGACTGTCTCTTTTTAGGCTTAACTGAGAGATACTTGACATTGACCCCATTACGCAGCCTTGCCTTGACTTTAGAAAGAAAGACTTAAGTCATATTTACCTCCCAGTAGAGACCATAACACCTGGCATAATTGCCTGAGACAACTGTGAGTCTCTACCATCATCACAATAAAACTAGCTGAGTAACATAACGGTTTTTACTTAAAATAATTGTTCCTTTTTTGATACCAAATACCTCAATAACAATGAAGTCTATACAGTATTTGATTTTTCTCCTTCTTATTTGTTGTCTTTTAACAGATCTTCCTCTCTGTGTCTTTTATACAGAGACAAAGTTACACCAACATAACTGCTAAAAACTGCGTCAGCCTCTGCAATACTCCTACAGTAGCATCTGTGAGCTCAGGCCAGAAAAGATTAAACATTGTATGCTGGCCTTCTTAACAAAATATATTCTGTGAGCAAAAAAGACATGTTAGAATCGACAAGGCTAGTAGTACTTTGGTGGAGCTTCTAACACATTATTTGCATTTCTTAAATAATAAAAACGATGTTTGCTGCGACATGTGTTCTACACTTCTGCCAAAAAAAATTGACTTTTGCTTAATGTTATCTTATTGGAATTAGACAGATGTGTTCAACTTGTTAGTTAACACACTTGATTGTTAGTCTTTTAACCATAGATTAGATGGATAATGACATAAAACTCAGGGCTACAAAGATGATTAGGAGACTGGAGCATCTTTCTTATGAGGAAAGGCTGAGGGAGTTGGGTCTTTTTAGCCTGGAGAAGAGAAGGCTGAGGGGGGATCTCATCAATGCTTACAAATACTTAAAGGGAGGGTGCCAGGAGGAGGGGGACAGTCTTTTTTGAGTGGTGCCCAGTGACAGGACAAGAGATAATGGGCACAAACTTGAACATAGGAAATTCCATCTGAAGATGAGGAGAAACTTCTTTCCTTTGAGGGTGGCAGAGCACTGGCACAGGCTGCCCAGAGAGCTGGTGGAGTCTCCAATGCTGGAGACATTTCAAACCTGCCTGGATGCCATCCTGTGCAACCTGCTGTAGGTGGACCTGCTCTGGCAGGGGCGTTGGACCAGATGATCTCCAGAGGGCCCTTCCAACCCCAGTGATTCGGTGATTCTGTGAAAATAATAGTTGCCTATAGAAACTATAAGGTTCCCTACATAAACAGTGGTTACTGATATAGTAGTCACTGTTACTCAGGTTGGGAGGGGTAGGAGAAATTAAAACAAGTGAGGTTTATCTTAAATTTCCAGTAATTATTACATTTCTTATTCACTGAATTTTGTAACTTCAGCTAGACAGCTTTGTAACATCCTAACAAATATTTTCACATTAAAACGCCAACCCAGATGAGGCTACACTCGGGAAACAATCCCAGGGGTGGAAAAGGGGGTCACAGCACAGACTTAACCATCTGCCAAAGTGGATTTACAGTGACTACAGTTAGCTAAGTTATGCACTGCAAATATACTCCGTGTGGAAAATAGCCCTTTTTTTCTGCCATGTAAACTGACCTTGACCCTACCAACAGTATTCAGCATTCCTGAATCTTATCAGAGAGATTCTTAACAACAATTTTATCCCTGGATTGGTCTTGAAACGAACACTGCGAGGAATACGAAGCTGAGAGTGGTGACTTAGGTCACACAGCAGCAGCTCAGTGCCCTGACCAGAGAAGGAACAGAACTGACACTCTTTGGGTATGGCCATCAGCCATCTGACAACAGTAATGAGAACATGGCACAAAGAAAGTCCACCAGTAATGCATATGTTAAATCTGTGCGCAAAATACATTTTTCGAAGTTTTGAATAGCTAAAAAAATGAGAAAAATCTGCTCATACACAATTCACAAAGAGAGAACAAGGACAAATTTGCCAAGCAAATTGTTTGCTATGCATAGATATCCCAGCTGTCCTCATTATCTTATTTATCCTGTTAAAATCTCCCTTGCACTCTTACCTTCTTGCCTGATTTACCCAATGTCGTCCCTTCCTTTATCATGCCATGTTTTCTCAAAGGCACAAGTCATGTCTCTGTCTAAAAAACTTATTCTTCCACTGATGCTTATTTTAGTTCTCTTGTTTCTTTCAGATATTTTGGAATGAAATCACAAAACTGTTAAACATACAATAAAAGCTCATAGTAATCTTCTCATTGAGTGTGTAAGATTAAGTAGCAAGTGCCAGTAAAATGGCTGCTTCCTCTGCAGACAGATAGAGCGATTTGGATGTTAAAGGCACAGAAACTAAAGGTACTCGAATCTTCCACCAGATGCAAGGAAGAAGGACAGGCTGCTAAAAGGAAGGATAGGCAAGTGTCAACATCTATGCCAACTCTGCCACAGTCTTCCTGTATGACTTTGGGAAAAGCCACGTAGGTTTCTCTCTGTAATGTAGGTTAAAAATACATGCCTGTCTGAAAGGATTGTTGTGGAGATAAACACATTAAAGACTGCTAGATGCACAGGAGCCATAGCAATGGGGATTACTTTGAATGCAAATAGATCACATGTGAGAAGGCATATGTGCATGGATGTGAACGCATACAGGGTAAATGAGAGGTGTGAGAGGAAATGCTTTGAAAATTGACATTCTGGCATCCTTTACATTATGGTAAGAGTAATCTAGCTATGTTGGAAAACGAGGACATTAGTCGCACTCGGAGGCATCTGTCCCATGGAGTAAGCAATACAACTGCCCAACAGTCAGGTGTGCCGTTCAAACATCACATGGATTCTTTCCAATATATGTTATATACAACCACACAGTCTTTTTTCTATCTCTGTCTAGTATTTATATGGTTCTGACACAATTACATTTTGAAAAGGGGGAAATAGCAATAGTGCATGGGAGCCAGACAATGTTAAAACAAGGAGAGCAGCAGGGGACAGAAGTCAGCAGAGACCGATCATGCAGGCTGTTCACCCCGCTGGGACTGGAATTGCTGCAAACACTACAGCCAGAATACCAGGCTTCACTAATTCTCGGCGTATGAATAGTAAATGCTTTCAATGTGAAGCGACATTTACATGCAATTTAGCTGCATCGGTTCCAATCTTGCTCTTTTTTTGTAGCCAGCCAGCTTTATTGTTAAAGAAATGTTAGGACACTACCGCGTAGAGCAAAGTGCAGGTGTAACGTGTAAACAAGCCCTCTGGACCCTCAGAATGCATCCAACAGCCCCCGGTGAAACAGAAGCAAATTGCATTGCTCTGGATTAATGGCACAGGGCTGGAGGAGAGAAGAAATCACCTACTAAATCTTAGCTGCTCAGTTTCTTAAGAGCTGGATAAACATTTTGCACATTAAATGCGTACCAAGAGCTTGAAAATTACACTTCTGTTAGATAATTTTATAATCACTATATTACAAGGAGCCCATGAAATTACTGTGACTATAAAAAAACCCCTAACAAAATATTTCTTTCACTTTTTTTCCCAGATTTCTTACTTAGAGCACATGAGAGAATTTAGTGGACAGCCAGTCTAAGTCTATTAAGGTAAAGACAGTGAGTCTTAAATCTTTCAAAGACCAAAATACTCAACTTGAAGACCATTAATATCCTCTCTCTGTTCAACGGAACTATCAATATTTTTCAGCTTAAGCACATGCTAAAATGCTATACCAGGACATTAGATGGGTTTTTTTCTGTGGCAACTACATTTTTAAGCCCTTCAAATGCCAAATAAAGGTAAACAGAAAAGCTGTAATACACACATTTTAACAACTGAATCCCAAATAATAAAGAAAACCACATTTAATACAAATTAGTTTATCTTTCAAACAACATTTAAAGATTTTTTTTCCTTCTTTTACCTACTTGACAAATCCAATCTCAGTACACAGTAGATACGTTATGTGTGTGGACGCTTGTGAAGACACCAGCTATCAGAGGTTAAACCTTGTATGTCTTGAAAATTAACTTAATGGCATATTTGTTATTTGACATAGTGTAGGTTAACTCATTGCTGCTTTAGAGTACCTCAACCCCAAACTTCTGGTTAGTTACTATTCTCTTTGCAGTCTACCACGTAAACCATGGATTGCTGCTCTTCCAAACGATTCCTGCTCACTTGTAGTCATGTCCTCTACGGTCTGTCTGCCAGCCTCTAAACTCTCTGCTCTTCCTCAACTGCTGTGCCAAATCGTCAGGTCATTTGTAAGAAGATCTGAAATACCATAGGTGTATGCTCTCTCTGGCCTCTCAGGACCAGGGAGAATGATCTTCTGTACCCAAAAATGTCCTCTAGAGGCCACTGTCTGCCCTATCATCCCTATCCAAGAGGTGGAATATTTTTCCCTCGGTGCACTCTGCCCACACTCCAGGAACATTCCTCCCTTCCAGTTTCCTTAGAGCTTGGTACTCCCTGTGGTCTCCTACTATGTGACCACCCCAGTGACCTGCTGACAGACACCAAAATGCATTTACATGTGCTGTAGATTCTTGTTTTTCACCAATACTGCTTATCTTTAGTAAGTTTAACATCAACTCTTCTTTTTACGACAATCTTATTTATAACAATACTACGAAATAATCAAGTAACAACATAAATTTTCTGTTCATCAGAGTGAACTTCTTCAACATCTGCACAGGCATTTCTGCCTTTATTGACCGCATGCTTCTATGCATGAATGTGAAGTTCAATGTTTTTTGTGAAAAAAACCTAAAGCTAATTACAAGGACTTTCCAGCACTCGCAAATGAACCAAAATAAAAATACCGGGCCAAGCAAGGAATTGTACATTATTAGCATCTAAGCTGCTAAAAGGTTTCAATAACATTATAACCCAAAATAACTGTTATATCACATAGTCTAAAGTCAGGCTTATCACTGTGCCCTCAAGGATATCAGATAGATGGTATTTCAACCTTCTAAACTACTTTGTGTCACAGGAAAACGCAAAGGGTAGACCTTTGCTGCAAATATGCAATGCCTTCAGAAATGGCAAGAAACTGTTCAGTCAGAACACACAAAGATGATTCAGCAAGTGAAATAAGCCCCCCCATACTGCAGAGAAATTCTCCAAACCTCCACCACAGAAGACTCTGCTGATGACACTGGGAAAAGTCCTCTCTGATCACTTAATTGGCATTCAGTTAGACCTTGAGTCTGTGAGCAACATACAATGACCCACCCCCTTAGAAAGGAAAAACCGTGTATTGATTTAGAACATTGCCCTGTCCTGCTCAGCATCTTGTCTTTAACTGTGCTAAATCATGGATAAGTCAGGGATATATCAGAAAACATTTGTCTTAATTTTAAAAAAACAAATAAATAACAATAACATACAAATGGCTAGCTAATTGCACTAAGTCCTGAAGCATGATACTGCAGAGTTACAGTAACCTGAACACACGAGATGTAATGCTGACATCCAGGTCTGATCCAAGAATAAAATGACCAAAAAAATTTAGGTTCCCCATTCTACACACTAGTCCATTATTATCTTTCACACTTCACACAAGCCACAGCACGTATGTGTATATATACAAAAACCAGAGATTATATTCTGAAATTATTATCTAAAGACTTCTTTCTTTCTGGTGTCTCTGCCCATGGCAGCAGGGTTGGAGCTAAATGATCTTTAAGGTCCCTTCCAAGTCTGACAATTCTATGATTCTATGATTTAGCTGCTCCTCTCCTAAGCACTCTCCAATCCTCTAGGAATAGTCTTTCTTAATAGATAGGTTAACCTTCATTTGATTAGATTCAAGTGCACTTTGCTTTGTGGTCACTATGACACCAGGTGATTCTTCTCTTTCTGTAGTAGTAATACGTCCTCTGCACTAAATACTAAACTGCTTTGAACTTTTTATCAAGAAAGCGGTTACTTCTAACCATGGTTATTTATAGCCATGTAAGAAGCTGGTCCAAACATTAAAACATACCATATCAAGTGTGTATCATAGAATCAAAGAATCGTTTAGGTTGGAAGGGACCTTTAAAGTTCATCTAGTCCAACCCCCCCTGCAATGAGCAGGGACATCTTCAGCTAGAGCACGTTGCTCAGAGACCCCATCCAACCTAACCTTGAATACTTCCAGGAATGGGGCCCCTACCACCTCTCTGGCGGTGAAACACATGTTCCAGTGTTTCGCCACCCTTATCATAAAACATTTCTTCCTTATATCTAGTCTAAATCTACCCTCTTTCAGTTTAAAACCATTACCCCTTGTCCTATCACAACAGACCTTGCTAAAAACTTTGTCCCCATCCTTCCTGTAGGCCACAACAAGGTCTCCCTGGAGCCTTCTCTTCTCCAGGCTGGACAACCCCAACTCTCTCAGCCTGTCCTCATAGGAGAGGTGTTCCATCCCTTGCCTCCTCTTCCTTTCAATAGTTTCAGTATCATTCATGGTGTTGTATTTAGTCTGTAATAAAGAAATGTAACCAGGCCTTGACCAGAAATACTTAGGAAGTTACTAATTTCAGATCAGTGTATCTTAAATGAGATCCAAAGGCGAGGTACATAATTTTGGCTATAGGATATCTAATTTAAAGTACCTGCTAATATTTTAGAAATACTCTTAAGAATGTCCAAAAATTGTCCTCCAAATTAAATTGCCATGAAAACACAACGGTTTTTGCTTAGTCTATAGACAGATATTAAGAGATAATTGTGTCAGTACTATATCTAGAATCCTCTGTCTTCAGTGTGGGTCTTAGATACACGTCATAGATCACAGAAGATACATAGAAAGTCTGATCATTAACCATTACAAGCTCTTGAAAGATCATGGGTTTGAAATCTACATAGCCACATGCATGAACAAGTTGTTCTGGAATACAAAGTTAACTTGATCCACTGTCATTGCGTGAATGTGAAATTTTATTTTACGACAAATATAAATTAAGATAATTCATTCCCTACTGAACAGGCTGAGTCCTCAGTGAAGTAGATTAACTACCTGGATAACCCCATAGTTGCCAGAGGAATGAAGAACACACATAGGAGTAATGCAGTCTATAAAAAAAATCACGAAATTTTCCTTTGATGGCTCCTTCACTGGCACTGTTTGGCCACTCCTCTTTCTTTGAAAAGGCTAATATGGAAGAGAACAAGAAGCACCTGCTTCTGATACAAAGTTATTTTGCTGTTATAATGATAAAGATCAGGCCTAGGTTCAGATCTACTCAATGGAGAAGAAAGGAAGAGAAAAAGTAAGCGCCCTGTAGTATCCTAATTGCTGCTGCCTGGAGTTCTGCATGTGGTTCTGTTCATCTAATGCATCGCAAGCTAAATGGTTACATCACTCATCTACTCGCATACATTAGCATTGCATCATCATTCCTATTGATGTTTATCACTTAAAAAGAAAAAAAAAAGACCTTGAAAGACCTTGACATGTGAGTAGTACAGTAGTTGGCATCTCTCTTCTTCCGTGGAAGACAAACAATTTGATGCATTTGGACGGGTAGTTGAGAAAGGTAAACTGTCCCAGATCACTCTACAGGAGATTCCTACCTAGTTGATAAGAGGCCACAGAAACTAGCAAAACTCACCACAGCATTGAAAGTGACAAATTCATTGCAAATACAGACTCATATATGTATTCCACTCCAAGAAGCGTAAACAGGTCACGGAAAAGACTAAGCACAACATAAATTCTGAGTTATTAAATTAAATGCAACAATTTATCCAGCGGACATCCATTAGCTATCCATTTCATAGTATCTTGCATCTTCAGTAGAACATGACAACTCAGGAAAGCCAGTGAAAAGTTCCCAGCCAGAACTTGTTGGGCTCAAAGCATAAAATATTGTGAGGATCTATGTTACGTACTACACAGGAGACCAGACCTAGGACCTCACAGTCCTATTCTTGCCTTAAAATCTCTGAACTATGGCAAATGGTTGCAGACTTGTGGGTAATTTCTATTTCAGGTGTAAAGAATGTAGGTGAAGACCTGCACTTTGAATTGAACATTCCCGGAAACGAAGTTCAGAGATGGCGTATCTTTTGGATAACCAGCCGTAATCCTTCCTTTTCCCCTTGAAAACAGGGAAATTTGTTTTCTGACTTACTGTGACAGATGGGGATCACTGAGGGATAACAGTGAACGAGGCATAGATTTTACCATCACTGAAGAATGAAGAATTAATCCCTTTGGCTGAATGATGGTCTTGGAGATAATTAAGGATATTCTGTCACCATCAGACAGTACAAAACCACAGCTTTTACACTTAGTGAAAGAAGGGGACCAATGGGACAAGAAACTTCGCAAGACAATTGGGGTCAGTAGCTTCTCACTACAAGACTGCCAAATTCTACCCAGTGCAGGATTATACTGAATAAAATATTCATGGAGCCCCTTGTGGCCTCCTGCCAAGTCTAACAGCCTTTGCTGGGCCCTTGGTGGAAAACACACAAGAACCAGAATCCTCAGAGACATGCTAAAAAGCTACATTCAAGAAGTCTGCTCAGGACTACGCTCTTCCCATCCTACCTGAGACTTATGGGAAGATTTCTGTGAGAATACAGGTCTGTGCAAAGATTTAGAATTTGGGCTTCCCAAAGCAGTCCTACTAATCGCACTGCTTTCAGATCTAAAATCACTTTGCATTCAGAGCTGCCCTTTGCTATCAGAGCCAACGGTTACTCCCTCTTCACCACTTTTTTTTAAATCAAGTTTTAGTTCTGCATGTCTGAGGGGTGAAAACTTTATATTGAGGCGCAAGAGCATGTTCTTGCAGGCTCTGAAATCTATGCAGCGGAGCTTTTTAATGGATTGATTGGTGTTTCACCTGTAAGCCTTTGGCCCCTGTCCAGTTTAGGATAAAAGACATAAATGAATGTAAAGATCTTACTTATCATCCTTGGCTTTTATCATCCTTGGCTTTATCTCTTGTCACAGAAGCACTACTCAATTTGCAGCATAATGATAGCTGCTGTTCAACAGTGGCATAGTAGGGGATCTGCCTTGCCAGCACTACCGTGCATGAGCAGTACTGCTTCAGAGATTGCACACTCCCACCTGCACGATACTCGGTTCTAGTCAACACCCATCATTTCCAACAGACATCTACTAACGTGCATTTCCTCTCAAAATACTGACTAACGGTGAGTATCAATACAGCAAACTGATAGGATATATCTGTTTCACATAATGGAAGGATTTAACTTTAAGGAATATGTGACCTATAAAATGTTCACTGCAATTAATGATTAATTAATTACAAAAGTGCAGACATTTGTTCCAATTACAGTTATTATCCTTATCATTGCGCTAAAGCAAAGCACTGGGCTTCCTGGCGTGGGGCTTTTTTGGGGGGGCTTTTTTTTTTTTTTTTTTTTAATGGGAGACAAACAAATCATTCACTGTCAAAAGCTGGTTTCTCTTCTGGAGCCCTTTCTCACACGTTTTCAGTGCTCCTTGACCTCAGACATCTGCCACAGCAACATTGGTCATAGCAGGGGAGAAGGTGAAGGGCTTCATCAGAAGCAGATGCCAAAACTCTCCTTGCACAGGCTGGGGCAGAGTGATCACCCACTCTCAGCTGCGGTACAACCTGACTGCTGTCCTGGAATCTTCTCCAGCCCAAGGAGGTTCAAGGACAACGTGCTGCTCAGAAGATGAAGCCCTGATTCTGCTGACCGGTCTGTCTCCCACGCTGCAGAAAGTGCTGATGGGAAAGCAATCGCACAAGCTTGAAGGGCCAAGTTTTGTACTCAGTTACCCTTATGTCAGCTCAGCAACAGCTATTGCATTATACAGGGCCCATTTTTCATAGCTTCATGTGGTCTTTTATTCAGTTATTTTCCATTTTCAAACAAGCATTATTGTGTAACATAAACACAACTGATAGCTGCAAATGGTAGTTCTGAGGAAGGAAAACAGATAGATGGAAAATAATAACATATTTCCAACACATCTGTGTGAAAGACCTGATCTATAGGTCTTGGAGGTCTTCCCAATAGCCAGTGGCTACTGGATCAGGCCCAAAGAACCAAAAACGGGGTTACAGAAATATTTAAGCCACCCTGTAAAATGGAAAAATGCAATCCCATCAGAAGAAGAAAGGAACAGGAGAATATGGGGAAGGCAGGATCTGGGTGTGTTAATCTGGGTGCATGTATACGTTAAAGGAAAAGAGCATATTCAAGAAAAAATGTCTAACAAAGTATACAAGCTTGTTTAGTATACTGGACAAACTTTTCTGTACTGTATGAGCAGACTTTGGACTCCTGAGAGAACTGATTGGCAGGGTAGCGTGGGAAAAAGAACTGGAGGGGAGAGGAGCCCATGAAAGTTGGTTAGTGTTCAAGGATCACCTTCTCCAGGCTCAGGAGAGGTGCATCCCAAAAAAGAAAAAGTCAAGCAAAATAGCCAGAAGACCTGCGTGGATGAATAAGGAAGTGTTAGACAAGCTCAAAATCAAAAAGGAGGCCTATAGAGGGTGGAAGCAAGGACAGGTGGACTGGGTGGAATATAGAGAAACTGTCCGAGTGGCCAGGAACCATATCAGGCAGGCGAAAGCCCTAAGAGAACTGAATCTGGCCAAGGACATCAAAGACAATAAGAAAAAATTCTATAGCTATGTCAGGGAAAAAGGTAGGACTTGGGAGGCTGTGGGCCCTCTCCGGAAGGAAACGGGAGACCTGGCCACCCAGGATATGGATAAGGCTGAGGT